>JARQZK010001458.1:837500-1037500 GCA_030704885.1 Cynegetis impunctata | reverse complement strand
AATCTGCTACAGTATATGAAGCTGCAAATGGTGCAATGGAAAAAAAGTAGTGCAATACTCTGAGAACGTTTTGTTGGCATATTTTACCGAAATGGCACTGAAAATGAAGAATTCTAGTTTGTGGGCTCATTATTCAATGATAAGGTCTGTGTTGAATTTGAAGCATAATATGAACATTGAAAAATACAACAATTTGCGTGCATTTTTAAAAAAGCAAGGAGAATGTTATAAGCCAAAGAAATCGAGAGTCTTGTCAAGGGAACAGTTCAGCAAATTTTTGTCTGAAGCCCCAGATGAAAAGTATTTGGCGATGAAGGTAATAAAATTACATTTTGTTTGTTTCACATTGTGCTAACCAACACTTAATTTTTTAGGTAGTTTTGATATTTGGAATATCTGGGGCATGTCGTTGCGATGAACTAGTGAATATGACAGTTGATGATCTTGGAGATATGGGTTCTTTGCTGCTAATAAACATTCCCAACAATAAAACTAATAAGAGTAGAACCTTCAACGTCCTGGGTGATGAATATCTGAGCAAATATAGAAAGTACGTTAATTTGCGCCCTGCCGATTTTAGGGAACAACGTTTTTTTTTGAAATATCAAAATGGGAAATGTTATAAAGCTGTTATGGGTATCCATAAAATTGGTAGTGTAGCAAAAGACGTGGCATTGTATCTGAAGATTCCAAATTGGAAAGAATATACAGGGCATTGCTTAAGAAGAACTTCCGCAACAATGCTTGTTGATAGTGGGGTGGATATCAGTACGCTGAAAAGGCATGGGGGTTGGAAATCTGATGCAGTTGCCGAAGGGTACATCGAAGACTCTGTGCAAAGTAAAACCAAAATTGCTAAGAGAATTCTTCAACCTAGCTCCGCGGAAAATCTCGAACAATCTTCATTTAATGAACCCGATACAAGTACCTAATGGATTTGTAAATGCCGTTCACTCTGGCAAAGTTGTTATGAATAGTACTGATATTGCAAGAAGTGGAGGATTCTTAAATGATGCAAATCTTCATAATTGTACTCTTACTATAAATATTACGAATAAATAATAAATACCATTGTGAATAAATTCATAGTACTATAATGTGTTTATACGCTTAGAAGTATAAGTACTTATACTCCTAGTTATATAAATCACACTTAATGTCATTGAGGAACGTCACAAAAGTTATGACTTATATGACGTTTGAAGAAAAAATACATTATACCACTATCAATACAAACAATCGATGACAGATCAAGTGAAATATAGTATATTGTTTAATAAGGAGTAAAAGTGATACTTTTTGTGGCGGCCTCACTGCGTTCAGTCGACAGTTTTTGGTTATTTTTTGTAGTATTTCAGTGTCTCTCATATATGATCGACGTGGCCCTGTAGAAAAAAATGCATGATGTTTGAGCTGCTGGCCATATCTCTCAAATATGATCGACGCATGTTTTTCAGTGTTTTCTCTTTTTTTGCAGGTTTGACGATCGAAAACTGAACGGTTTGTGTTGCGTCGCAATAGGGATCGAATTTATCTGCTATATTATTATGTTTGTGTATTTTCTATTGTCCTATCATAAAATTTCTTCCGGAATATCAGACTCTACAGACAATTTCGTTCTCTTTTATATTTTATAGTTTTATGTTTATCTGTAGTACCTATATTTTATAGCATCACCATATTTATTACGGATTATCAGAACCTACAGTCTAATACCTGTGTCACAAGAAATCGATTGTGAAAATTCGTCGCAGGTGTTCCTTGTGCTATGCGAAAATTCAGAAGGAATCAGGACGTACACTTGCAAATTCGAAAGCCAAATTGACTTACAATTATTGTGAAAAGTGCCCTGGATAGCCGCAAATGTGTGCGTTATTTTTTCCGCAAACTGCGTTCAAACGATAGAATTAAGATAAAATTTTTAAAAAGGATTAGATGTGAAGAAACGTAAAACTAGATTGCTTTGCTTACTGGTTTTGTAGGTGTCAAGGCAACACAAATTTGACAATTCAACAAAATAATTCTCAGAAACATTTAAAGTCACTTATCTACGCATTATAGGACTGCGTTTTTGGTAAGTACCCGAGTATTAAGAAATAACTTGTATTGAAATATATAAAATTTTTCTTACAGATTACATTATGTCGGATTCGGAACCCAACTGTACGCCGCCCGACGTTCTTGATATTGCCGTGAGAGTACAAAAAAGTGTACTTTTTTGTACGCTCACGGCCGAACAAAAAAGTAAAACCAAAAGGACGTCTGTGAAATCGAACTTCAACATTGAGAATTGAGGTTGAAAGAGTTGTCATTTTTTGACTTTTGCGGAAAAAATATATTTAATATCATCAAATATATATTTGAAGAAAATGCAAGTAAAGTATACAATTCTTTGAAAGTGAAAACATAATTGTTGAAGGAAAATTTTTATTTATTACACGAAATACTCCATGAATAATTCCGTATAATAGGAATTTTAAGGAAAATACCTATACAACTTCAAACAAATTTTTAAAATATTGAAATAAAGATTTCTTCAAGTCGACTTTGATGTGTCAATGAGTAGCTATAACATATATATATATATATATATATATATATATATATATATATACAGTGTGGAACAGCCAAATGGAATAAATTCGATAACGAATAAATGAGAGCGTGTTGGGGAAAACGCTTGGACACGTCGATTTGTATTTTCAGGTGCGCATTTTTTTCAAAAAAATATTTATATAGGGTGTGTCATGTGACAGTGGCCGATACCAACTTTCTTATTTTAAATACAACCCCATGTATATTATTAGTTTTTTGGATTCTTCAAAAAATTCTAGACATAATTCATGTACAATGTCCCATACCTATCTTCAACTGTTTCGGAAATATTGAGTGTTTTCAGATGTATTACAAAAATAAACATTAAAAAAAGTAAATTATTTTATTTCACAAATAATGTGAAGAAACAAAAAAACATTAATTTCAATGTAATTTAATGTAACATGCTAATCTGGTATAGAAATGTCTTCTAACGTTTGTAATACATCTGAAAACACTTAATATTTCCGAAACAGTTGAAGATAGGTGTGGGACATTGTACATGAATTATGTCTAGAATTTTCTGAAGAATCCAATGAACTAATAATATACAGGGGGTTGTATTTAAAATAAGAAAGTTGGTATCGGCCACTGTCCCATGACACACCCTATATAATTATTTTTTTTGAAAAAAATGCGTATCTAGAAATACAAATCGGCGTCTCCAAGCGTTTTTCCCAACACGCTCTCATTTATTCGTTATCGAATTTATTCCATTTGGCTGTTCCACACTGTATATATAGGTATATATATATATATATATATATATATATATATACAAATGAAATGCGTTTTGCTAGTAAGCGCATCACTCTAAAGCGACTGAACCGATTAGGGAAATAAAAATTAGAAAAGTTGTCTAGAAAATTGGAAAATTTTTGAAGAAGTTATACCGCTAAAACCCACTTTCTAAACGTCAAATAAATCCACGTAAAAATTATCAACCCTGTAATAGTATTTGGAGTACAAAAATCCATCCAAACCTATATCTTTTCAGCTGCATACTTCAAACATTTTGAATATGTTGATTATGACTAATTTCCACATATTTTGCCACCAGTTTGAAGAATTTTTGCTTGTGCAACTCTCTCAAACTTTAGAGATACCACAATATCGAAAATAGAAATGTGATAGGATAGAACAGTTGATTTCTAAGATCCACACGTTTAACAAACTCAAAAAAGTAGAGGAGTAAAATAGCACGAGCATAATGAATAGGGTAACCTTGCTACTAGATAAAAACAGAAAAATGAAATACTTTTGTTACCGTAGAACGGGGCTAAATTGGAAATGCGGGGATATTTTAGAATTCATAACCTGTAACTTCATCTGGCAATCCTGTTTAGGTACAACACAATTCCGCGTAAATTACACTGTAATAGTATAGTACATAACCTAACTTATTCAGAATTTAGATGATTTCAGTATTCGTAAGCGTGGTAATGGTCTGTTAGACATTGAAAGTGAGGCGGAAAATCAACCAATATTTGAGCTGTCAAACTTTCAGTGCTAGTGCGTCGTGGGTGAGAGTTATAGCAGTTAAGTTTTATATAAAAAATGGTGTTGATGTTAGTATCATTGTGCAAAAAAGTTATAAATATTATGCTACCCCAAAATTTTTTATGGTCCTTTTTGAAGATCGGGGCTATTCTGGATGGCGTTTTTATAATCGTTCCAAAATAACGCCGGTCTTCGAAAATCACCCCATTCTTTAAATTATCAATGCTACATACCTTTTATTATTCTTGGTTTGAAAACTTATGTTTTCCAATTTAACCCCATATACGAGGTAACTATAATTTATGCGTTATTCTTACCGATTCTAAAATATCCTCGACCCACGAGGCTATTTTAGACGTGCCTGAAACAATTTTTTTTCAGCACCCTGTAAGAATGGGGACCTATTTATCATAGAATAATATTTGGTCGTATATAAACCTATCCAAAAAGCATATCAAAATAGATTATTTTTAATTACTCTTTCTGCAATATTGAAAATAATGAAAAAAAAGTCTAGAATAGCCCCGTTCTACGGTATGTTTTATGATGACCCTATTACAATTTCGGTCACTAGACCATCATCGGGCAGATTCAGTTAAGAACAGAATAATTATAGATTTGCGCTTACGGGTGGTTAAAGAATTATTGCAGGTACCTCAATAGACAAGGGAAACATACTTCAAGAAGGCTAATCGAGTGGATTGCCCAAATTGGTACAATAAAATGTTCTTAGAAAATCACTATTGTTTGAATACACTAAATAAAGGAGAATATATCCAGTCAATCTGGCCGTTCATCAGGATATCATTTGCATTATGATTGAGTTAAAAATTTCCAATGATTCTAAGTAATTTAGGTTCCTTTCGGTAATTTGTGCATAATTTGAAAGTTATCCATTTGAGGAAACGGGTGGTGGTTTTCACGGCAATGATTTGAAAACGTTCAATACGTTTTATTTTTCAAAAAAGATTGTTGGTGTTTGAATCTCTCTTGAACGATCGACCAGTCTGACCTATATACACTCCTTTACATACAGGGCAGATCAACTTATAACTGTCAAATTTTGGAGTGATATCTTTGGCATTGAATTAAAATCCTGAGAGTTTTGTCCTTAGGTTTGAAAGCAATTTTAATATTAAATTTACGTATGACATTAGCAACTTTTTCTGTTAGAGGACAAAAAATTTTCAAGATGTGAAATTTTTCGGATTTTTCTACTTTCGATTGGGCTGTTTCCATTATCTGAGCGGTTAGTTGTTACCGACGTTTCGGCCAGCATTCGCCTGCCGTCTTCAGGGTGTTGGTCCTGAGAAGGACCTGGGTTTGCCAAACTTAGTCTGTCTGGACTTGTACGCACCATACTTTTTTCAATTATGTGGTTACAGTATCGGGATTCGAACACGGGTTTTTTCGGTTGTAAATCCAGCACTCTAACAACTAGTCTACTGAAGCAGGTAGTTATTATACAATTTGAGTTATATATGAAGTATAATTTCTGTGTTAGAGGTCACCTTGACTCAAACTATCTGCGCAGATGGTATGCGCAGTAGCATTGAGTTGGTATATTTCTTGTTGTTAATTGCTTCCTTGGACCGAGTTCGTCTTCCTCAACTCAGTTCTTATTATTGGTGTCCAGATATCCTTAATTTCCAGCGAGGGCGCACTTATTGGGTTAGGGGTTATGGAATGCTGCTTCTTTCAATTTCCTCCTTTTCCATCCTTCTTCTTTAGATATTATCGAAGCTTCGTCCCATCTGATGTTGTGGTCCTCATTCCAGGCATGTTGGACTAGCCTAGACTTTTCGATTTCTCCCTGTTGAGCAAGTTTTTGGTGCTCTTTGATTCTTACTTTGAGAGGGCGTTTAGTTTCCCCAATGTAGGATATGCCACATTAACATGGTATTTCATATACACAATCCTTGGTACTCTGATTTTCATTGTCAGGTTTCACTTTCAAGAGTTTCCCTCTAATTGTACTGTTGGTCTTGAATGCTGTTCTTACATTGTATTTGTTACCAATCCTTCTTATTTTCTCAGATAGCCCTTTCACATATGGTAACAGACAAGCAATGGCCCTACCGAAACCATCACCTCGGTCATACCATATGTGAAAGGGCTATCTGAGAAAATAAGAAGGATTGGTAACAAATACAATGTAAGAACAGCATTCAAGACCAACAGTACAATTAGAGGGAAACTCTCGAAAGTGAAACCTGACAATGAAAATCAGAGTACCAAGGATTGTGTATATGAAATACCATGTGAATGTGGCATATCCTACATTGGGGAAACTAAACGCCCTCTCAAAGTAAGAATCAAAGAGCACCAAAAACTTGCTCAACAGGAAGAAATCGAAAAGTCTAGGCTAGTCCAACATGCCTGGAATGAGGACCACAACATCAGATGGCACGAAGCTTCGATAATATCTAAAGAAGAGGATGGAAAAGGAGGAAATTAAAAGAAGCAGCATTCATGGCCATAACCCTTAACCCAATCAGTGCGCCCTCGCTGGAAATTAAGGATATCTGGACACCAATAATAAGAACTGAGTTGAGGAAGACGAACTCGATCCAAGGAAGCAATTAACAACAAGAAATATACCAACTCAATGCTACTGCGCATACCATCTGCGCAGATAGTTTGAGTCAAGGTGACCTCTAACACAGAGATTATACTTCATATATAACTCAAATTGTATAATAACTACCTGCTTCAGTAGACTAGTTGTTAGAGTGCTGGATTTACAACCGAAAAAACCCGTGTTCGAATCCCGATACTGTAACCACATAATTGAAAAAAGTATGGTGCGTACAAGTCCAGACAGACTAAGTTTGGCAAACCCAGGTCCTTCTCAGGACCAACACCCTGAAGACGGCAGGCGAATGCTGGCCGAAACGTCGGTAACAACTAACCGCTCAGATAATGGAAACAGCCCAAATAACAGATCAACAAATACTCCATTATCAAGAATATCACGATCAGAATTAGGATATATGCTGTTGTACGCTAGTTGACTACGTTTCTTCTTTATCATTTCATCTATCAACTTGTGTGAAAACCATAATTTGAAGCAGTTATTTTTATAGTAGAAATATTCTTTTGTTTATTTTGTTATGGAAAATGAATTTGAAAACGCTCTGTGGAACATTGACTTAAAAGCTGAATGTTTATGGTTAAGATGATTTGAATCCGACGGAATACATATATCCGTGAAAGTTGGTTTTCTACATATATCGAAACTCAAAGTATTATTATTATGAAAGATAGTTGAATCCAAAAATTTATATATCGATCAAATTCTTTTTCAATTTTGAACGTTATATTTGGGTGAATGCTATGAATATAAGTCAAAAACTGATCTAATTGCTTCGCGATGCCCTTAAAAATGGCAATTACAATTACATCATCATCAACGGATCTATGCCAATAACTTATATGTGGTGCTTTTGTAGGATTGAATATTATGTTCTCTATATGTGACATGAAAATGTCTGCAATAAGCGGACTTAAGGAGTAGCCCATAGCCAGCCCAATAGATTGTTCAAAAATTTTCTGCATATTTATTTCATAATTTTTATGGATCAGTATTCTAACTTGATTGTTTCCTCAGTAGAATCGTGTCAACCAACTAAGACATACTTATATCTAATAAGAAAATAATATCATTTATCTTAATAATGTCCATAGTAGATTGTTGTGAAATATCTGAGACAACACTCATCTGCTGATATATTGGAGAACATATTATCAACATCGAAGCTAACAAGAAAAGAGTTAGTAGGAGTTACAAAGATACTCAGTTTCTGTACTAAATCAATAGAGTTCTCTACTGTATATTTTGCAGTAACTCCAAAATTAGAAATTTGTACAGAAACTGAGAAACTATAACTTCTACTAAATCTTTTCTCTTAAGCTTCGATGTTGATAATATGTTCTCCAATATACCAGCAGATAAGTGTTTACCACTTGTCTTAGATATTTTTTAAAATTCTTTTACTACTTTTTCACAAATTTTGTGGTGTGTCAATATAACTGATTTTTTAATAGTAGTGGATAGCGATGTGTACCTATGCCAAGAATGGAAAACTTCTGCATTATAGTATAGGGGTTTCAACAATACGCAAGCAAGCGCATGAGGGCTTGTCATTGTGAACTGAATTTTTCCATTACACTAATGAAGTTGCCGTCAATCATAGGGTAGGATATTCCAATACATAACCCTCATATGTGTTCGGAGCGGTTTCCAATATTAATTTATTTATGTCGCAATGGCAAACTGAACATTTCGCTCCACCCTTTTATGTAGATCATGTCCTTGCGGATTATGATAAAGCACGTGCGAATAGGGCACAGAAATGATGAGGATAACGTTGCGGTTTAAAAATTTCATCGATCGCAAACACCAGCGCCATTGAATGAGCAAGTATAAGAAAAGTAAAAGTAATTGAACTGCAATCTACGGTTATATCGGGATTATTGGTTGACCTTCAGATTGTTCTGATCTGACCAAGCGAGTTGTTTGTTGCTCGCAAGATTAAAACAACTAACATTTACTTCTTCCAGTAGCACGCTAAACTAATGTTTTACTGCCATATCAATATAAAAACTTACGGAGACTCATTGATGAGTTAAATGAGTAATTAATGTAGGCCATATGCCATATGTAAAAAGGAGTTTATTTTCTGATAAAATATAATTAATGATGCTCACAATGTAGCATCAGTGTAATATAAATTCATTCATGCTTTTGTAATATAAGATATTGCGAACTTCACTCTTTGGTAAAATCTTTTATACCTATAAATATGAAGATATGTGTTTAATATTGGTATATCATTATAGATTATGCACCAATTTTTTTTTCAGAGAACTGATTATTATTTTCACAAATAGTCTACTATATAGTCGTATATATCAGGGATTGGAATGAATAAATCAAGATAACAAATTTAAAAATTTTAAAATTTTTGTTCGTACAAAAACGTAGCGATTTCAACAGAACATTTCTGAAAAAAATTCAGAGCTATTGCTACAATTTATTTCGAGTGAATTGATTTTAAAAATTGATGATGATCCCAAATATTTACAGCATGATGAAATATTGCTTTGGACGTAGTTTTTACGAGACACTCAAGGAAAATTGAATCACAAACATATGTGTCCTACTTTAGTTACCACAAAACAATTAATACTAATGTTTTGATTGAATTCATAATTAAATCATATTTTCATAACAATCAATATTTCAATGTTCATCTTCATAATTCTTGAAAAAAACTTATGAGTACCTAACAATAACTTCCTTTTTGCTTTTAATTACTCAAACCTTGTTAGTTTATTTCATTGCTTTTGCTTTTTAATACATAATACACAGAGAAAGAATCTTCTTTCCAACCGGATTTATCCCAAGGGACTTCAATTATTGGACAATGAACTGATTTTTACCCCGAGGCGAAGCTAAAGGGGATATAGTCTCACGACAAAAAGTTGGGATCTGGTCCGATTTTAAAAATTCCAACGGATATCGATAAAACACATATGATTTCATTAGGGAATTTGAATTACCACTCTTTCCCAACGAAGAATAAAAAAATATAGCGTTTTTACGCCGAGATGAAGCTAAATTCTCACTACAAAAAGTTGGGATCTGGTCCGATTTTAAAAATTCCAACGGATATCGATAAAATACATATGATTTCATCAGAGAAGTTTTGTTCCCAATTTTTTCCCAACGAAGAATAAAAAATTATAGCGTTTTTTTAGATAGGCATTATGACATGCGCATGCGCCATTTTGAAATTCCTGGCGATTTAGAAATTCAATTTTCATATACCTATTCAGTCATCCCAAAGATAATTTAATTATGAAATTGTATTCGTGTCGGAAATACCTATCTATATTTGCTAAAATTGTTTCAAAAAAACGCTAAATTACAATATGAACGAGAAATATATTATTATGCAGCATAGGAAATACATGAAAGTGTATTATATAAATTTATTTTTCCACTGAGAAGAATTGAAGATTTTTGATGAATTTGTTTCTCTCCAGATCCAAAATTTCAGGTCAGTCGGTATGATGAGCAGCTGGGGTGCTAGTCATGTCAGAGAAAATATATATATATATATATATATATATATATATATATATATATATATATATATATATTTATATAGGTATATATATATATATATATATATATATATATATATATATATATATATATATATATATATATATATATATATATATATATATATATATATATTTATATATATATATATATATATATATATATAATGAAGTTCGAAACTAATCAAGAAAACCTCCTAGCGGCGCTGGTTATACACTTTCGATGGATGGATATTGATGAGCCTCAAATAATGGCGTGATACTCTGTCTATCATTCTCCATTGATAGTGATAAACAAGTTAATATTTCTAACATGTACCGTCAAAAGGTAGATGGGGATATTTCAATGTTTCGTAAACTCGTATTACCAGCTCCGCTAGGAGATTTGTTTGATTAGTTTCGAATAAATGTCCTAGTTTACTTCATTTTAATGCCACGGATGTGCCTCGATAACACGAAGTATTCTTATATATATATATATATATATATATATATATATATATATATATATATATATATATATATATATATATATATATATATATATATATATATATATATATATATACATACATCTATCTGACACCACAAAATCTGGAAAATCTAGAAGGTCTAAAACGGATATAAAGACCACTACCCCACTGTTGACTTTCGATATTTTCGGAAAAAACTCTATGAAATGTATACCTCTTGCAAGAAAATCATGTTGTTACACTATAAGAGCAAAGGTTTTTCAAATAAAAAAAAAATTCTCTTGTTAATGTGTTTCATAATTTCCCGCTTTTTATACATATTAGTTGAAAAATCAACGAGAAATTGCATATACGGATTTCATGATAATCCAACAGAAAAAAAAGAAACGTTTGATGAAATAACATCATGATCTTTCGAAATGTTCATTTCAGAAGACATCAATTAATGCAGTTATTGATGAGTATAATAACTCTCATTATTAGTAATTCGTTTCCAATCAATCAATCACTCATAAATCGTGACACAAGACAAGTTAGTTCATAATAATATGACCCTATTTCTATTGTATTAAACTTCAGTCATAATAATAGTTTGATTATCATACAATTATGCATAATAACGATGCATTTTCTTAATACCTCTAATGGATATTCACACTCAACAGGCAGGCTATTTAATACAAAATATCTATAATTATTACATTATTTCAATTAAATACATACATTTTGTTAGGTCATGGAATTCTTGTAAATATTAGATGCTTATCTGAACATGAAAGAGAACTTGTTCAATTACTCTACTCTGATGGAATCATTGCCATCATTTAATGTTACAAATGATGGATAATTACATACGAGAATTTGATTTAACACTTCTTCTCTTCATAATAAGTTGAAGATCCGATTGCATTCAATGGTATACGAACTTTTGCAAAGACCAACAATTCTGAACATATTTTTATATTCTGAGTACCTACACTCATGGATGAAGTAGCAGCATAATTATTCCTTGTGAAAACAACTTAGTCTCCTAGAACTGTTGCTGCATACGGAGGTTACTCCTAAAAAATTAACTGCCAGCCCAAAATTAGACGAATCGTGACAAATTCCATCTATTGTTTCGAAACATTACGCACACGAGGTTTTTAAACTACTTTACTAGCTAATCTAGCTATTCTACTAAAAACAAAACTGTGAGCCTCGCTGGCAATAGTACTTTGATAGCATCTGTGCGTCTGCCTCTGGCCATCAAACTATTGTAGTGGTCTGGAAATCTGATAATTTCAATGTTTTCAATGTCAACAAGGCACAAGGAACCAGGTTTATATCAACATTCCGCAACTATTATTGGAATACAATATACTAAGACAACCTCCAAGCTGCACTTCTTAGAATTCGGCGTTTACTCTAATATAATCTAGAACGACAACGAACAAGCCTTCACTATTTCCAAGTTGCCTGCATGGAAGATAAATGATCCCTGTCGTTCTAATAATATATCTACTACAAATCAGCTAACGCTCCTTCATAAATTCGCCCAGCTTCAGAATATTGCTCTAATACCTACTCGGAGCTTTGCACCTATGCGCTACTTGCACCTACTTGATTCAATTGAAAAATGTGAAGCTAGGCTAATAGACGCCCGCTTCATTATTTCGAACACCGGAGCAAGATTGCTGACCTATGTATTTTATGCACATGTTATCACTGCAGGTATTCTGCAGCCATTGACTCTATTATACCACCAGGAGCAACATTCACTCATAACACAATTTATGCAGATAATACATCAGAAGCCAACATCAAAAATGTCGTCTCCCAAAAATTAAACCTGAGTTCCATAAAGTAACAATGGATTCTTAGGCTTAGACACATTTTTAGGACGAAAAAGATAACTAAACTTATATGTCCAGCTGGCTTAGTAATGATGAAGACTTATTCCTATCAGGTTAAATGGGAATCAACCTAGATTAATTATCGATGAGGAAAGTTTTTCTTTTGAAACTTGGCTGCTTATGTCTTGGTGGCATTAAAATCCACGAAATTATTAAATAACCTGCCAAAATTGCTATTTATGAATTCAACTTTGAGGACTTCTGTAAGTGGTGGTCATTATAGGAGTAGGTACCTACTGTTGTTAGTAGAGCACACAACTTTGTTTTTATTCAAGATCAGGAGATGATTGATATGTATGAAAAATGGGGCGGTGACAAGATAGAACCTTGAGGCAACAGTAAGCGGGTCCGAGCTTGCAGCATCGACTGCAACACATACATTTCTTCCATGGACATGTATTTCTATCAAGCCATATAGATGTTCTGGAATGCCATAGGATGCAACCTTCGATAGCAGTGCTTTGTGTCAAACTAGGTAAAAGACATCAAAGATATTTTGGTAACTGCTGATGATTCTCCATGATTCTCGATAACGCTTATCCTAAGATTTGTGACATATGTCACCTGTTGAAGGACAACGTCGAAAGCAGTACTGATACACAGATTGACCCAATAATAGAATAGGAACTAATATAATGCATGGTTCTTCTAAAAAATGAATGTGAATCAATACTCTTTTCAAGTATAACGCTCAACCTTCATTTTAATTCAACTTTTAGCTCTTTAATAGTTTCGGATTTTTGTAGCATAGTTTTTCCACATATCAGAAGTGAATTTTGAAAGAATAAGATATAGCAAATGATACATTGGTTCAACTTGTATTGTTTTCACTTTTTTCTGAAATAAAAAACGTTTTCCTATGATTGTATTGAATATTTCGGTAACTAAATAACTCATGAGAGTTTAAGATATTCAAATTAAAGTTCCACCTTTGTCTAGCCAATTATGGAAGCTGATTTCTATATTTTGACTGTACTTGTTTAGGTTCTTCTGTAGGTTACATTTGGCGAATGCAAAATCTAGCACAATTAAAAATTTTAAAATACCTAATACCCATTATGTTTTTATTGTAAAAGAGCTGAAGATTTATGTTTTAAAATTTTTATAGATTCTAATAAATTAAAATTTTGAGATTTACTTTCGGTATGTAATATTTTAAAATTATGGTTGAAATCATGTGTTTCTTCTATTAAATGGTTACAATAATGGGAGTTGCTCTTATTATTAACATAAATTCTTTCGTGTTCTTTGATTCTGTTAATAAAACTTTGTAATTGCACGCTATTAAACCTGGTATTTGTAACCTATTAATAGTTAACCATTCCAAATAGGAAACACCTGTTATACCGTTCTGGGAATCATAAATACAACCCCCTTTTATTAATACCTATTAGGAGAACATTTCAGACAATATACGATAATGAGTTCATAACTCGAAACATGTCGACTTTTTATTACTGCTAAATAAGGTATCTAAATATTTTTTATATTGTGAAAAATAAGCCAAGTGTTTTTATTTTAAAGTTTATACTTTATTCTTTAAGATGTTTCACCAAGTGATGTGCGAGAATTCAATCTCAGTTGATTGTAATTTAGTTGTAAATATAGTGAAAATTTGGTTTGAATAAACATGTTCTTATTTCTTAATATGATTTCCCTTAAGTAAAATTTACTTCATTCAAAAAGGGACATATTTTATGGAATTGGATAATTGGATGTTGCCATATAATCAAATAAAATAAATAGTGATAATTTAGAAAGATTCTCATGCTTGAATTGAATTGAATGTTCATTTCATTGACTTTAGATGCACCATTTTAGACTTTCCTTCCTCATTCTTCACAAAAATTCTAGAATATTCAGGTCATCCAAGAATTTCTCTGGTATTATTTTCCAATGTTGCGTGATGTTCAATTCCATTGTCCATATTTAATGAACAAGAACAAATCTCATGACCTGCAATCTTAAATAAAGCAATAGAGCTTGATCAAGGCATTCTAATCTGCGATTATTCTGCAAGATGTTTGTTGCAAACTAACATTTACGTCTCGAAATTAACTTCAAGAGATCTAACGAATGACGATTATTGCATTGGACTTGTGATTTCATTGTTGTTTTGAATTATTACTTTGAGCATGAAAAAATAATATACCTAATTATATGGTTACAGATCAGCGGTAAAATATAACAGAGAAATAAATGGCGTTCGCTCCGTTGAAAATCAGTTGTGGAAAAATTTGTTTAACATGCAATATTTCAACACTGATTCAATTTACAGGAAGCAAATATCTCTTGATTCGGATCCCGGTTACACACAATCCAGATATATACTTATAGGTTTCGTAAATATTTATATATAATAATAATAATAATAATAATAATATTTATTTCAAAAATTATCACAGATAGGTCAGGTACAAATGATAAAATTGAAACATGTCAGACGAAACCACAGTTTAATGCTGGATGGAACAGTAATTATAATATTCATTTAGATGATAAGGCTCTACATCCAGGATAAACTTACGAACTCTTGCTACATACAGACTCGCACTATCAATAGCCCAGAAATGTTTTGGGAGAGCATTATATAATTTCATACAAGTGTACATTGTGCTTTTTTGAGTAAGTGTGAGTGATAGCTTTGGCAGTTGATAAGGAATCATTTGTCTTGTGTTATTCTGATTCTTGAAGCCAGAAAACAGTTCTTTATGTTTATAAATGAATAGCAAAGATCTAAAAACAAACAAGCCAGGTACAGTCAAAATATTATGCTTTTTAAATAAACCTCTACACGATTCCCTAAAAGGTAGTCTTAACATCGACCTTAATGTCATTTTTTGAGTAATAAATAGGGAATTAGTATGTGGGCTGTTGCCCAGAATATTATTCCATATGACAACAACGATTCAAAATTTGCAGAGTAAATTGTCTTTAATACATCCAAGCCAACTTGATGCTTCAAAACGTTAATCGAATACAAGACAGACAGCAGTCTCCCATTCAAGTAATCAATATGTTGACGCCACTTCAAGTTTAACATCAACATGGACACCCAAAAAACTTAATAGATTCACTAGTTGGTATATCATTATCAAGAATCCTTATTGACAATGGAAATGAACGACGAGAGCGATCGGTATGGAAAAAGATAAAGTCAGTTTTGGTAATGTTTAATTTTAAAACTGTTATCACCACACCAGGAAGTTATAGACTCGAAAGCATCTTCAGCCCTAGTAATAACAGTGGCCAAATCATCGTCGGAAACTATGATGTTAGTATCGTCCGCATACAAAGAGAACACACACAAGCCAGATCACCATCCACTTCCGGCAATCGTTAATATAAAGCAAGAACAAAAGCGCTCCAAGGACACTCCCCTGAGGAACACCTCTTGTAACAGTAACATCATCGGATACAAAAGTCGCTCCATCCCGCACCAATTCAACTCTCTGCTTCCGATTACTGAGATAACTTCTAATTAATAGAAATTGATTATCTCTAACGCCATAAGCCTCCAATTTCTCCAATAATTTTTCATGATCAACACTGTCAAACGCTTTAGACAAGTCTTGAAACATACCAAGTGGAATGCATCCATCCTCCAAGGCTTTTAAAATCTCACTCAGGAGTTGAAAAAATGGCGGTTTCAGTGGATTTTTGTGCCACAAAACCATGTTGATATTTGCTGAAAACATTAAACTGCCTAAAGAAAGAAATCAAACGGACGGAGAGGACTTTTTCAAAAATTTTAGAAAAAGATGACAAGAGACTAATCGGTCTATAATTTTCCACTTCCTCATGGAACCCTTTTTAAAAAGGGGCTTAACAACTGCTATTTTTAAAGATTCTGGAAATAATTCCTTCAATAAAATGACCTATTAATGATGAGACTCAAGGGTTCCGCAATTACATGTATACATTTTTTCAGCACCTTCATAGGAATTCCATCATGACCATATGATGTGGAATTTTTCATTTCAGCAACAATTGAAATTAATTCAGATGGAGAAAGGCTAAACATAAAGAAAGATTTATGACATTTTGATTTTTTAGTAAAATTGCAGAGTGATGAATGCGAACTTCCACCCATGTTAATGAAAAACTTATTAAACCTGTTTGCCACCATGACAAGATCCCCAGAGGGAATCCTAGACCGTCCATTCTGATTGCCTCTCAGTTCTCTTATCAATGTCCATGCTGCTTTAGATTTATTAGCAGAATTGGTTATTATATGACCATAGTGTTCCTGTTTAAGTTTAGAAATAAATTTGTCATACTCTAGTTTTTTAGATTTATATTTCCCCAAAAATTGGGAATCAACTCTAGACATTATATACAAAATATCAAGATCATTTTTGATTCTGAGTAATTGTGGGTTAGATTTAAAACTATTCTTTGAATTTTTTGTTCCAACTTTAAAAGGAAATGAGTTTTCAAATGAATACATGAAACAACTGAAAAAATGAGACCACATACCCTCAACCTCACTACCATCGAAGGCATACAATGAGGACCAATCCACATCTGAGAGGGTTTCGAGAAACGTCTCTATGTTAATTTGACTAAAAACACGATATTTAATGCGATTTTCTAAATTAGAAACTTTCATAGCTTCAATATTAAACCCAATAGAAATGGCACTATGATCTGACAAGTGTGGCTGCAGAACTCTCACCTGACCACCCTGAACATTCGTCAAGATATTATCCAAGCAAGAAGAAGAATGGAAGGTTTCACGAGTTGGTTCACTAATCATTACCTGTACTCCATAAGACTGTAAGATAGCCATCAAAGCTTGGTTGTTTTTATCTCCAGGTTTCAGAAAGTCAATATTAAAATCACCAACTATCACATACTTGGTTGATTTTTCTTTAGTAAGAAGCTCGAGCAACGACGCAAGTCTTTCAAAAAATATATCCACATTACCAAGAGTGGGTTCGCCTGACCTATAAATACAAATCAAATCCAATTTAAAATTACCACTAACAAAACACTGAATAGCACTACATTCAAATACATATTGTAAACTCAAACTATTTATATCTGATCTGACAATACAATTTTTAAATCTTTCCTGACCATATATTACAGTGCCTCCATGACGATGCAAAGGCCGACAAAAACTTGTTAACTGGGAGTATCCTGGAATAATGTAATACGGCAGCTGCTCTGTACTTTGCCAATGTTCGGTAACCGCCAAAAAATCGCAGTCCTCATGAACAACAAATTGCTGTAAGCCATTAAAAGAGGTAGAAATGCATTGGGTGTTCAGATGAACTATCTTAACACTTCGTCTGGATATTCCATTCACCAATTCTAACTGGGATTGTTTTTCACGAAGAGGTTCCGAAAAGAAAACTCTCTCACAATAACACCATTAGGCCAAAAGTCCTCACTATTCAGCTGCTCAAAGATTTCATTCGAGAGAACACCGATGCTGAAGGAAGAGTTCTTACCTTTACTTTCAAGTTTTTTTATTTCAATTTCTTCATAACCATTTATTTCTGCAAGATATTCCCTGATAGATTCTACGGGAACGTCATTTCCAGCAATCCGTCCAATGTAAAGCCACCTCCTCTTTAAAGCACCTGAGAACTTTGCAGTCCTAGTTGTTGATTTTGGTCCAGAAGAAGTTATAAACTTAGCTCGATTGACATTTGTTTTTTTCCGAGGTACAGTCTTCCATTCAGTATTTGAAGATTGGGTTCCTGAGGTGTTCTCTTTCTTAGAGTCGGAATTCTTAAAGAAATCAGCCACATTCTTTGCAACAAGAGCTTTACTTTTATCTGCAGTAAGTTTAATTGCATCATGATTAATGTCATTGACAGTGACAACATTTGATGACATTATGTTATTCCTAGCTCCATTCGACATTGACGCATGACTGTCTTCAATTGGTACATTAGACCTACCTTCCGCAGTCATAGATGTAGGTATTGATTCATTAACCATAGAGTTTTTGTTTAGTTTTGCGTCTGCTTTCAACTCGGAGGTACTTTGTTTACTTTGGAATTGATCACGTTTATTGACGTTATCAGCTTGGTTTTTTGTTGATGTTTTTTTCTCAAGATCACGAATTCTTTGAACGAGTAGATTATTATTTTCAATTAGGATTCTATTTTTATCTTGGACTTCCGAAATCAATTCTCTTAGCAAATCTTTTTCAGAACTAACCTTATCAAGCTTGTGTTTGAATATATTGCAATAATGCGAGAATCTCATCTAGAACTATTAAATTATCTATTAGAATTCACTGAAGGCCAATTTATCCATGTACATGTATATAATAATAATAATAATAATAATAATAAATTTTATTGTGACAGAAAACTACAACAAATTGAGACATTTCAGAAAAAAACACTACATAAAAAACTATTCTGTTCACAATTAGAAGGGTCGTATTCAGTTGAAACTGATCTTCCATACGACCCTTTCACAAAACTTAAAATCAGAAAAAAAATTTTTACTCATTAAATATTCTTACAACCCGCAACTGAAAAGATACACAAAAAAAAATAATACAAAACATAATATTATTACAATCATTTATGTCTCCTTGTTCCCCATCAGTGCAATGGGCTCTGAGCCAAATAGCTCCTCAATTCCACAGAAAATCTACTCAAAGATGTGCAACCTTTCAATTTCGGCAATAGGAAATTCATTGTCTTGCATATGTCGTACGAAAAACCTTTCTGGAAAAGCGCAGTACGATGTTGTGGGGGGTAAGCAGTCCCCTACTTCTAACATTCAAGGTATGCACATCCGAACGAAATTTTATTATAAAGATATGGAGGTGTTTTGTTCATTAAAATTTTAAAATACAGAATCGCCGAATGCAGCTTACGCCGATTCTCCATAGTGAGCCAACTAGATACCTGCAGCTTATGCGTTACTCTGTCAAATTTGCGTATCCCCCATATAAACCTCAGACAACTACGCTGCATCATCTCGACACGTTTTATATCCAACTTTGTCAGAAAACGCCCATAAACAACGTGAAATCGAATAGAAAGTTTAATTGTCTTTAGTAAATTTAACGATGAGTTCTCCCAATATTTCAGATGAAATGACTAATATATCTGCTCCAACACTTCAATCTGCTCATTATTGATACGCTTGATTATTTTTACTGGTATTGCTTTCTTTCCAGGTGCTTTATTGACTTTTGTTAATTCAATTGCATCTAAAATTTCTTTTTTAGAGATATCTGGACCGCTGTCTGTGATTATTTGATAAGTTCCTGGATGTGCCCACTCCATCTTTCTAGTTTTTTCTTAGTGGTTAATATGAATTTTCTGTTTTTATCTAGTAGCAAGCTTACTCTGTTCATTATGCTCGTGCCTTTTTACTCCTCTATTTTTTTGAGTTTTTTAAACGTGTGGATCTTCGACATTAAATGTTCTATACCATCACATTTCTATTTACGATATTGCGGCATCTCTAAACTTTGAGAGAGTTGCATGAGCAAATATTCTTCAAACTGGTGGCAAAATATGTGGAAATAAGTTATATATAGGATATATCAACATATTCAAAATGTTTGAGGTATGCATCAGCTAGGAAAATATAGGTTTGGATAGATTTTTGTACTTCAAATACTGTTAGAGGGTTGATAATTTTTACGTGGATTTGTTTGATGTTTGGAAAGTGGCTTTTAGCGGTATTACTTTTTTTTATATATAGGTATATATATATATATATATATATATATATATATATATATATATATATATATATATATATATATATATATATATATATATATATATATATATATATATATATATATATATATATATATATATATATATATATATATATATGTGAAATAAAAAACTTTGAAATCGTGGGCTAAGACGGATGCCTACTGTCCACACTGCAATAATCAATTAATTTCGTAGAAAATATGAGTAAAAACTGTTACAGTTTCCGGAGGACATTACAATTAAATACCATAAATAGAAAAATCCCAAATGGGTGTCAACGCTATGGCGAGCAGACTAAAATCGAATAGGTACCTGAAGATACAAAAAATCTCGAAACAGCGGCAAACTGAATCAGAAATCGAAAATCAAAAGTCATCCTTCAAATTGTTCGTATCATCCTCCAGTTCCCAGGCTCCGCCGATGTGGTCGCCGGCACCAGTGGTCTTTCAATTAACCGTTTGGCCAAGTCTCCGAGGACCTGAATTACTGAATATTGTTCATGACCTTGCCGTAACCCAGACTCTGTCTGTCGGTGCACTGGTTGTTTATGTCAATAAAGTGCACAATCATCGTTTCGGCAATGAGACTGTTGCTAACAGGAGTCTATTATTGTGGCTTTTGTAGTACTGGCCGAGGCCACGGAGAATTTCAGGGACTCATTGTTTATTGGAGAATCTGTATTGGTGGTCGGGCCCACCAGAAATCAACTCATCATTTTTATATCTGATCTCTTCGCATCTCCAAGTAAATGATAGAAAATCAATTTGCGGGATTTGCCTACTTCCAAGAGTGAGGTTACCTCAAGGGCGTACTATTTATATACTTTACAGATCCATTCATGCGATAATGCAACTGCTTCACTTATCGGTATGTTCAAAGTGAAGGATATAGTATTTCTCAACGTTATAAATCATTGAAATCGAAAGTTTTTCAATCCAGCTGCTTCCATTCCATTCATTGGTTATTGGTTGCAATTTTTATCATCTCAATAATAATAATAATAATAATAACTTCTTTATTCTCAAGATCGAAATACACTTTTGAAAGGAGAACATGTCTTGACATACATTGATTAAACAAATAACAACATTCAAATCACGAAAACATTAGGCTTGTACTCAAGAAATTCCCGCACACTATATGGCTAGATGTTGATGAGGTATTGAAAAATTTCTCTTTTGAACTGTCTATAGTCTTCAAGAGTTTGATATTTACGGGGTAACACATTATATAATTTAATGCACATATAAGTGGTATTTTTCTCTGATAGCGTGAGAGAATGACCTGGAATGTGAAAATAGTGGATATTTCTGGTGTTATTGAGGTTCTTGAAAACTTTAAAATATTCACTGTGTTTTGATATAAATAAAAGACAACAATAAATATACATTCCTGGTACCGTTAGAAAATTATGACGCTTAAACACACCGCGGCAAGAATCGCGAAACTTCATTTCTAGAATTACTCGCACGGCTGTTTTTTGTGCCGTAAATATTTTACATATTTCAGAGCTATTGCCCCAGATAACAATACCATAGCTTAATAGAGATTGAAAATTTGAGAAGTAAACAGTCTTAAGAACATGTAAGTCTACTTTTCTTGATAAAACTCTTAATGAATAGATCACAGAATTTAGTTTTTTTTTACATTATCAATTTGTCCATTCCATCTCAAATTACAATCTAAGACAACACCAAGAAAGTTTGTATATGGACTTATTTCAGTGGATGTGTCTAGAACATTTATACTGGGTGGAGTATTGACTTTAGTATGGGATGTTGTAAATACCACACATTCCGTTTTGTCTGCATTCATAGATAGATTATTTTTACCGAGCCAGTCTGATATATCTGAAATGGCATTCTCACTTGTTGTTATTGAGTCTTTAACATTTTGTTTTGTCACTAATATATTTGTATCATCAGCGTACATAAAAATTTTTGGTTGCCTCTGAAAGATATTTGGCAAATCATTGATATATATTACAAAGAGGAGAGGTCCCAAAATACTTCCTTGAGGAACCCCAATCTCAAGTTTTTTTATCCTTTGATATTATGGTTTCACCATCAACATTCATAACTACTCTCTGAACGCGTCCATGGAGATAATAAAGGTAACTCTGAGAGTATAAGATAAAAAACGTACAGGCAGCAGAGCCACATCACTAAGCTCGTAGTTTTCTCCCTTTGTTTTTTTTTCTTAAAATTCTGAACCCACCAAGTTTAGAGGTGAGAAAAACGTTCAAAGCCACGAAACATCACAGAATCTCTACATTAAAATGGCGGCGATTGAGAAAACTAGTTGAATGTAAGAAAACTTTATTCATTCAACATATGAAATTTTAACCTTCTAACTAAATCTGGAAAAGCTGCGGACGAGCGCAAAAATCTAAAAACCCACGAAAAGCAAGATACCTATATCTTCTTAAGCATGGTGACGATTACGGAAAAAAATTAAAACACCCAATGCATTTTGCTTTAACATCAATTCAATCTAAATACCAAATATCAAACCTCTAACTCAATCTGCAGGAGCTCTGGATGTGCGCAAAATCTCAAAAACCACGAAAACAAAAATTTCAATCACCTTACTCAATTTGGAGGAGGTTTGGAGCTGAAAATATCTTTCAGAAACCGATTTTGTTGCCTTTTACACCCTCCAAAAAACTCTTGAAGGTTTCATTTGTGCTTATGCATCTCCTCACCCTTCCCTGAGGTTTGCATCAGAAACCAAAATTCTGACTGAATTCAATCAAAATTTGATAGCTTTGTTTTGCCTTAAGGACAACTCCATATACCAAATTTGAACTCAAGACTGAATGGTGAACATTTACAAGAAGAATACGTGAGAAAAAAGTTGTAATTGATGACATTGATCAGAAAAAATTTGTCCTAATCACTTTGAATCTTACGAAAAAGAAATCAGAATATAACTTCATGTATATTTTAACTGAATAACATCATTATTTTTGATCGGACAGCGAATATATTCATTTTTATCGATGAATATATCTACTTCTTTGATGGTACAATTCAATAAGAAGTAATAATAAAATCATCTTTCACTTCTACTTATTCCTTAGCACTTATAGGAACTTTTCAAAATCCTGGATATATAAATATAGCGATATTTTCCATACTTCATTAAGATATTATTTATTGCTACCGGCATGTAAGTCTTGAATCTGTGACAACCGACCAATTCCAATGAAAGTTTGGAATGACAGTATGTTATAGCTTTAAAACACCCCCTTGCAGTAGCATAAAATAATACCTTAGTAAAGTAATGGAAAATTGTCACATTCACAGATTCAGCGATTTTGTACAACAAATTCCAGTTGAATTGAATATATAGTTTGTTAGACAGTACAGGAAAGACCTCTTAGATTACAAGTAAGCTACGAATTCAATTGAGTGGAGAATATAGGAAATTCTTGTTAACTTCAAAGTTTTGTTCAACTGGACTTGAAGGAAAATTCCTGTTAATGGTGAAGTAATTATTGTAAAAACCAAATGCCGTTCAATTTATATCACAATAATTTCTTGCTATACCAAACGAAATAAAATGTCACAAGTGCAGTTTTATGTTTGAGATTAACCATACCACTGATAAATATAACCACATATTCTAGTAAAGTCTGAGCTACACTGCTTGTATATGACAAGAAATTCCTGTTGCAGAAAACATATAGTTCAGTAGGTAATATACAACGTTCATTCTAGTAGCTAAAACTTTTAAACGTGCAGGAATATATTCCAGTACTTTGTACAAGAATAGATTCCTGTATTTTTAACAATTCATTTCCAATAGAATAAGAACTGTTCTTTCATCAGTAATTGAACCACAGTAATTGTTTTGTAAATCTTACAGGAAATTACTTCTGTGCCTTTTTTTATTAGAATTTCCTGTTGCAGTTACTTTATTCCTGTGATGGTTACAGGGTTATTTTTTTGAGTGTTCAACCGACTCTAAATAATTTTAAACATCGTACAAATTTGATGTGAAATAAGAAGTATAAATATATGCTTATGAGTTATATACATATATATATATATATATATATATATATATATATATATATATATATATATATATATATATATATATATATATATTTATATATATTTATATATATATATTTATTTTTTTTAATATATATATATATATTTTTATATATATATATATTTATATATATATCTATTATATATTATATATATATATATATAAATATATATTATAAAAAATATATATATATATATATATATATATATATATATATATATATATATGTATATATAATACAAGCCGAAAAATTTAATCCAGTCTACAGCAAAAACCATATTTTTTTAATTTCTGAAATTTGGAGGGAAGTTAAGTCCAATCATGTAGATTCCCACTAAGACGGGGTTTTTTAAAATTTCGCCGTTAAGGGGTTGAAAAAGGGTAAAACGTGTTTTTTGATGTTTCTCGCAAAATAATGGACTTAGCGATCCCGTTCTTCCACTAAAATGCTAAGTAAAATTAACTCTAGAAATTAGTTTCTCAGTTTTTTGAAATTCATCATTTAGGGGCGCAAAAGGGGTAAGTCTGTTTTTTTTATATTGGCTATTTCCGGCAAAATAATCGACTTAGCGATTCCGTTCTTCCACTACAATGTTTCTTATAATTTTCTTATTTTCTGCATTTTTTGATGTTGTATCATTTAGGGGTTGAAAGAGGGTGAAATGTGTTTTTCGTATATTGGCTATTTTTGGCTGATTCTCGCAAAATAATGGACTTAGCGATCCCGCTCTCTCACGAAAGTGTTAAGTAAAATTAACTCTAGAAAGTAGTTTCTCAGTTTTTTGAAATTCCATCATTTAGGGGTGCAAAAGGGGTAAGTCTGTTTATTTTATATTGGCTATTTCCGGCAAAATAATCGACTTAGCGATTTCATTCGGCCACTAAAATGTTCCTTATAATTATCTTGAAAACCCATTTTCTTAATTTTTTAAAATTCGATCATTCAGGGGTTGAATGGGGGTGGAATAAATTCATACGTATACATATATGGATACGCGGGCGAAGCCGCGACGGGTCCTGCTAGTATATATATATATATATATATATATATATATATATATATATATATATATATATATATATATATATATATATATATATATATATATATATATATATATATATATATATATATTATTGTACAAAAGTATTTCTTTTGTTTTCAATTTCATAGTTTAACTAAATTAGTTTCCGAATGTTTTTTAATCATATCAAACAATGCACTGACATGCACTAGAAATTCTATCATTGTTCAATGCAATTTCTGTTAGGAAGCACAAAATATAAAAGTTAAAAACTTACTCGAATTAGAAGATATTTCGTTCGAGTTCGAAACTGCAAAGATGAAAAATCATAATTAATATAGTAACTGAATGATATTTATTAGAAAAAATCATGAATAATGAGTTTATTGATGACAATGTGAGTGTTTGAATGTCGTGCTGTATGTTAATTTAAAATGAAATAACTCTTGGATGTGTCATGTATAATTGTGAATTATCTTCATGCTGTCAAAATAGTTTATGGTAAATAGCATTAAACGGTGTTGTTATTTGTCATGGTGGACCTTCTAATTTAATGCTTTTTGACTGATAAGATATGCATACTTAGAATTATCAAAATAAGGGAGGTGTCTGCCATGAAAATATTCGAAAAACATTAGGCTTTCGCATTTTGCTATGTATGTAAGATGATACAATAATTGTTTTGAAGGTTTCATTCTAATTATTAATTAAAACTACGAGAGGTGCCGTTAGATTCCCGGTTAGAAATAAGTATATATATATATATATATATATATATATATATATATATATATATATATATATATATTTTATATATATATATTATATATATATATATATATATATATATATATATATATATATATATATATATATATATATATATATATATATATATATATATCCATAAGGAATAGGGCCTAAACAGCTTGAAAAATTTCACTTTTAAAAAAGGCAACTGCTAAACTTCATTTCAAATCTGTAAGTATCAAGTTTCACAATTCATTACCACAAAATTTTAAACATTATTTGAGGAATATACATTCAATCAATCCCAAAAAATTAAAGATGATATATTATTTGCAAATTATCTGTAGACCTGTGGTTCATAATTTTCTTCACAGAAATGGCAATGTTTCTATTTTTGTCAAAATTGATTGATTAGGTTCTGCACCCTTTTCTCAAAGACTATCTCTGGATTTGTTTTACTTTGTATAGGATTCATATATATATATATATATATATATATATATATATATATATATATATATATATATATATACATCAAATAGGATAATGGGTTAAACGGATGAAATAAATAAAATATTAACCCATTATCCTATATTTGATGTATTACGACCGGAGTTATTCCTTCTGATGTCTATATATATATATATATATATATATATATATATATATATATATATATATATATATATATATATATATCAGGGATGTTACGGAGCTTCGACTCCGACTCCGTTAAGTCGGAACTTCCGATTATATTTACACCTTCGATTCCGACTTCGGCTCCGAAACTTTTGAATCGGAGGTTTTAATCGGAGGTCCAAGCATAACAAATAGCACAGCGGCCTGCGTCGACCAACCGCTACGCACATTCATAGTTCATACATGTCGCGGGGAGAATCCCCCGCCCCCGCTATGTGCGCTCTATCGTCGATTGCTTTTTCACGTGTTGTTAGTTTGTTATGCACATGACGTGTTTATACGTCACAGTCACAGTATTTTACGGCTTAATATCAATAAAAGTAATCTGCTTTTAATAAAAAATCTCTCTCCTGCCACCACTTTTGGCCCTGCCTCCGCCTCCGACTCCGGTTCCGACTCCGATAAATCAAATTTAAAAACTCCGACTCCGACTTCGGTTCCGATAAAACTACCTCCGATACATCCCTGATATATATATATATATATATATATATATATATATATATATATATATATATATATATATATATATATATATATATATATATATATATATAGTTTTGTATTATCAGTCAATGATATCCTAACTTTTTCACCAATAAAAACACCTCTTAAATAACAGAAGAAAATGAATCGAAGAAATCTCCAGATCTGTATCAATACTTTGGTACGCGAGTTCAGTTTATATTTCCGACGGCCATTGATATTAATTTGGCCACCAGTCTGATGAATCTTGTTCTGCTATAGCAGATATTCTTTATAGGATTGCAGTGTTGAAACCATCTTTAGATAAGAGAAGATATTGCATGACATGCTGTGTTTGAGGTTATATATGCAATTATTTGTTAGTATAAATATTTCAAATGTAGTTCTTCAACATGTTTGAAAGGACAAATAATATAATTGATTTATTCATTAATTTATAAATAGAATACCTATAATTTAGAGTAAATATTTTGTTTATTTTATTCGTTAACTAGAAGTACGTCCTGAAAATATAAGTTTTTATTCATAATACTATTGTCAAATGAAATAATTACGTTACATTTTTTTCGGTATACCATAACGTTGAATTTCCCAGTAATTTTTTACTAATTGTGACTTCAGAATTCGTCGAATCCAGAATTCATGTAGATTGTAATTTTCATTTTTTTCAATCGCAATTAATTAATTTTGTGTTTCTTGAGAATTATTTTGTTTTATTTTATGCTTCCATTCGTGCAAAAAGTTTTCACAAAATGTTTATGTTTTTCTATCGTGTTTCGTAAGAAACCGTTTATCATTCAAATTTTTTAAATATTAATTGTTTTTGCACCATCGAAATCATAGCAAATAGGTAATAAGCATAGGTATTGGATACTTACTTTGCGAACGAAAACTTATGACTCGTTCTGTTCATGAGAATTCAATATAAAATATTCAGAGATTCATTATTACCTATAGTTCTTTTATTATGAATAATTTCTCTGTTAAGTATCAAACTATTTTTTTTAACACAGAATTATTAAATATTTATCAGTTCATCATTCTTCGTCCCAATTATCTAGAATCTAGTTATCTAGTTAGTTCCAGCTAGTTGAGAAATAAGTCAAACAAATAAAATTATTGCCATTATTTCTGACCAAAATCGCTTCTTCATAAAATGACAAAATAACTTTAACAAAATACCCATTATGATTATTGTAGTTTTTCACTAAAATCGACCGTTTAATGCGTTTGTGATAGAGTGTTACCATTTTCCAACTCCTACCTACTCAATAAAAGTATTCTATAAGTTGAGGACTTTTAGTGGATGATCATAGCGAATAAAACTCTCAATTTAAATATGATAAATCTCTTTCGTAATTGACAATTACAAATTAGATTTTGAATGAAACGTTCATGAAGCATGAAGTGAAGATATTAATCTGAATAAACACATCGAATGGCAGACATATTTTAAACTAGAATTTAATATTCATAAAAATCTATAATAAATGGGGTCTATTGTACCCCACCATCAGAGCTGTTTTCTGTACTACGCCATTTACCTACAGCTCGCCTTCTAGTTCCAAATAAACTCCAATATTTTACCAAGCTATAGTTAGTCGAGTATGTTAGGTACGCTGCCTAGTATTTGGGAGGTCTCGGGTTCAAACCCCGGGGCCGACTGGTCTGCCATGAGTTTTTCTCAGAGGTTTCCTCATGGTAATGTAAGTCACTGCTTGCAAACTTATAAGGCGAATGCTGGGCCAGTATTAAGCCTCTGAACCCTACCCACACTTCCTATGTTCCATAAATATCCCCTGTCACCTATCCTTAATGCACTTGTACATACAAGTGTATCCTCTGATCTGGCTAAAGAAGTTAATCCCAAACTCAAGCTGCCCGCCTTCCTGACACATACTTCAGGGAGGAATGAAACACGTGTGTTTCCCTTTTCCTTTTTTGGCAAGGCTTCAGGAGGTTATGTCCTCACTCCTACAAGATTCTTGATCAAAACATTTCTTTCGCTGGCTTGCAATGGCCAGGCATTCTGTAGTCAGGTGAAAATAGAAAAACCTCCCTACATAATCTTCACTCGTTAGTTTCTGACAAACTTATTCTCATCATCAGATGCTTCCTGAGGTCAGTGTCCTGTATGGAAGCCAGTGAGGAGCTATACAGAAAGGTTCTGGAACAGTAAATGGCGTTTGTACTCCTTTTCTGTTAATCTGTAAATCGGCCTCTTTATTTCCCTTGATTCTCGAGTGACTGGAAACTCAGACTAAAGAGACCCTATTATTCTTACCAATTTCATTGAGTTTCCTTTGGCACTCCTATATCAACTTTAAAATATATATATATATATATATATATATATATATATATATATATATATATATATATATATATATATATATATATATATATATATATATTATTTTGAAACTCAAAAAAGTATTTATTTTGTTATTCCTTAACTTGATGAATCAGCTTGAAAAAACTACCTGAACTAAATGCTTATTTATTTCTTATTTGTTAAACTTCCCTAGTATAAAATGCTAAAACCTCTTTTTTCAAGCTTTATATTATCTTCAACTGTATGCTTAATCTCTGATTAATTTCAAAATTTGCATTCATGATAAGTGCCAACGATAATATAATAATATCAATTGTTTGTCCTATTATCCTGACCAGGATCCTCAGAAAAAATTAAAAGTAATGTTAAAGTATACTAAAAATCAAATCTCCTGATTACTGTTACTTTCGATTCTAGTTTGAGACTTAAATATAAGGAAATAAACTATAGTTCAAAAAAACTTGAAAAATACGCTTTACATGTAAACCAAACTAAAAACTAGAAAGTGATTTATTTTATTGCAAAAAACGTGGGGTGCGTGATATCGACTATTTTAAATTATTCATTGGTAGCTATTTATAAAAGTAGAGTAATTGAAAATATCCAATAAAAACACCCCACGTTTTTGTGATAAAAAAAAATTTTTTTTTCTCTTTTAAGTTGCGTGTTTGTTTACTTTAACTAAATTATAATTTGAATTAATTAAAATGTCAACTCCCAATATTGATGATTTTGTACTTTATGAAATATTTTGATGTACCTACTTAGTCAAAATAATTGTTTCTGTTTTAGGAATTTTGAAATGTTTTTTTACTTCTGTCGATCTTTTTACTTTTCCTAGCATTCAACTCTCATCATTCATGACTGACATCCGATATGTAATGCGAAACTAGTTCAGTATATGCAGAGATTAATGCTGTTGAAATATTTATTCTCTGCCAAAGCAGCATCTGTCAACAGTACAATTAATCAGACTTCTTTTTGTGGAAAATCAGAAGGAATGGTTACTTAAACGACAAATATGTCCCAAATAAGATAGCAGACTCAGATATTCTGTTTCGTCTGAATATTTCTATTTATATTAACAACTATTTTCGACATTGTGTCAAACTGCTCACAAGATTAAATAGACCTAGACCTAATAAAACCAATGCCATTGAAAAATTATCGACAGTGTTTGTTAATTAAGTACCTAGGTTGAGTGAATATTCTATTCTGTAGAAATGGTTTTTTTCACAAGAAAATATTATGTGAAACTTTATGTAGTACATGCAGATTATGTCATGTGTTATTGTGTTTAAAATAGGTACCTGTAAATTGTTATTTAACCATTTTTCCAATATGTTTATCGATTTGTAAAAAGTATATCAATTCAAAATACTCAATATCTTTCTTGTTTTAAATCTGAATAAACGTTTTCACAAGTATTGCTTGATCAATATGAAAAATATTAACTATTGAACACTCCACTTATGTTGATTGTAATTAAAATATCAGAAAGTTGACTATTCTAAGTTTATTTTCATAAAAATTGAATTCTAAATACACTCAAAGAAATCAACCTACAAGCAGATTGACGGAAATTATTAAATATTCCAATAGCGATGGCGTGTAGGCCGGTATTTGGATTTGAATATTCATAAAGTCGCTGGATTGACTATTAGATAAGGCGCTATGCATTTCTAAGCTTTCCAAGAAATTCAAATTCAAATGTTTCTTTCGATATGACAAGCTCCACTCGAAAAAGTTCGAGAAATTTGAGGTTTGTATTTGAGCAGTGGGTTGCTATACAAGATTCTCTTTTTCGTTAATATATAGGTAGGATTATATTGATTCCAAAACAAATTTGAATTGGTATCAACATAAGCTTCAAGTAAGAATCAGAAATTGACAATAAAATGAATTTTCAAATTATTAATTTAATAATAATAATAATGGTCTTTATTTTACCTCAGCGAAGTCCAGCTAAAACCTTCTCCACTTAACTGAGGATAAAGGAATAGAATTAAATGTCCGATATTATGCCTCACACTTTAGTTAAGTGAAAATATGGAGTAGCAAAATATAAATTTCAGATTTAAACACAGAAGAAAGGTTTTGTATTTAAAGCTTTTATCCTACAAGATGAATTGTTATTTATTACACAGATGAAAGTTTTTGTATTTGAAGTTTATTCTACAAGATAAATTGTCATTTATTAAACTATGTAGTAAATTAGTAGGTACATTGACTGGCGGAGCTGGTAGTATAATTACCATTAATGTTTATTATAATCGAGATTAGTGCATCAGAAAAAGTTGAGGCTGAAATTCAGTTGAGACAGAAATTCAGTTGAGGCAGAAATTCAGTTGAGGCAAAAATTCAGTTGAAGCAGTAATTCAGTTGAGGCAAAAATTAAGTTGAGGCAAAAATTCAGTTGAGACAGAAATACAGTTGAGGCAGAAATTCAGTTGAGACAGAAATTCAGTTGAGGCAGAAATTCAGTTGGGAGAAATCCAAAAAATTCTGTTGAGGAATTCTATCCTCTTTGTGCGGAATTGAATTTATAATTTTTTCGCGAATATGTTTTTCTAGAAGTAATCGAAAGAATAGCAACTTCTTTGAATTTTAAATTAACGCGTCTATACAATATCTAGTCTGAATGATTTATCAATATAGGGCGCAAATGTGACAAAATTAAACGTATGTAATTCATATTTAATAGACATAATAATTTTCCTGTCGGTTAGATAGCTATTTCAAAATGTTCATTCGAGCAAGCTGCAACTAAAATCAAAAATCGTTCTAATTCAACCGATTGTCATCCGATAAAGAAGCGTAATTTTTCAAATACCAAAGAAATGTCACTTCAACTCTAAGAGAGCAAAGATACTTATGAGAATCTTCAAAATCGATTTGATCTCACCACAAAAGCATCAAGTATACCCTAATTTATAACCTTTTATCTGCCAAATGACCATCGATTTGTAAATCTACCATTGTGGCCTCGAGAACATCAACCTATTTACAGTCAAACCAACTCGATACACAAACAAAACTATTGTTAGCACGTTATAAATTGCATTCTCAGTAACTTTTAGTGGGAATTAAAATGCCCGAGCTCCAGCATAGCCCTGTTTGTCGGTTCTTGAGAGACAAATGAGCAGCAATTTATTTCCCAGACCTCCAAGATTTAACGCGATTTAGAGTTACAGGGTGAATACAAAGATTGTTGAAGATGGTGATAATGTGGATGGAAATATAGCAATAGTCGAAATACGAGCATTGTAGATTGAAAACGTTGGGACGGTGATTTTTCATTCTTCTCTTTAGGGGAAGTTCATAATCCCTACAAAGGCATAATTGTGGGAATACTAAAGGAAGCTTTTGAAGTGATCAATACATAGTTAGTTAATAGACTGTGCTTCGATTTTTGATAGATGCTCGACGACATAATTATTGACACAGTATATTAACATTCTGTATATACATTTTTAGATAGAAAAGAAAAATCAGTTTTTGCGAAACTATTGGAAAATTAAAGTTTACTATTTTTACTATCAGCAAATAACATTGTAATTTATGTACAGAAGACATTTGAAATTCTATATCAATCAAAAAGTATTAGGTAGGTACTGGTAGTAATAATTGGTACGACCCATTGAAATTTAGTAGGTAAATGAAAATTCTACTATATTTGTTTGAATAAGGATTTGGAAATTGTGGGAAGTAACTTTATGACAACCTTAAATTTTTAATGCTTCACAGTTCTTCCCATTTCACCAATCATTTATTCATATAATTTTTAGTTCAATATATTCTCATTTAAAATAATTCAGCTTATGTACCTAATTCATAATAGCTTTTTTCTATATGATTAGTTCTTTCATTTATATATATATATATATATATATATATATATATATATATATATATATATATATATATATATATATATCAACAAGTACAAAGAAATCAAAAACAAAATGGTCAGAAGAAAATAGAAATCAACCATAACGATATGTTTAAGTAATTCACACAATCTCAAACAATTTTACACCATGTATTAGATTAAAACAGAAAAATTAATACTGAAGAAGGAGGGGACCTCCGAAACGTTTATTAATATATTCATAATAAAGCTGAATTGATGATATTTAATTTACCTGCACTGCCAACCATAACCCATTTATATATAGAAAAGCAGGTACCAAGAAACCAATCACATATATATATATATATATATATATATATATATATATATATATATATATATATATATATATATATATATATATATATATATTTATATATATAAGGTAGGGAGTTCTTGAGGTTGCAGTCAAACACTGGGCTTAACGTCAAAGAAAACTCTTTGTCATTTATGTTAAGCTTTCAGTATCCTTTTTCATCCTTCATCAGGACATGTACAAAAAAGATTGGACATTGCACAAAAAGACAGTCAGATATAGAAACTATAGTTTACTTACAAACGTGAGGTTAGAATAAAATCAACGTAAACATTAACCCTTAAATGCATGATTTTTTTATTTTAACTGGAAAAATTACACCTCGTGTATTTTTGTTCATAGAATGATAGAAAATTAATAGAAAAATTTTTTCTTAATTTTTATTTGGAAAAAATGCAAAAATCTTCTTGTTGCAGTTATGCAACACTATGCACTCGGAGAAGAAAAAATAATTCATTGATGGTGATAATTTTTGAAGCAATTATTTTTTTTATTGCAGCATAGGTTTACACCACATTTTCCGCATAGCGTCTGGGAATATCCCTTGCATCCTGGAAATTTGCAGCGATTTCTTTGGTCGGACATTTCCAACCAATGCCCAAAATTGGTCCAATCTTACATCCTTTGGTGGAGCATGTTGTGCAGGCCCTTTTCTTTTTTTGGGCTGCAATTTCTTCTTCCACGCTTGTTTGACTTGGGCGCCCTTTTTGTGGATTATTACTTTGGCCAACATTACAAAGACATATAGCAACTTCTTTCCGGAACTCAAAGAAAGTCATGGTCTTCGCATTTGGTTGGTTTTGATTCGTAATTTTCCTATATAAAATCCATGCATTTGCCAACGACATATCTATAAAATGGTAGAATAGTCTCATGTACCATTTCTTGCTCTTTGTAAGTATTTTATGTCGGGCCATAATTGCATCGAGAAGGTCGACACCCCCCATATGTTGATTATACTCCTTTATTACAAAGGGACAATTGATTTCTCTGTTACGCTTTGTTTGTCTATCAAATCGCTTGATTGTCGTTATAGGTTTTTGACCAGCAAATGTCGACAAAAGAACCACAATTTTGTTGTCTTTCCATGCCAAGCAGCTAATGTCAATGCCATCTATATTTCCTACAAATTCGTAAGACGTTCCTCGGTCATCTTTCTTTATTTCTTTTTCGGTTGGTAATTTGCAGTTGGTAATTCTATTACGTCGCGCTGTACCTAGGCTAAGAATTCCATTATTAGCCAAATATGTAAGCAAAGGTTATGTTGTGTAATAATTATCAAAATACAGCCTGTAATTTTGATTTTTGGGGATTATTCTTGACAATCGCACAACAACATTAGCAGAGGCTCCCATGTCAGGTTCATTAGCTGCTAGTCTCTGATCTGCGTTATTTTCTTGACCAGAATATACTTCAAAACGATTCGCAAATCCCACTAACACCCCCAAAGTACATAAAGTGTTGAATCCCCACTTATGCGGTTTCATCGGAAGATATTGTTTCATAAAAGTGATGAAGTTTCGTCGAAACAAAGCTGTTCATCAATGGACAGACGAGCTTCCAGAGGGACACTACCAAATTTTCCATTTAGATGGTCAATTATAGGACGCAGTTTATGAAGTCTGTCATGATTGGGATTTTTCACGTGGCAAGTGTTTTGCATTAATCGTTGAATGAAGGAATTGCCTAATTTTTTTCAAATCGGTTCAGCGTCATCGAAATTTTGACAAAATCAACCCCAATATCATGCGCCCAATACATTCGGGTATTTGGTAGACGAACAATTGACATATAAATCAGAATACCAATGTACTTCTGCAGGTCATGGACACTGAGGTTCAAGGGTCTATTTATGTCAAATTGCTGGGCATACAGATTTGATTCAGTAACTATTTTCTCTAGCAAGTCCTCGGAAAAAAAATGCTTGAAACATTCGTATGGCGAACTTATCTCTCTAATATAATTTGGCAGATCCTCATTTCCATGAAAGGACAATTGGGCTTCATTTATTTCCAAATTCTTTTGTTTCCAAATTACATTGCACCTCCGTCTTTCATTTTGCAGAGTCTGTCCTTCATTACTACTGCCATTGACGATTTGTTCTACCACAACTTCTTCTACATCTTGATTTTCTTCATCTTCTACTTCATTATTATCTTCTACATCTTCCAATTGCTCACTGGCGTCGACGTCTGGTAAAAAATCAGGATCGTCCACATCATCGACATCTGAAAAATCCGGATCCTCACTTATCTCGCTCAAATGATCGGCAAAATATTGCAATTCCTCTTCCGTCAAGGTCTTGCCTTGATTTCTGTCACTCATGGCTAAAAAAAAGAAGAAATATATGATTTTATTCAAAAATGGAAAAATGAACCAAAACTGATCAAATGCATAATGTTGCAGATCTGCAACATTGACACTTTGTCATATAACACTCAAAAACATAATATTTTTTTATCAAAAATGTGAAAGTTTTGTTCTACGTACCTCAGTTTATGCAACACTATTTTTCAAATGATTTTGATCACCAGAAAAACTGTAAAACAACTTATGCACTTTGTCATACACTAATAGATCAGCGAATGACAGATTCTCACAAGTAACCTAACTAAAAAACCACTTTGTGTCATATTACAAGGAGAGATGGCGCTACTATTCAATAGATCAGTATGTTGCTACACTACAACATCGTGCGTTTGGGATTCAATTGAATCTATCTATAATTTCTTACTAACTAAACGGTATGTTGCAGTTCTGCAACTGTGTGCATTTAAGGGTTAAACAGGGATATATGTCTACGTTGATTTTATTCTAACCTCACGTTTGTGAGTATACCTACTATAGTTTTTATATCTGACTGCCTTTTTGTGCTATTACCAATCTTTTTGAAGATCTGCCCTGATGTAGGAATAAAAAAGATTCCGAAAGCTTGATATAAATGACAAAGAGTTTTCTTTGACCTTAAGCCTAGTGATGTTTTACTGCAACCTCAAGAACTACCTACCTTGTACTTAAACTAACCAGTCAAGACTATCCCTCGCTTATATATATATATATATATATATATATATATATATATATATATTATATATATATATATAAAGATATGAATCAGAGAAAGATTCCGGGGTTTCAATAACGATTTCTGAAGTTTTGTTGGTTTGTGACCGTTTGTGTCCGTTTGTGAAACAAACGGTGCTTCTCAGCGCCAACAAAACTTCCGAAATCGGATTGAACCCCGGAATCTTTCTCTGATTCATTCCACTATCCGAGAAAACATACGATATAACATATATATATATATATATATATATATATATATATATATATATATATATATATATATATATTTTCCTTTTGATTTGTTTTCTTGGGTAATTAAGTCTATTTATAACTGATGGTATATCTATATTTACATCCACAAAAATATATTTAACGTTTCAGCAATCACTGTTGCCTTCATCAGAAATTTTTGTTGTTGTCATCCATAGCTAAAATTTAAATTAACATAGTACAATACAGCAAATTAAGTTGACAAAAAAACAAAAACAAGAATACACAAAAATAAAACAATCTACCTTTCTTCCGTACACAAGAGTGGCAAATTCATTTAAAATTACATGTAATTATCAGGTATAAAACGAAAACAATGTTGACAGACGGAGGAACAGTATACGTTTGAATCAAACTGAAATATAATGTGCAGTGAAATACATATATTTATCGAGCGGTTTTTGAAACAGCTGATTATTTTTTGTAAAACAACTGAAATGGATAGTCGGTATATAACATTATTGGTATATATATATATATATATATATATATATATATATATATATATATATATATATATATATATATATATATATTATATATATACCGACTATCTATTTCAGTTGTTTTACAAAAAATAATCAGCTGTTTCAAAAACCGCTCGATAAATATATGTATTTCACTGCACATTATATTTCAGTTTAATTCAAACGTATACTGTTCCTCCGTCTGTCAACATTGTTTTCGTTTTATACCTGATAATTACATGTAATTTTAAATGAATTTGCCACTCTTGTGTACGGAAGAAAGGTAGATTGTTTTATTTTTGTGTATTCTTGTTTTTGTTTTTTTGTCTACTTAATTTGCTGTATTGTTCTATGTTAATTTTATTTTTAGCTATGTATGTCATCAACAAAAATATATGATGAAGAAAACAGTGATTGCTGAAAATTTAAATATATTTTTGTATATAAAAATATAGATATAAAAAAAGATATAAATAGACATAAATACCAAAGAAAAAAAAAAAAAAAAAAAATATAAAAAAAAGGTATAAGAAAAAAAAAAAAAATACAAAAAAAAAATATATATATATATATATATATATATATATATATATATATATATATATATATATATATATAGGTATATATATATATATATATAACTATATATATATATATATATATATATATATATATATATATATATATATATATATATATATATATATATATACCTATATATATATATATATATATATATATATATATATATATATATATAGATATATATATATATTTTTTTTATATATATTTTTTTCGTTATATGTTCTTGGTGTTAGGTCACATTAAATGATGCATTTTAGTTGTCGTGCAAATGATTGTTTATTGACGTTTCGACCATTTTATGGCCTTTTTCAAAATCTATAAACCTTAACGTAGATAATACGTTCAGAAATAACTGACCTAGCAACGCCGTTGTCTGTGATAAATTATATACGTTAAGGTTTTTAGATTTTGAAAAAGGCCATAAAATGGTCGAAACGTCAATAAACAATCATTTGCACGACAACTAAAATGCATCATTTAATGTGACCTAACACCAAGAACATATTACGAGAAAAAAAATACATATATATATATATATATATATATATATATATATTATATATATATATATATATATATTTATATATATATATATATATATATATATATATATATATATATATATATATATATATAGATATATGTTTTCTCTGGTTTTTTTTCTTCCACCTTTTATATGTAATTTTTGAAGATACACTTCTTGGTATATGATCTTTTCAATTGAAACAAGTTAGATGTTATGCTAATTTTTTAGTGACGTTTCATGCCAGATTTCAATATTCTTAGAAATGTTTCAGTATCATTTATTTCAGTCTTTTGTCAATTTACTGTTGCGGATTTTGAAATAGTCCATAAAATAGTGGAAAAGCTAATGAACAATGTGTATCAGAATTTAAATTTGTTTAATTAAAGTGGTCGAATACCAAGAACTCTACAATAAGAAAAAAATATGAGATATATATATATATATATATATATATATATATATATATATATATATATATATATATATATATATATATATATATATATTATATATAATATATACCTATATATATATATATATATATATATATATATATATATATATATATATATATATATATATATATATATATTATATAGATATATGTTACATTTAGCATGATTTCCATGATATGGGGTCTGTAGTAACTATATATTAGAATTTGAGTCAGGATTTCTAAGGATAAATAGTATCATTTCATACTATATTGGAAGGAATATCTAATAAGTAAAAACCTACTGAATTAAACTCACCGGCTCGTTGTTTTTTCAGTAAGTATGTGGAGTATAAAATATAATGCCTAACCTCGTGGAATTCTTATCTTTTAATACAATGTCCATACCTAGTATTGTTTTCTTTTGAGTAGGTAGTTATCTTTTCTTGTATGAAATTTTATACTTAAATTAACGCAACAATAATTGTTGAAAACTTAGCCATCATCATCTTATTAAAAAGCTTCAGATTAATTGAAACTTTTGATCAAAATAATCATAGTTTCATGTTTTCGATGAATCATTATTCTGTAATATTTAGATGATTTACGGCTGAAATTTCTTTACATGAAGTAATATACCATTATTCGTTCTTTTAGTACGTACTAAGACGCTTCATTATTGGTGTTAGTTTTTGATATTTTCGGTCATGAGTGAACTGTCTTCAATAAAAACTTACATGCTCCAGCAACGTGAACTTTCCGCATCCAAGGATAAATTTGTCTATCATTTCCATCATCATCCTCCTCATCTTCATCATTATTCGTTGAACTTTCTTGTCCATCATCACAATCTTCATGTTCATCGGACACATTCTCTTCTAACCTTAGTCCAAGCTCCTGAAGAGTACGTGGACCAGGTGGCGAACCCCTCGAATCTTGTCCATGCCCAACAGAAGCTGGACTGCACACACTTGTGTTCAAATTATCACTATTTGTGTTCTGTGAAACATTAGGCGCAATGTCTGCCAAACTTTGCAATACACTACTCGAAGAACTTGTAACAGGGGGTTGATGATTACCACAAGCCACCATGGGCTGCTGTGACTCATGAAGGGAAATGGACGGTCTAATTTGGTGAGAATGTATGGGCGGACCATGATGCGAATGTATTTGAGGGTGGTAATAATTACCATAACTTCCATAACCTCCATTTGTTATTGGAGTTGAACCATATGCTGACGGTTGGTGATGATTGTGATAGCCGTACTGTAAATGGTGTTGAGATTGTGGCAAATGATGATTTCCAAAAAAATCATTTGCTGCGGACGGTATATAACTATTCTGACTGTATTCTTCCGTCGGTGGGAACTTAGGATCAACGACAACACCCGCGGATAAGTGCTGAGCTTGTTGGTAACTAGATGGTAAAGCTGCACCAGACACGGGGTTCATCAGGAACGAACTCATGATCATTAATTTTTCTAGGAAATTCTCTCCTTAACAGAATGCTATATGTAAGGTAGCCAGTTGAGAGTTTCAAACACGCGGGGGGACGCGACGCACACTATGCCTTTTTTCAGTTCCCCTTCTAGTCCTTAACTTGCCCACAGTCTGAAGCACCGACACGCCTACAGCACCCAATTAACATTACACGTGACGAGACCAAGCCAATCCGAGCGCAGGCCGTCCTCGACCATGATGGATGACGTTACGTCTGGCGCCGATAAACACTGGTAGGGGAAGTTTGCATATGATATCAGAGGGATACTAGAACACTTTTCATTCTACAATTTTATGTTTACTTACGTAATTGTAACTAGATAAATAATTGTCCGATTCATTCATTGAAGTCACAAAAATTTTACGCGAATATCATTTATATTTTTAACTGATATAAATACTATAGTTCATTGTTTTTATGCACAGTATGACGAACTTTACCGCGTTCTGTTGTTATAACTATAGAAGTAACTCGACGTTTCTACTCTTACTTGCGACAGCGTCGAGCAACGACTTGTAACGAGTTTGTGAGTGGACTGAATGTCGGTAAAACTAGTAGAGGCATTCAGACTGGAGAGTTCGAGTTCTTTACTCCTCCCACCGAATGATAGGATGCCGTTTATTGCGCGTTCTATATCCCACCTTCGTCTTGCAGGAGTCTTTTCGTATATTCAGTGGGGAATAAAGAGGAGGCTGAAAACGGTCCTTCGCGCCTTCATCATATTCAATCTCTGGGGATGTAGTTTTTCGAATTCTAATTTTAGAAGAAATAAGTAATTTTAATTGCAATTATCAATGAAAATTCTGAAAATTTTCACTTATTTATATTTTTAAATATTCTCCCTTATTTAATGAGGTAATTACCTACTGAATTTACACTAGTAAACACACATTTTCGTAAAACAGTAGGTCCCTTCTATTAGTGTATGACCGTATCACGCACAACACGAACAGTTGTAGAGAGGTCGCCTACGTCCAAAACCTGGTACGGCACCGGAAGAAGAAGAAACACACATATATCTAATAAGTGTAGGTACTTTTATGTTAGGTATTATATGCTCATCTTTCATGTTTTTATATTGTGTCATGTAGACAACTACATCATTGAAAGCTTGTTACTAAAACTTAATATAATTGATATTGATTATATTACACTACTAGTTTACGGTTAGACTATAATTAAATACAATTATTACCTACTAAAAACAAATTTCATAGTATCAATTCTGCAAATACACTCTATAGCAAGTGTAGATACAGATATGTTATATGACGATCTTCCATGTTCTCCTATTGAGTACATGTAGGTATAGAACTACATTGACGAGGTATGTTACTAGAATATAATACACTCGATACATAAAATCATATTGTATGTACCATAGGTATATAAGTATATATATAGTAGTACTATTTTAGGAAGGTATTTACTCTCATTCAACATGATAATTGTGGAAAAAAATTAACACTATAAGCCATATGCACCATATAAAAAGTGTGCATATATGTCATATGCTGATATTTTATTTGATTCAAGTACATACATGTACAGAATTACATTGTTACTAGATTACACCTACTAGCCACATTGTTATCATTAATACTAAGCATCAAATAGTATATGCTGTATATGATTATATAATAACATTACTAGTTACATATTAGCCCAGCAAATACACTCTAAATCAAGTGTACAGTTATGTTATGTGCTGATCTTCCATGTTTTTCTATAAAATACATGTGGAGAACTACATTGGCTAGATATTTTCCTAGAACAAAATACAATTTATATATGATCAATGATGTATAAAATCATATAGTACCTATAGGTATGCTATATTTTATCATATAACAGTAATATTTTATGTAGATATTGATTCTTCGCATTACTAGCCCAACACCATATAGCAAGACATTCAAATTATATGATGATATTCCATTTTATTCTATCAAGATGATGTAGAGAATTAAATTGTTATATTATCAAAACATATATTATCTGCATTGATTTTATAATTAATATGGAGCATCATATAGTAAGTGCTATAATTGTATAAGATTACTAGTTTACGTTTCGACTATAATTAAATACCATAATGAGAACAAATCTCCCAGTATTAGTCCATCATACTCACTATAGCAAATATAATGTTAAGTATATTATATGCTGATATTCCATGTTTTACTATTGAGTGGGTACATGTAGAGAATTACATTGATTAGGTAATATGTTACTTGAACATAATACAATTTATATTATAATTAATATATAAAATCATATAGTGTTATATATGAATATATAACATTACTATTTTACGTACTCTTATTCAAAGCTATAATTGATGCGGGAAAAACAATTGGCTGTATCAACCCAGCACCGTTTAACAATTGTAAATTTATATTATATGCTGATATTCCATTTAATTCGACCAAGTACATTTAGAGAAATACATTGACGAAGTTATCAGATTATATTACCTACATTGATTGTATCATTAATGTGAATCACGATATAGGAAGTATGTGCTGTATATGATTATATTCCTAGTACGTATATAAGCTTATGATTTTTACTGATACGAAACATCTAGGAAGAATCTTTATAACCATTTTATTCTCAGAATGAGTGATATTGCGATATCCATGAGAGGAGTAGATGAAAGGAGATTAGAGTAACGAATTATAAATTTGCAGAGCTCTACCCCTAAACCAATGAAATAATAATAAAATGTTCGGTATATTACATAGCCACTGCAAATTAGAATAATGTTTGAAAAAGAAGAATCATTTCTTATAGACTTATTTATTTCACGATATCCGTTTCCTAGAACCGTTATTGATTAGTTATTCACAAATATTAATCATTTTCTTACTAGCTATATTATAATGATTGATATAAGTAATTTATTGATAGTTCTGACTTCTATTGAAATAACATTAGGTATTCTTTCAGACATAAAACAATAAACAAGAGAAAATAATCATACTTTGAATGCATTGAATGGAAGCTTTCAGATACTTACACTCATGAATATTTCGTCAGATATTTACTTACATGTAGTATAAATAGAAATTATATTAACTTGAACCAATGAAGTATATCATTTTCGAATCTGAGTATCTGGATTATTTTCAGACCTATTAGTAGCTCGCTATTTTTTGAATAAATCGTCAACATTCTGTATTTTAGCAATGAATCATCTTTTACTGTGGTTTCAATAACAGACTAGCATTATTTTCGATTGAAGTATGACACACACACACACACACACACACATATATATATATATATATATATATATATATATATATATATATATATATATATATATATATATATATAGACAGACAGAAAGTCTGGAAACAAGGTATTTTCTTTGAAACGATTAAACATATTATTACCAAATTTCAGGGTTATTGTATTTTTCGTTTTTCAGAGTTCCTGTCAAACTTGAATGACAGCATTCAGTGTACCGGCGCCATCTAAAATTTTTTGAATAGCACCGTACGTCTAGTGATAGGGTAAATTTGGGATATATGCCCTACCTTAATTGATTTCACTATATCATTGAATATATTGACAATTACTCACTGGATTATGTTATGATTGCAACGAATTGATGTTCACAACAAAATGATTTAATTGTAAACAGGTTAGTTAAGTCGAAAAACGACTAAAAAAAATAATTGAAAAATTTTACAAAGTGGGATAAACGCCCTCTTGATGGGATTTATGCCCCAAGAGTTAAGGATTAATGCCCCTCATAGGGATATATGCCCTGGACACAGCTCAGTTAGAGGATACAATTTTTTTCGTTCGATGATAGATACTAAATCAACTGTTGATAAAAAATCGAGGGTCAAGAAATCAACATTTATTATTGAATATTTCGAACAGCACTAAATCTATTACAAATCGATGGTTTTTTTAACATTTTTCATTTTATTCTGCCTCTTCTTCAATCGACCACAGTTATTGCAACTGTTGACATACATGGTACAGGTTTCGTGCAACCATTTTTGGCAGTCGATACAACGAATCCAGTCCACAGGTTCTTTTGTATTATAGTAGTTTTCCAAACATTCTACGCAATCTGCATCATCATCACGTTGATCTTCACCTGATGAGCTGTCATAATTTTCCTGTTAATATTCTTATCCTTACTCTGGAAAATGTAGGAATCAGTTTCCCTCTTAAAAAAAGATTTAAGAGGTTTGAAGAATGATCTATCGAGTGGTTGTAAGGCTTGTGTGGTATGACTTGGGAGACATAACAAAATAATATTATTTTTTTCGGTGAATTCCAGCATGTCGAAATTGTTGCAATGAGATGCATGACCATCAAGTATCAAGATAACTGGGCCATCTGGTTTCCTAGGAGCGAAAACTTCCTTTAACCATTTGAAAAATAATTCTGAATTAATGAAAGAAGACTGCTTATTCATGTAGATATCAGATCCAGCAGGCATTCCTTCCAAGGTCATCAGATTTTTTCGAACCCCTTTTAGAATCAGAACTGGTGGTAAAAAAGTTCCTTCAGCATTTGCACATGCTATCAACGACACGTTTTCTCCCCTTTCTTTGGAAGTGAGAACATGAACACATTTGCTTCCTTTCATAGCCACTACTTTATCTGGTTTATTATTTATTTGTATGCCACTCTCATCCATATTGAAGATGCCCATGGTTTCTGCACCAGGTCATACTTCTCCAGAGTTATTTTCAACAATTCGTAAAACTCACCAACTTCTGCTCTATTCATTCCTTTTGCTCTAGCAAGTGATAATCCTTCACTTTTTCTTATGGAAAGTTCCGGGTGCCTTTCCATAAATGAATAAAACCAATGCATCCCTGCTGTTTCTGTCATTTCGCCTCGCTGTGAGAATGCGTTTCCTAGACGTAGTTTCTTAGCAAAACTGAAAGCAATTGATCTGACAGTTGTTCTTGTAGTAGCGAATCCTGTCTGCTGTAATCTTTTAATATGATTTACTAAACGAATTTCGTTCGATACTCCAAGAGCAGGAGGCTTTCCTAGAGGAACTTTTTTGGAGTTATTAGAAGTCAATCTTCTTCTGAGAGTTCTAGAAGGTATATTAAATCTTCTACTAGATTCATTGATGCCCATATTTCCAGATTTCACATTTTCGATAGCTTCCTTCAAGTTCTGTTCAGACCACAAAACACGTGGTTTGATATTCTGCTTTCTAATATATTTTCTTGGCATCTGAAAAAATTGAGTCATTAGTAGGGATTCGTTTCAAATTGAAGGGCATATATCCTCTGCTTTACTGGGTCATAAATCCTCCGAGTGTTATTTCGTATGGAATATATGCCCTATCGAATTTCCATGATATAATTGATCTATTCTACTAATTATAACCTAGAAAACCAATTCCCAACTTATATCAACATTGGAGACGAAAGATCCCATAGATAGAATGTTGTAATTCTTCAGAAAACTAATATTTCAGTAGTCATGCATGATCAGAATTTATTAAGAGCTTACCTTACTAATTGTTTCCAGTGATATTTTGCTAAATCGTAATAGAGCATTGACTAACGATGGATATCGCACAACAGATCACCCACACTGCCGCGAGAACGAAGAAAGAGCGACCATATGCGTATATTTTGCAAACTACGTGCTCGGGGCACATATCCTCCTTGGGCATATATCCTACATTTACCCTATATCTAGAAAAGCTGATTTCGTCCTCTTCTGAAAAATACAGAATACATACCACATTACTAAAAAAATAAGAGAAACAATTTTTCAAGACATACAATATATAATTTTTTAATTTATACTAACTTAGAAAAATATTAGTAGTTTCCTTATAACAGGAGCTCAAAATGTTGGCCACCTGTGTCTCAGCGATAATACAATCTGTATTTGAAATATCTTTTTGCCAGACATTCTGGATACCCTGTATATATATATATATATATATATATATATATATATATATATATATATATATATATATATATATATTTAGGATATATATATATATATATATATATATTTAGGACCGCTACTATTCATCATTTATGTAAATGATCTGCCAAATGCTGTGAGTAACGTTCCCTGCGTACTAGTACTGTATGCCGATGATACGAGATTAATAACTTCGTCTTCAAATTTAGATTCAGCCGTTAACAATGTGGATATTTTATTTGAGAGCATTAATCAGTGGTGTTCTAAAAATCGGTTAGTTCTAAATATCGAAAAAACTGTATGTACTGTTTTCCACACTGATCGTTCCAAAGATGTGTTTCCTAAAACACTCAAAATCCATGAAAAAGATATTATTGTGGAGGACTCTACTAAGTTTTGGGTATATATGTGGACGCAAATATGAAGTGGGCTACTCACCCCGATTATCTGCATAAGCGACTAAATTCTTTCCTGTACACTTTAAATATGCTCAAACATCATGTTGATTCATCAATACTGAAGATAGTTTATTATGCAAATTTCCAATCAATGCTTTCCTATGGAATTATATTCTGGGGTGGTAACACACGCAGTGAGTGTCTGTTTGTGTCTCAGAAGTTGGCGGTAAGAACTATTTTCAATATGAAATATAGAGATTCTTGTAGATGAGTCTTCAAACGTAACAATCTGCTGACACTGACGGGACTTTATGTTTTCAGAAGTTTGATGTTTGTGCAGAAGCATAAAGAAATTTTTGAAAAATTTGAAAACCTAAATAATACCAGAAGGATTTTTCCATATCTGTATCCAAGTTACTTGTTGTCTCTCAATCAGAGTAACTGTTGCTACATGTGTATGAAGTTATTTAATGCAATTCCAAAGCGACACAAAATCTCTCAAAGTTCAAGAATTTTCGAGAAGAAGATCTACAATTTTATCCGGGACTGTGAACCGTACACCTTGAAAGAATTTTTAGACTGTTGTACTATCCGGGATTGATTTTGTTTCTTTTATTACCTTGTTTAAGTCAGTGTATGTATTATATTCATTTTGATCTATATTTCATTTGATCTATGTTAATTGTTCGATCTATTTTTTTAATAACGATGTTCTATTTATTATACTGTAGTATAATTATTTTTGAATTGAATAAATTATTATTATTATTATTATATATATATATATATATATATATATATATATAATAATAATAATAATAATTTATTCAATTCAAAAATAATTATACTACAGTATAATAAATAGAACATCGTTATCAAAAAAATAGATCGAACAATTAACAATATATATATATATTAAAATATTTGAAAAATCTCGACGTTTCGGCTACTTTCGCGAAGCCATCTTCAGGAGAATTAGAAGGGAAATAATTCAGATACGTGGCCTCAATCTGCCTACTCCACGAATCGAATTAATAGGAATTAATAGGAATCTGAATTATTTCCCTTCTAATTCTCCTGAAGCTGGCTTCGCAAAAGGAGCCGAAACGTGGAGATTTTTCAAATCTTTTACGCGGTTCATTCCGAGAACCAAGTTTTTCATATATATGTATATATATATATATATATATATATATATATATATATATATATATATATATATATATATATATATATATATATATATACCTATGGGTGGGTAAGTATAGGTATATTCGTAATGTAGAAGTTATCATCATGTAGCTTCCTAATCAACCAAGATATTTACAATTTCGAAAAATAAATTTTGTTTATAACTCGAAAATATCAAATTCATGTTTTCGAAAATGAATTTGTCTCGAATAAAGAGCTCCATCATGGGACCTCCATCTTCTTGTATCTCCTTTAGTTACCAACTTAGCATATACAAACATCGAAAGTCGCTCATCCTGTTCATAAACAATTTATCTATGTAGCTAATTTTCTAAAGAATTCAACTGACATTACAGTCCTTCGCGTCCTATTTACCATCATCGGATTTATATGAGTTCATCAACTCCCTCAAAGCATTCATTCGAATGAATATTAATTGCTATTAGATATACTCATTTTAAATCATCATTGATTTAACATAAACGAATTAAATTTAAGTTTCAGATCGGGTACTTAGTACTGAATCAAAGACCGAAAAATTTTCGTTTGATGCAATTTTGATAATATAATAACAATTGAACTGAATTGGCATTCACTTGGTGAAAGTTCATATTCATAGCTTTATGAAGAAATGAAAAAACTAACTTTCCACAGTTTTTTCATAAACAAAATTTCATATAAAACCAACAATAGCATTGAAAAATTGATTAAAAACAACAAATCAAAAATTCATAGAGGTGAAAGTACTGGTGTTCATAGACTCGACTGTAACGAGTGTGAAAAATTCTATATAGGACATACACGAACACCAACGTAGCTATATATAAAACAGAAAATTGACTCTAATTATGCGTGCCATCTTATTCAAGAAAACCATACCTTTAATCACAATTATAATAAATTACAATTAGAAAATAGTCTCCATAAAACCAACTGTTGGGACTCCCTATACATCAATAAATATAAAAATTCCGGAAACCTAGTTAACGACCAGATTGAAGTTAACCCTTCTCCTCTCCTTTATCTGTTCCATTGTACCTACTAATAACTCTGAATGAATTGCTTATTGTTATTCAATTTATCTAGGAACCCCTCCGTTATATTCAATTTTTCATATAAATATTTATTATTTCCCCTCCTTTACCTTATTTTCACATACCTACGATATCCCCCATCCTTTAAATATAGATACACAGATTTCGCTTTTTGCAGATGACACGGCGATATGGACCAAGGCAAGGACGTCGACACTATGCAACCGCATAGCGCAGGGCCACCTAGACCGGATCAGTACGTGGGCGAGCAAATGGAGAACACCTAACCCAAGTAAAACACAAACAATACTTTTCCATCACCCAAATTACACTCAAACACGTAAATTCAACAAAAACAACGTCCGACTAAGGTTATGGGGTGAAAATCTCGAACTGCAGGAGGACATTATTTACTTGGGAGTCACATTCAATCAACATAATAATTGGAGATCTGATCTTCAAAACACACTTAAAAAAGTCCGAAACAGATCTAACATTCTATATGCTCTAAGAGGCAGAATTCGAGGATGTAATCCTCAAACTCTGTTAAACACGTATAAAACGTTCATAAGACCAGTAGTAGCATATAGATCGTTACTCTATTCGACTTTACCTCACAGATTCGTCCGACAGTTGGAGAGCTGCGAAAGAGCAATCTGCCGTAGTATTTTCCGTCTAGATAGACGTTATCCGTCACACTTAATACAGGAACACGTACAAATTCCCCCCATTTTCGAACACCTCCAAAATCTCCAAGCTCGATACGCCCATCGTACATTGCACGGTCCCAACGCTCATGACGCCGTGGCACCGTCGAAGAAGAGTCCTCTGCAGAAGGACGAAGAAAAGGTTTCCTTTCCCTCCTTCGAGAATCCTCCAAGTGCTTCAGGACCCTCCTGATGATGAAGTCCTCGACCACCTAGAGGACATACCACTCCTAATCCGCTGACCCGAAAAAGTGCGCGTAGTGCCGAAAGTGCGTGAAACGTCGATAGTGCGAGTAGTGCCGAAAGTGCGAGTAGTGTCGACAGTGCGCGAAAAATCAATCTCCGAAAAACCGAGTGCGGTTTGGTTAGTGCGCGAAACGTCAGCAAATATATCTATTGTCAACCATTTACAAATTTATATATAATAAAGTTAAGAATATCAGTACATTGCGTGGGTAAAGGTTTTCTGTGGTTTCCCTTACCATCTAATGTCAGTTGAAATATATTGACCTTGGACCGAATGGCACCATAGTTTAGTACGAGATGAAGTCAATGTTATCACGAAACGCGTTTACTCAATAGATTTTTATTCCAACCTGTAAAAAGTTCGTTTTTTCATTTCTTTATAAAGTTATGAATATAACAATTCCTGCTCTCCACGAAATCAACGAGTAACGTAATTATATTCTTCAGGAATACAAACAAACTATTCGAACCAGCATTATTACATGTTTGTCTAACAACGCTAGACCCAGAATTAAAAAGTCCACACGTCTCTACGAACAGGTACGAGCAGCTTTTTTGTTGAAAATTTATATGCAATAATAAGCAGGTTTAACAGTGAACTGATGGCAATGCTTGGCGAGTTATTCAAATGCAATGCTTTTTATCTTTGTTATGGTGTTATTTGATTTCCAAGATTCTTTCCATGAGATTAAATAACTCATTCATCATTCATACATGAATATGTCGGGGAAATATTCCTGTTTCCTTCAAGAGGATTCGTTTCGGTTGTTATATTTGTTGCAATATGCGTGAAAGAAATATGGCACAATGAGCAATAAATCATCATTAACCCAAACATTGCATATTTTAATTGAACCTGTCTCATTCATATACATTTTTAACGAAATTTTAGCCTTGTACTTCTCGGTTAATGAAGCTCATTTTGTTTCGTTCATGAAATGCCCTATTTCTAACTCTATCAGTGTTTTATGAATTAAAACTTTTAATACAAACAACAGAGTTTGAAATAATATAAATGATTAATCATGAACATATCGTGCTATGAGAGAACGTTTTAATTAATATATGAAAACTGTACATAGGTATACCATATATATATATATATATATATATATATATATATATATATATATATATATATATATATATATATATATATATATATATATATATATGGGGTACGAGAGACCAGATTATGAATGTGCGGCAAATCATTGAAAAAACAAGAGAATATGGCAAAACTGCATACTTGTGTTTCCTGGATTACAGCAAAGCTTTTGATTGAGTCAACTGGAGACGACTTTGGGATGTCCTGTCGCTGATGGGGACTCAGCGACATCTGATTCACCTACCAAAAGAATTATATAACAATAACATAACACTAATGAAGGTGGATGGAAGAACCTCTGAACCTTTTAACGTGGAACGTGGTGTGCGGCAGCGTTGTGTTCTGTAACCCTTATTGTTTAACGTATATGGAGAATATATCATAAGGAAAGCCTTGGACGGCTGGGAAGGAGGAGTCGTCATAGGTGGCAGAAGGATAGATAATCTCCGCTACGCTGATGACACCACACTCATCGCCAAAGATGAGCAGGAAATGTCGAGTCTTGTTGAGCGAGTAGAGAGAGTGAGTTTGGAGTTTGGTCTGCAACTGAACCGCCAAAAAACGAAACTTATGTTAATAGATCGCACGCACAGCATGGAAGAAATGCCTACTATTCAAGATGTCGAGAACGTAGAGAAAATAACTTATCTAGGTGCCCACATCAGCAGAAATGGCGGATCAAGTCAGGAAATCAGAAGAAGGATAGCTCTTTCCAAAACGGCCATGACCAAACTCAACAAAATTTGAAAAGATCGGAATATAACAACCACAACAAAATGCAAATTAGTAAACACCCTCGTTTTTCCAATTGCCCTATATGCAGCAGAATCCTGGACCTTAAAAGCCGCAGACATCGCCAAGTTGGATGCGTTTGAGATGTGGGTCTGGAGGAGACTACTGATGATTCCCTGGACGGCCCGTAGAACCAACATATCAATACTCGAAGAACTTAACATCCAAGTCAGATTGTCAACTAAAATCAAACAACTGATCCTTAAGTATTTTGGACATGTCAGCAGGAGGAAAGATGACAATCTCGAAAACTTATGGTCCAAGGAAAATTAGAGGGAACACGACCTAGGAGACGTTCTCCAAAACGATGGCTGGACCAGGTGAAGCAGTTTACAGGAAACTCTTTCCAGGACAGCATTAGAAGCATGTCAGATAGAGAGGAATGGAGGGAAACTGCTAAAAACACAACATGAGACAAACATAGGATCACGACGCTTCAAACATGAAGCTAACGACTAGAGAGAGAGATATATATATATATATATATATATATATATATATATATATATATATATATATATATATAAATATATATATATATATATATATATATATATATATATATATATAATCTTTAATCTTTTGATAATTATTAGCAATAACAGGCTGGTTGAATCTTAAAAAACTCGATTTAATTAATAAGTTGACGTTTCACTATGACATTCATAGTTATTCAAATTGTTTGAAAAAATTGAAAATTCTTTGACATTTATTATTTTTTTTAAAGAATTTTCAATTTTTTCAAACAATTTGAATAACTATGAATGTCATAGTGAAACGTCAACTTATTAATTAAATCGAGTTTTTTAAGATTCAACCAGCCTGTTATTGCTAATAATTATCAAAAGATTAAAAATAAATCACAGGCAACAACAATTCGAATAAATAATTAAATATTGCAAGCTGAAAATATGGCAATGATCCCAAACTACATTGTTTTATATTGTAAGTACCTTTTTCCATTTAAAAAATTTGAAATTCTAAATAAAAATTTCATTAAAAACGTCTACTTCCATATAAACGAACTATACCGATAATTTTTGCTTTACTTATTTAATATTTTCCCAAAACTAATTTTCTTTTTTAATGTTAATATACTCTTTCTGAGATCTCTCGGATGGAATTAATCGCCTCCGTGGCAAAGTTTGACCAAATCTCCCATACCGGAGAGTTCAAACAATAAACCACAAATAAGTGATTTTCTTCCATAACAGAGGATTTTATTTTATTTATTAAACTATTTTCATCTCCAAATTTTCAATCCAATACTTCGCTACGCCGTTCTGATGAGGACCAAAGAGTCCGAAACACGTGTCAACGGCTGCTTCCATATAAGCGTTCTATACCGATAATTCTGCTCTACTTTTTTAATATTTTCCCGTGACTAATTTCTTTTCTATTAAATAAATAGTACCCTATTATTATTATTTTCGAACATTACATAGGTAAAGGTTTCTGTAGTTTCCCTTGCCTTCTAATGATAACAATTTTGAATATTAGTATTAGACTGAATAGCACGTAATAAATAAAAAAGAACAGCCACATCCGAAAGAAGTTTTAACAAGACAGTTCAATCTTATCTATTCAATTTTTTCAAGTCAATAAATGTCAAAGAATTTTCAATTTTTTCAAACAATTTGAATAACTATGAATGTCATAGTGAAACGTCAACTTATTAATTAAATCGAGTTTTTTAAGATTCAACCAGCCTGTTATTGCTAATAATTATCAAAAGATTAAAAATAAATCACAGGCAACAACAATTCGAATAAATAATTATATATATATATATATATATATATATATATATATATATATATATATATATATATATATATATATATATATATATATATATATATATATATATATATATATATATATATATATATATATATATATATATATATAGATATATATATATAAGTCAGGTTTCCGACTTATTAGCATTTATTTGTGAAAATGTTCTTTGTATATGGTGTCCCCATTCGGTATCTGGTGATCACTATTTGACAGTAAAGTTGTGACAATCTACTAATAATATCGATATTTTTGACATCTCAGGAGTTGCAAATACCTTCAAAAACGATGGAAAAAAATATTCCAACGAAGTTCTTATGAATTTGTTCATTTTTGGCGTGCGTTCGTGAGACAACTACGAAGTATTATCCAAACATTTGAAGGTTTGGATCCGAAATCGGATGTGAACGGCTAGCGATTCGAACATATTGTGAAACATTCTATGTACATAGATAAAAAGCAAATTCCAGCAGCTTTCCGAATTTTCAATAATGTACTGGGCTTTCCATTTGAAATAATCAACTTTCAAGCAAACAAAATAACTGAATTTTTTTACCACCCTGTATTGAAGTAACGCAGATTAAACTGAGATGTAGGAAGCCCCCAAGCATCAACAAGCTCCAACCCAAATTATGATATCACATTATTTCCCAACTCGAAGATATCAGCCTTTTAATAGGTCTTGATTTCCGAAGAAAAAAAATGAAAATAATTTTTATTTTGGAAACGGTAACAGACAGTATAGGGAAAGTAATTGGGAAACTGTTGGAGATTCTAAAAATAATATTATATACAGGGTGTTCCATTTGAAAAATCAAAGTTGCTACTACTTTCTAATAGAAGTGGCAACACCGCATTACCAAAAATATTTTAGTTGGGTAGAGAATGTCCGACTATGCCCTCCATTGAATTTTCAAAGTGATCCGTTGTATGGTTCACCAGAAACGTCTAATGTGCCATCCACCGTGAATCACCCTGTATATATATATATATATATATATATATATATATATATATATATATATATATATATATATATATATATATATATATATATATATATATATATATATATATATATATATATATATATATATATATATATATATATATATATATATATATATATATATATATATATATATATATATATATATATATATATATATATATATATATACCTTGCAATGAAATTGAGTAAAGTAGGGTATGGAATAAGATCTCCCTGTAATTATTTGAGTCAATCTTGTATAAAAACAATTTATTTTGCAAATTTTGAATCACTTTTAAAATATGGAATTATATTCTGGGGAATAAGTGTAAGAGTCGGTGAGATATTTGTTATACAGAAAAGAATTGTAAGAATTATGTTTGGGTTGAAATTTTTGGAATCATGTAGAGGAATATTCAGGAGAAATAATATTTTAACAGTCTATGGTATTTATTTGTGTGATTGCTTGATATTTTTCTTTAAAAACAAGAATATAATGTTGAAGCACACAACATTACATAATTACCCAACAAGAACTTTTGACATACACTATCCAAAACACAAACTAAGTTTAAGTGGAAAACATCCGTCATATAATTGTATTAGAATTTATAATAAATTACCAAATAGTTATAAAATGATAAATAATTTTAGTTTATTCAAAAGAAAAATTTAAAAAATTCTGATAGATTTGGAACCATACTCATTGTCTGAGTACTTTAACAGTAAGTTTGATGTTATGTTATAGAGATATTGATTAAATTAAATTGGGAAAGAAAATTGTGAAGTCCCAAATATTTGTGACACTATTTCATTCTATGTAGCATGTTGCATATTCTGAAATAAAGATATTTATTATTATTATTATTATTATTATTATATATATATATATATATATATATATATATATATATATATATATATATATATATATATAATATATATGACACAAAAACAAAACTTGAATTTATTACGTTTGTTATCACAAAAATACTCTGAAAAATATAAAAATGCGATTGTGATTTCACTCACTGAAACATCATCGGGCAAATTGAGTAAAGCACTGAATACATAATTATAGATTTGCGCTTACGGACGGGAAAAAATTATTGCAGGTACCTAAATAGACAGAGGAATATATTTTAAGAAGGGCTAATCGAGTGAATTTCCCAAATTGGTACAATGAAATGTCCTTAGAAAAATCATTATTGTTTGAATACACTAAATATAAGAGAATATATCAAGTCAATCTGGTCGTTTAGCAAGATATCTTTGGCATAATGATTGTGTTTAAAAATTTCTAATGATTTTAAGTAAGTTAGTTTGGTTCCCACCGGTAATTTGTGCATAATTTGGAAATTATCTATTTGTGGAAACGGGTGGTGGTTTTCACGGCAATGATTTTAAAATTTTGAATCCGTTTTATTTTTCAAAAAAGATTGCTGGTGTTCTTTAAATCTTGTCTTGAACGATCGACCGGTCTGACTTATCCACACTCCTTTACATACAGGACAAATCAACTTGTAAACTAAAGTGACATACTTTCAAAATATTTTTGTGAAAAACGTAGTAACAAAAACAAAACTTGAATATACTACATTTATTATCACAAGAATACTTTGAAAAGTATATCAAAATTTGAAAGTTCAAGAGTTTACAAGTTGATTTGTCCTGTATGTAAATGAGTGTATATAGGTTAGACTGGTCGATCGTTCAAGACAAGATTCAAAGAATTGGTATTGGTATTGGTAGGTTTGGATGGTGACCGATGCGCTGCGACCTTATTAGATCTATTGTGCCCCATCTTCTTCTGCTTCTCGATGTGTTCTCGTTTTACAGCAGCCCCTCAAGCCTCAATACCTTCAGGAATTTGAGGATTTTAAGGGGGTCTATTCGTGGTATTTCTTCTACAGTCAGCTGGTATGATCCTAGTGTGTTCAGTCTTTCATGGTGCACAGCATAGCACTCCATCAGTATTCAAAGAACAACAATCTTTTTTCACTTGGTTTTTCCTAGTAATAACAGAATATTTTAGTTAGAAAAACAACTTTATTGGGCAGTTCACGTTTCATCATGATTTTCATGATTTTCCCATAATTTTTGAGTACTAAAATTAGTTTGGTGTTCTATAATTGAAAACAAATTAGAGGTCAAACAACTATTATTCTTCATAAAAAAAAATTCAGGTCTGTGACTGTCTTCAGTTACTAATTACCTGTTATTCAGTTCAATATTAGCAGTCATGTCTGTTAATATTAGATGGTAAGGAAAATCACGGAAACCTTTACGCAGATAATGTCACCTTAAAATTTTCGTGTGATAATGTGCAGAGATTATTTCGCGCTGTTCCTTTGGGATGACGCATTTAAGTTTAATCATGCTGATATAGAGAACTTATTTTCTTTTTCTGTGAAATATATAGCAATTGTGATTTTAATCACTATTTGAGCACCCTGTATTACCTACCTCCAACGGTGGAAAAAAACATCTAATAGTTACAGTCAAATTTCACTTATTTCTGTAGCTCTTGGTATATATATATATATATATATATATATATATATATATATATATATATATATATATATATATATATATATATATTATATTCATTGAATTTCGTTTCCTGACTTTATATATTGAATGGAAACTCCTTTTTATTTAATATTTTCAGGTTATTATTCCACTTATAAAACTGGTAGTTTGAAATATACGTTTTGAAGGCTATGGTCTTCTTCAGTATTTAATTGATATAGAAAATTTTAAAATCACTAATTCTAAAACACAATGTCCACTTTGAAATATTAAATATTCAAATATTTAATATTTTATATTCAATATTTTAAAGTGGACGTAAACATTGTGTTTTAGAATTAGTGATTATAAGAATTTTTATTAAAATATATTTAATTAAATACTGAAGAAGAAGGCCATAGCTTTCGAAGCGTATATTTTAAACTACTATTTTCATTAATAGAATAATAACCTGAAAATATCCTGCAAAAAAAAAATTTTCATGTCATTGAATTGTTTTGTACTGTTTTATATTTTTTAATTTTACTTATTTTTCTTATATTTCTTATATTTATTAATCTGTTTTTAATTTCAAGATAAGCGCTGTTTCCCATTATCTTAGTGGAACTATCCACTAAAATTACATTACATCCCTCATTTCGCTTCTGAAAGTTCGCACAAAGGTCCTTTCTTTCAAATTTCAATTCGTCTCGAGGCCTTCGACGCCGAAAGAACGAAAAGATCCGAAAATTAGAACGTATTTAACCTTCCAGCCGGCCGTGTTCCCGTCAACAATGCGCAGCCAGAACGTCAACTTTTCTAATGATCATTAATAATTCCTGACACTTCAAAAATTATTATACATCACACTGTTTCACCCAAACCTTATTTGAAACCTATTTATAGATGGCGGGCTTCGCAGCCGGAACAGAAATCGACTGGGTCTGCATAGCTTCTCCACAATTAACATATTTCAATACGATTGAGTGACAGAATTTTTCTACTTTCTCTGGGATACTTGATAAATGAATTTTATAGCCGAGGGAAAGTTGGGACTCCAATTATAATCAGTAGATGGAAATAATCGTTTGTACTTTTCGATGGTCCTTATTTTGAATAATTGGTGTTTTTTGAGAGAGAAATAGCTTTATTGTCATATAAAATTACAAAATTTTGTAGACAAAGCACATATGAAGATTTAAAAATAAAATTTAACAATAATAACTAACCAAACAAAACACACTTTCAACAGCTGAACAAAACAAGAATCTATTGAAATAAAATAACAAAACAGAAAAATATTCATGAGTCAATTATGTATGAACATATGTTAAGAATCAACATATTTGTCAATTAAATTAAACAGATACAAAATTTTGAATATTACAAAAAAAAACATAAAAATATGTTGCTACCAAATGTGGTACTCAAGGGTCTATGTTATATTGTGAAATTCAGTAACAGAATAAAATTTTACTACTGGGTAAAATCGTCTCTCCAAAAAAAAGCCTTCGTCGAACTTCGGAACTTTTTGTATGTTCTTATAGATTTTAGCTCCAATGGTAGGTGATTTTATAACTTTCTGGCATTGTAGGTAAAGGAGTTTTTTGTTAAGACAGAAGTGGGTGCTATTGAATAAATACCTACCATTATCAGAATTTCTTGTGAGATAACAATGATCTGGTCTTTCTGAAGAGTTATGAATGTGTTTGCGAACCAAAAAAAAATATAAATAGTGCAGGAAGAGTCAGAATTTTCAATTTTTTGCAGTAGAATTCGCAATGTGTCCTTCTGCTCACATCAAACATGAAGCAAATTACTCTTTTTTACAATCTGAAAACAGACTCAAAGTGGAAGAGGCTGCATAACTCCAAAAAGGCCAACCATAACGAAGGTGATATTAGAATAAAGAAAAATATGTCGAAAACGCATCAGAAATTAAAAGCTCTCTAGAAACCGTTTTGAAGAAATTATAAAATGTATATCTAAGTTTCATCAAAAAAACCATTATAATATCTCAGTTCAAATATGTATTTAGGCTATGAATTATTATTAATATAATACAATAATATTCTGGTTCCATTCTAGAGATTACTGCTCAAATCTTTGAAAGTATCGAGTAAATAATGACTTGTATAAAAACAACTTATCGGTGTGACCTGTATTTTCCCACATGTCGTTACAATAATTTGAAAAACACCCAATTTCTAAAGATATTTCGATAAGGTAAGAAGGGCTATAACAATTTCCACTTATCGATGGTTCTTGCTCAATTTACCTGTAGTTTTGGCAGTTTCTCTATTTTCGTGCCAGGAACTACAGGGTTCCTTCGATCTAATTCATGACTGGCAAATTTGACACCTTTCAGGCCCGGATCCGTGGTGGCCGTTACCTATGTGTGCTCTCTGAAAAAGTCAGTTTGAAATTATGTTTATCTCTTAACTCTGACTCATAAGGAAACGTGAGCTGATTGAATTTGATGAAATATTTTCATTCCAAAAGTTGTCTCAATGAAAGACAATTTCTTGAAATTATACTGCAGAGAGTATTAGTATGAATTAACTAACTTTCAAGTGAAAATATTTTGTTTAAAACAAAAATTTTTTTTTTGTAAAAGTAAGTATAGGTAAAATAAATTTATTGACAGAATTACAGAAATCTCTCGTAATTACACATAATAATACAAGTTTTTGAATAGTTGTAAAATCATATTCGTTATAGATTTTCATGTTGATACTGTTCACAGAAAATCTTTAACATTAAACATCAAAATATAGTTTTTTTTCTACTAAATTCTGAATAAACCTTGCTCTCTTCAAAATATGATTTTTTTAAATAGTTCAAATAGTTTCCATTTGCGCTCTCGAAGTAGTATACCTTTTAATCCTGTTACAAATAAATCTGACATTTTAGTCGTATTTTATTCAAGGAAAGCAGTCAGGTGCAGGAGTATTTTTTAATCTGTTTCAGACCTCCTAAACCACGATTTTCGAAAATTTGTTTAGGTCTTATATCTTTATAATTTTTATGTCTATCTATCTATATATATATATATATATATATATATATATATAGACATAAAAAAATATATAGATATAAGATATATATATATATATATATATATATATATATATATATATATATATATATATATATATATATATATATATATATATATATATATATATAGGGTAATTCGAGGATAGATGGCGCGGAAGGTTAGATGGCGCGATGGTTGTACAGCGAAACCGCTAGTTGTAGAGATAAGTGAAGGCGCCATGATGTCTCTCAGTTTATAGTAAACAGGCCGCCACATCGACTGTGTTCACTGGTTGAAAGACTATTCATTATTATTTATTTTGAGATCCGGTTGGGTCAAAAATATTTTCCCTTATTCCATCGTCGCGCTGGTGAAGATTTAATTCAACAATAATTTCAGTGCAGTTATCATTTCAAGTAAGTAAAAACATTATAGTTTTGCTATATAACCTGAAAATAGCGAATATTTTAAAATGTGTTCCAGTTTGAGGGTGCGCCATCTCTCCTCTCATAAAGAGTATAGACGGCTCACTTATTATTGAGGTGGGATGGCTCATTCTTATTTATTTCTATTTTCCCTATGCCGACCAAGTACAAGCGCACTGGACGTTGCTCCAGGGCCAGTTGGACAGAGCAGCAGTTATCAGAAGCCATTAAAGCCATTGATGAAAATAGAAACGGTGTGAATCAAGCTGCTCGAAGCTTTCGAGTACCGGCAATCACACTGCGAAGAAGAAAATTGAAAAGACACCTTAAGAAAGGACCTCTTGGGCCCTCCTCTACATCAGGCCAGGCTGCGGAAGCAAAGTTGGTTAAACATATCCTAAAACTTCAGAAGAATGGATTTTCTCCAACTCGAACCGATGTGCGAAGTATGGCTTTTAAATTAGCCGAACAAATATGCATTGAGCACCGTTTCTGTGAAAAATCGAGATTAGCTGGTTTTCCGTGTCTTCAATTATTTCTGCAGAGGAACCCAGAGTTATCAGTGAGAAAAGCAGAAGGGGTCTCCACAAATCGATCCTTGGGTATGAACAAAAAAGACGTTGAAGCATATTTTCAGCTGCTGGAGAGTATTTTGATCGAACATGATCTTATGGGCAAACCAGGACATATTTTTAATATGGACGAGACTGGTTTACAACTTAATAACAGGCCAGAGCATGTCATTGTTAAGAAAGGGTCTAAGAACGTCGCCAGTATCAGCTCCGGAGAAAAAGGGGAAACCATAACGGTCATAGCTTGCTGTAATGCTGAAGGCGTTTTCATTCCTCCTACATGCGTCATGAAAGGAAAAAATAAAAAACAGGAGTTTGAGGATAGTATGCCCACAGGATCCCTGGTCTACATGTCACAAAAGTCGGCCTACGTCAATAGCGACATATTTTTTCAGTGCCTCAAGGAGCAGTTTGTTCCCAGGAAGCCGGCAGGTATAGTTCTGTTAATACTTGATGGTCATGCTTCACATTGCAGTGACATTGAGATGGTGGAATACTGTATTGAAAACAACATCATTCTATTTTTCTTGCCAAGTCACACGACGCAGTTTTTGCAGCCACTTGATAGATGTGTCTTCAGGTCCTTTAAATTGAACTACTACGCAGCTTGTAATTCATACATCAAAAACAATCCAGGGCGGAAGCTCACCAGATTGCAGTTTGTAAACTTACTTGCTGAAGGATGAAACAAGGCTGCAACTGTAAATAATGGAACTTCAGCATTCAAGGCTACGGGAATCGTACCATTTAATCCTTCTGCTATCCCGGATGATGCCTACTTGACTGAGAATAATAGGATCGATAATCTACCCGATGCAGCTCTTTCAGTAAAAAATAAACAGCATCCTGATGTTAGTTTCGCTGACGTTCAACAACTTGGCTGTAGTGGGCAGACTGTAGGTGGAATTTTTCTAGAAAAACAGAATGAACTGCATGCAGAAAAAGCGTCAGCTATAGTTCAACAACCTTGCTGCAGTTGGCAGACTGTAGGTGAAAGACTACCAGAAAAAAAAAGCCTACCCTTGGAAAAATACTGGACATGATCTCGCCTGTTTCAGTTGTTTCTGCTGCGGTAAATTCAGTTCGACGAAGAAGCAAGCAGCTGGCAGAAATTTTAAATATAAACACAGCGATTAATAAGAAAAAGAAAAAAGTAGATGAAAGAACACAAAAAGAAGTAAATGTCAAGAAAAGAAAAGCCATAAAACCTGATGTGACCAAAAATAAAACTAAGAAAACCCCCAAATATGACTCATCCTCAGACGAAGATCAGGAAGAACCGACACTGGATGACTCTTCAGATGATAATAATAATATGGACAACACTACTGATGAAGCATGTACCGTATGTGGCGAGATGTATTCTCAAACTAAAAAACCTGACGAGTGGGTCAGTTGCTTACGATGCTTCAAATGGTTTCACGATTCCTGCTCAAAGTTTGTTAACTTTTGCCACGACTGTGGCATTGTTGTTTGCAAAACAAAGTAAAATTCTACCCAAAATTCAATATCTTTTCGGTTGCGCCATCTCCCCTCAGCGTTGTGGGGGAGATGGTTTTTGTTAACTATTTTTATTTTTTCTATAAATTGTGATATTAAAATTTTTATGGGGTTTTGATACTCAAAACATGTTTATAACCTAATAAAGATTGATCTTTGGGAAAAAATTAATTTTTTTTACAACGTATAAAAATTTAACACATTATTCAAAAACCTGCGCCATCTATCCTCGAATTACCCTACCGTGAGAATCATTTCAAGGTACACATAGGAGAATCCAATGGAAAATGTATGCTCCATTTCAAGGTATACATAGGGAAAACAACAATACAGATTACTTGTCGTTGCTTAGCGATATTATTGATACGTCGCAGTTGTCATAATTGCTTTGGCTTTCAAGGAAGTAGTTAATCTTATTAACTATATAAGTGAGATGATATTCTCATTGCATCGAATGCAATCTCTGTGGACTATAAACATAGAGGTGTCTGTCTTTGACATATATGTTAGTTATCTAGTGTCACGTCAGTGTGTATTATCTATTATCATTTTTCCTGTAAAATATTGCTTTGTTTTTTATGTTGATAAAGCCTATAAATACGAGGTTCATGCTATAACTATTTCAATTTATCAAACACATAAATATGGACAAGTACCTAAGACCGGAAAGGTTTGATGCAGACTCGACATCAAACTCCAGTTCAAAGGAATGGCAGCACTGGAAGATGACATTCGAAAACTTCCTAACTGCACAGCAATTATAGTCCGAGTGCTACAGATAAATCGGAAGAAGCAGCTCAAAAAGGAAGCTATATGGAACTCAACTAAGCTACAACTCCTCATAAACCATATCAACTCCGAGGGTGTACGCAACTGTAAGTGAGTGCACAACTTATACCACAATGTTGGCCGCGCTGGACAAACTGTACGTGAAAGCAAAGAATGTCATTCATGCTCGACATTTGCTCACAACAAGACGCCAGCAAGCGGACGAATCAATCGATTCTTATCTTCAGGCCTTAAAGCAACTAGCCAAGGACTGCGAGTTCACTGCTGTGCTGTCGACGCTGAAACTAATAAGAACGACAGCATCCGAGGTGCATTCATAGCTGGCATTTTCATCAAAACAAAATCCGTGAGCGCCTTCTCGAGAATCTGACACTTGCATTAGAAGAATCTTACAATAAAGCTCAATTCTATGGAGATGGCAGAGCGGAACAGTCATCATTTTAGCACGGCAGAAGTATATTCGGTTCAAATGTTGATAATAATACCAAGACAGAAGATTCTGCTTCTGCTGCTACTGCCGCTACTGTACCCAAACGAAAATGCTTTTTCTGTGGAGCATCAACTATACACCCTCGCAAGGACTGCCCTGCTCGAGATGCTACATGCGGAAATTGCAATAGAAAGGGCCACTATGGAAAAGTCTGTCGTAGCAGGACAAAGACAGCTGCTTCAACGACGGCAATAGACGACTGCGGCAACTGCAGTTGCATATCTGCTGCGGCGCCGACTTCTCTACGAAAGGCGATGGTGACAGCTTTTATTAAGGGTGTTCGAGCAGAAGCCTTGATTGACACCGGGAGCTCCCTGAGCTTTGTCAATGAGGACTTCGCTAATCTCTGCGATCTAAAGAAGAGAAGGTGTGACCAAACTATTTCTATGGCTTCCTTGTCTCACAAGTCACAGGTCAACGGCTCGACTCTCCAGAACGTTAGAATCGGAGGCAACATCTATAACAATGTCAATTTAAATTTGATGGACCTAAAGATACGTTAAAAGTATGCAGTGTAGCCGCAGCCACTGTCCCTGCTGTACCCCTATTTACTAATGTCGCGGCAGACTTCAAACCTATTGTTGTCAAGTCTAGAAAACATAGCATTGAGGATAATGCTTTTATAAAGGCAGAAGTGGAGAAACTTTTAAAAGCAGGAATAATTGAAGAAAGTCTATCGTCTTGGCGAGCACAGGTACTGATTACAAAGAATGCCAATCATAAAAGGCGGATGGTGATAGATTACTCGCAAACCATCAACAAATATACAGAGCTGGATGCCTACCCGTTACCTAACATCGAAGATATGATAACAAAGGTAGCTAAATACACCATTTTTAGCACTATAGACTTACAGAGCGCATACCATCAAGTGCCTATTCTGCCTAACGAGAAAACCTTTACAGCTTTCGAGGCATGTGGTAACCTTTACCAGTTTCGCAGAATTCCGTTTGGTGTAACCAACGGTGTGTCAAGTTTCCAAAGGACTGTCGATTGGCTCATTAGGACTGAAAACCTGAACGGAACTTTTGCCTACCTTGATGATATAACTGTATGTGGAAAGACACAAGAAGAGCACGACAAAAATCTTAAATTATTTCTGAAAGCTGCAGAAAAGTACAACCTTACCCTAAACAAAGAAAAGAGCAAGTTCACACAGTCGACTATAAACATTCTTGGCTATACAATTAAAAATCATGTTATCAAGCCGGATAGTGAGCGACTGAAACCACTTCTAAATATGCCTCCACCCAATGACTTAGCCTCTCTTCGAAGGACTCTTGGTATGTTCGCACACTACTCGAAGTGGAATACCTAAATTTTCACAGAGAATTCACACAATGGCCCATACCAAGAGTTTTCCCTTAGGCTCAGATGCAGTGAAATGTTTCGAGGACTTGAAGTCTGTTATAGCGAAGTCATCAGTATACGCCATTGACGATAAGGTACCCTTTACTGTTTGAAACTGACGCTTCCGAGCACTCCATCGCCGCTACGCTATCGCAGGACTCGAGGCCCGTCGCTTTTTACTCAAGGACCTCAATCAGAGCGAGCGAAATCACTCAGCGGTAGAGAAAGAAGCCTATGCCATCGTTGAAGCTCTGAAGAAATGGCGCCATTTTCTAATAGGTAGACCGTTCAAGCTCATCACCGACCAAAAGATCGGTTGCCTTCATGTTTGATGCGAAACATTCAAGCAAAATTAAAAAATGAGAAGATCCAGAGATGGCGGCTGGAACTTTGCGCCATATAGATATGATATTGTGTACCGGCCTGGAAAAGAGAATCATGTTGCTGACACCCTTTCCAGAGTTTGTGCCTCCATCGAATCTCGAAAAAGTAGACTCCAATCGCTACATGAATCTATGTGTCACCCTGGCGTTACTCGCATGTATCACTGGCTAAAGATAAAGAACCTACCCTATACTGTCGACGAAGTAAGGGCAATGACTGCAAACTGCTGAATATGTGCTGAGATCAAACCGAGGTATTTCAAGAATCCTGACCCACTTCCTAAGCTGATCAAGGCTACCTCACCCATGGAACGCCTCAGTATTGCCTTCAAGGGGCCTATTCCATCGAAAACGAACAACCGCTACATCCTCACTGTAATAGACGAATACTCAAGATTTCCTTTCGCATTCCCCTGTTCGGATATTAGTGCCAAGACGGTAATAAAACACCTAAATAGCGTATTTATGATATTTGGATTCCCGTCGTACATCCACTCAGATCGAGGGACATCATTCTTGTCATCAGAAGTGAGAGAGTTTTTACATTCACGTGGCATCGCTACAAGCAAAACTACGGCCTACAATCCTCAAGGCAACGGCCAAGTTGAGAAATTGAATTCCACCCTATGGAAAACTATACAGCTCTCTCTGCGTTCTCACAACATGCCTTTAGAAAATTGGGAGCATGTACTTAATGTAGCCCTTCATTCGATTAGATCGCTCTTATGCACAGCTAACTAACTGCACGCCGCATGAAGCGCATGTTCACACATCCCGCGAAGATCGATGAATGGACACAGCATTCCAACATGGCTGACTAATTCGGAGCAAGTCCTCATGCGCCGGTTTAACCGTACTAATAAGTACCAGCCAGCGGTGGAAGAAGTGGAGCTGCTTCAAGCGAATCCAGATTATTCTTATGTGAGACTCCGAGATGGAAGAGAAACCACCGTCTCAAATCGACACCTTGCGCCTGTCGAAGGGCAAGGAGAAATTATTTTGGATCAACCTGATGATCAAGTACAGACTGAGATAAATGTGAACTCCGAAATCCAAGATAATAATAGTGAACCAGAAGCTTCAACTAGCTATGAGCCACATCCTCCCATTGATGATCCTGAGCCAACTCCTCCACGTGTGGAACTTAGAAGATCTGCCCGGAACAGATGGCCGCCGCGACATCTGCAAGACTATGAGCTGTAATACATAAATATAGTGTGTGAGACTGAGATGATATTCTCATTTCATCGAATGCAATCTCTGTGGTCTAGAAACATAGTGGTGTCTGTCTTTGACATATATGTTAGTTATCTAGTGTCACGTCAGTGTGTATTATCTATTATCATTGTTCCTGTAAAATATTGCTTTGTTTTTATGTTTGATAAAGCCTATAAATACGAGGTTCATGCTATAACTATTTCAATAAGAGTAAGTCATGACACGTAGGAGTTAGCTTAACAGCAATGAAAGGAAAATAAAGACTGAAACGAAGAAAAACACTTTTATTTATCAAAGATAGCAGCAAAATTTAAGAACATTTTCTGTTTGCAAACATCTCATCCGAGATTCGGAGTTAGAGCACCATACAAAGTCAATGAAAATAAGACATCAGATGTGGTAACTAGTGTAGTTGGGAACAGCAGTATAAATTCAGGAGCAGTAGCTCTTAACAAAAAACATTCGAAATAAAGAAGGGTCACCTACTTTTAATTCTTGGTAATTTTGGTACTTGTATGATCTAAATTTTTCTTTGCGTAGAATTCGCATCACCGAACTGGAATGGGCAGCGGCTACTGATCTTGAATTTATACTGCTGTTCTCGACAACACTATTTATTACATCTATTCTCTTATTTTCATTGTATTGATTTTGTATGGTGCTCTAACTCCGGATCTCTGATGGGATGTTTGCAAACAGCCTGTGTTCTTAAATTTTGCTGTTATCTTTGATATTGTTCTTATGGAAGGAACCGGTCTCTCAGGATATTCAACACTAAAATGATCTCTCATTTGCCTTAAACTAAAGCCATTGCAGTACCAATCGTAAGGGCGAATCTTTTCTTGTAGTGTGTAAATGTACATTTTCAAACTTAATACGATAAGAAATGAAAGTTATCAACAATCACGTCTGAAGTACTTCAAGTTGTCAAGTTTAAAAATCATCATATTACCATAGCAACAACTTGATATGCTATATTTCCTATGTATACCTTCAAATGGCGCAAACATTTTTCATTGGATCTAATGGCAATGGTTTTTCTATGTTTACCTTGAAATAATTCTCACTGTATATATATATATATATATATATATATATATATATATATATATATATATATATATATATATATGTGAAGGTATTTGTTCCTGTCTATTATTGATATAAGAAAAGAAAGTGTTTGTGGTAATAACAGGTCTGATTTATTGAAGGAAAACATATAGTATTCAAACGTTTCGGGGAATTTTTGTCCCCTTTTTCAATGGAGTTCAAAATATGCTTAATATATGGAACTTTGTGGTGTGATAAACTATATTACAATTAGATCTTAATTATGTACCTACCTAGGAAATATTGTGTCCTCGCTTAATTTGCTGTAGATTCCGCATTCTGCGAACTCATGTTCAATTGTCATTGGATTTTCGTTTTGTGAGTGTGTGGTACGTCATTGTACCGTGTTGTTATTTCATTCGGTGAATTTTTTGGTCTATATGTTTTTATCAGCATGTCCAGTAGTCAGTGTCGGTATACTAGAGTATATGTTGCTTAACCGTTTTACGTCTGTTCTATCATTTATAGTACAATCAATTTTTGCTCGAATGTGTAGCATTTCCAATATTTCGCGACATTTTTGATTATTTTCTCTGTCTATAATCTTGTTTTTATCATAGTCAAAGTCGTGTTGTTTTTCCTGTTTGTGCTTTGTAAGTGCTGTTGTAGTTGTCCTGGAGTATTTAGAAGAGAGAATCAACGTGAAAAATATGACCTTAGTAAAGGATCTCTGCTGCATTATGCATTATTGGGGTGGTTAGTTTAGTGGATGATATCGAAGAAGTTGGGCTATTTGTGTTTAAAGTTTTTGTATTCGGTTCGTAAAAAATCAATTCTTTATAAATATATTGTTCTTGAATGATTTATATCAATCAAATAAATAATGAAAATCACAATTTAATCTTAGATACCACCTTATCCTAGAAATAGAGATCAAAACATTATTCCAAAAATTTTAACTCGAAAAAATTGAACTAAAATCTCAAGTGAGAGAACTTATATCAGGCTTTCCCAACCTTCATTTCGCCAAGCCTCCCCGAGCTAAAAGTAATATTGTCAAGCCCCCCTTAGGTAAGTTTCAACAAAAATATGGAACGCACATTAAATTATTTATTTTTAGGTGTTTTAAATAGGTTAAATACAGATACAATATATTAATTAAGGATAATTAACGAAAGAATACATTTGAATCATTAAGTACTTTTACAAAAATCTAAATAACCGACATTTTGGGTTTTTTATTTTTCTCTCACACAAAACAAATCGGGTTTTCATGAATCTTGGTGAAAATGTTCGTTTTTATGTCACAATTGCACTGTAATTGGCACATTGGATTTTTTGCAGAATCGTGATAAACCCGTTTTAAACCTACAAAGCCCACATCCTCCCACTTCCCGACCTCAAATCACCGTAATTTATTTTTCCTGTTATTTTTATTATATTTTCTTCTTTTTTAGATGGGTTTCATCCTGTAACTTTTTTTTTTAAATTATCTATACTGGCCTACCATGCATCATTACTTGCTAGAATAGTTTTTTTTTATCTTTCACTTTCTTTCATATTTTAAATTATATTTTTATAATTAGATGATTTTTAAACAACTTTCAATTTAAAGTAATTTTAAAACAAATAAATAAAATCTTTTAAAGTACTAGCTAATGAGATAGTTGAGCTTGCATGCTCTGTACCAGTTGGTCGATTCTGGGTTCAGTCGTTGCTAAAGCGATGGTTAAATCACTATCTAGAGCTGAAAAACCTGCCTCGCATAAATAAGTGGACGAAAATGGAATAAGTATTTTTAAAGCAAGAGAAGCAACTTTCGGATTAACAACGAATCGTTTGATCCAAAATTTTTCTAATGTCAAGAGATGAAAGTCATCTTTCATGATCGAATCAGCCTTCATTTCTAGAAATTCTTCTTGAACTTCTTCAGGTAGTTGTAAGACATCGACAACAAATGGGTTCCTGGTCATGTGCCATATTAGTGACTCGGGATTGATATCTCGATAGTATCGATTAAATTCATTTTCCAATGCTTCCAAATGAGTTTCTATTTCAGATTTCAAATTTTCACTCAGTGTTTGATTATGAATTACTTCGGACAGCCGTGAAAAAGGAAATACATTTTCATCAGATTGCTTCTTTTTCCAAAGTTGAAGTTTTGATATGAAAACTTGTACAGCAGCGATTGAATGGCAATTAGGAACAATAGGAAATATGCATTTTTTTGAACAGTTTCTATCGATTACTTATGTTAATATAATACGGTAAAAAATATATTGTACACAGAAAAGTCAACATTTATTTTAAAATAAATATTAAAAACTGCAATGACTATTTTTTTTGGAAATGTAATCTTACATATTACGTACTTACGACGCCCCCCCTAACATTTCCTACGCCTCCCTAGGGGGGCGTGCCCCCCTGGTTGGGAAGTCCTGACTTATATGAAACAATATTGATTATTATATTGAAATCAAAATGCTTTACTTGAATGAAACAACATAGTTTACAATAAGCAGATATTCTCATATATAAAACAAACTGAATAACCTTCTCGAATCACAAAAGCTGCATCAACTTTCACATCTGATACGACTTACAACACGCCGACCCTGTTCGCGCTATTATAGCGTAGTTAGGTGCATATAGGTGGCTGCAGTTATACAGTAGACAGTGACTTTAAACAGTTGCACACAATGACTTGCAGGACTTTTCTCCGCTGGCTCAACTGGGCTGTCTCACGAGACCAGTAACATTTCACGCTTCATGTTATTTTCGAAAAAAATCACATATTTACACACAATAACAGTTACTTTAAAGATCAATTGTATATGCAACTGATCCATCATTACGTTACAATGGTTGTTTCGAATTGTCACAATATTTAAAAATGTTTTCGTGTAAATGGTCGGAGGTTTAAAGGAGTTAATGTGTTTCGTTATGGGGAACGTACATATGAGTAGGTATTCATCTATAGGCCAGGCTACAGAGATTTAGAATGAGCATTTTGTGCAAAAAGTGTCAGAAGAAAAACAGCTCCGCCATTGTTTGTAAAATAGTTCCACATGATATAGCGATATGTTTTTCACTCGACTTTATTATTTTTTTAGTTTTTTGCTTATAAAATTGAAACTATCAGAGTAATCGTAATGGTGTCAACAGACTTATTGTAGAAAATGAAAAGATGAAAATAAGGAGAGGTCGGATGACTCGATCAGACCCTTAGTCTATGGGAAAATTGAAAAAACCGGCCAAAATGCAGTTTTTTCAAAAATTCATAACTCGGTTATTTTTTGAGTTGAAGCGTAGATCCTCCGGTTAGTATTATTTATCAATATAAACTTTATTTTTGTGGAGAGCAGGAACTGTCCGATGCATAGTTTTCGATCTGTGGTCACTTGAATATTTTACTATGCAATTGTCCAGCAGACCTGAATGCGACAAGTATGGTCCGATTTCAATTTACAAAAAATATTTTGAAAGTAGAATTCTCATAGTTCAAAACGTTCATCTTGGTTTTACACGAAAACGCTGAGAAATATGTTAAAAATAAAGCTGAACATGACGAAAAACGGCCGAGCGCGTGAGAGTAGATGATGAGTGGGGGTAGAGCAGCAGGCAAGGATAAGCATGACATTCGAAAGCGTCGGCATTCATGAAAAACCAAGATGAACGTTTGGAACTATGAAAATTCGGACCATACCTGTCGCATTCAGGTCTGCTGGAAAATTGCATAGTAAAATATTCAAATGGCCACAGATCAAAAACTATGCATCGGACAGTTCCTGTTCTTCGCACAAATAAAGCTAATATTGACAAATGATTCTAACCGGAGAATCTACGCTTCAACTCAAAAAATAACCGAGTTATGAATTTCTGAAAAAACTGCATTCTGGCCGGTTTTTTCCGATTTTCCCACAGACTAAGGTTCTGATCGAGTCATCCGACCTCTCATTTTTTTCGTCTTTTCATTTTCTACAATAAGTCTATTGACACCATCACGATTACTCTGATAGTTTCAATTTTATAAGCAAAAAGCTAAAAAAACGCAATTTTTTGCATAAAATTGTTAATAACAAAGACATAAATAATAAAGTGGAGTGAAAAACATATCACTATATCATGTGGAAATATTTTACAAACAATGGCGGAGCTGGTTTTCTTCTAACACTTTTTACATGAAAAAATCTCTGTAGCTTGGCCTACTATTGTAATTGAGTAGAACGCGAATGAAAATATAGCTTTCAGCTGAATGAAAAGAAAATTTTCTTCGAATGTTTTAATATGCGTATATCAAATGTCATAGTTTTACAGATGCGCATTGTGTATTCCAAATTCGAGGAATTTACACTCATTTTTCAAATTTGAACAAGGTTTCTTCATCCTACTATATACTCCAGACATTCGGTGAATTAAAGCAGGCCGAGTAAGTCATAATACTCAAAAGCTCTTTTGTAACGAAATTCCTTACGGCAGGCTTGGAGGAGATAGGGATTTCAAACTGAAAAATATGTGAGACTAAAACCGTAAGCAAAACATATAACAGAAGTGCAAAGAGTCCTTCTAATAATAATAATAATACGGACGTAAAAAAAATATTATATATATATATATATATATATATATATATATATATATAAATATATATATATATATATATATATATATATATATATATATATATATATATATATATAATATATATATATATATATATATATATATATATATATATATATATATTTATATATATATATATATATATATATATATATATATATATATATATATATCAGGGGCGGCTAAGGAGGCTAATCCACCTCCTCAATATTCTGTGTATCATTACTATACTATATTGAATAGTCAGCATATTCATATCAATCAAAATCATATTATTTCATGCACCTACCTTCCTTTCAACCTACATTATATAATATAATTTATTAATTACGATAGAAGTTATTTACATTTACTGCTTACTGCATTTCATTCATTCCAAGATTTCATTTCAACAGTGGCAACGCTGCAGAGGCTTAAAAAGGTATATTTTCAACGTTCATTATGCCTGCTACAGAAAAGCAAACAACGGTGCGAATACTGCGAATGAATACTTTATTGCAATAGAAAAGGAAAACACATGTAAATGTCAACACCGATTGAACCTAGCTGCTCGGTTCAAAGCATGCAATATTCGATCTTATTTATTCTATTACATTGCACGTAGAAAGCACGTGGAGACTTAATCGTGATCGAACGACGCATCCTTTATCTATGTCGTGATCAGTTTGTTTTGAATTTTGTGCCCGTGCGGTGATTTTCAATTTATTTTGCTGGCGTATTGTTTTTAAAACGAGTTCGGTTACTGAAGTTAATTTCAAAAATTTCAATGGTGACTTAGTGGAATATTTGTTATCTCATAACTTTAGTGCACTAAGTTAAGACAATAAAGTTTTAATAAAAACATTGCGACCTACCCCGGAATTAAACAATTTGGTGCAGCGTAACAAACAGAATCGCGGTTTTAATATCAGAAATTATAATAGACATCCTTGGCTAAGCGGATCACAGGTAAAAAATAAATTATTTTGTTGGCAGTGTTTACTTTTTACTAGAGAAAATGTCTCTGTTTGGGGCCGCTTAGGATTTGACGATTTAAAAAATTTATCACCTTCTCTGGAAAGGTACGAAAAATCCCAGAAACATGTCGTGTCGCGGATCAAATTTAAATTACTTGGAAAACAAAAATAATTAATGTTATTGATACTTGCTGGGCAACAATTGATTAATTCCTCGAATAGGTAACAAATTCGTGAGGTAGGTAGGTAGGTACCTATTTTGTGAAAGAAAAAAAAATTTGATGAATTGATTAATTGGCTGAGAAGAGTTTTTGTGAATATTGTAAATAGGAGTTGTAGGTCTCAAGGTAGACACTCGAAAGTGAAAATAATTTTTTTCCCAAAGAAATTAATATTTTAGGGTGCTTGTTTTACTTTGATTTTCTTTAAATTATAAGGCGGTTGACCTTGAAATCCTAAAAATTTTCGCCTATGGTGTATTTTTTAACACCTCTTGTAGCCTCCTTAAACAAACACCTCACGAGCCGCCACTGATTTGGCGAAAATTTAACAATGATAATTAATCAAACAAAACTCACTTTCAATAGTTGAACAAAACAAGAATCTATTAAAATAGAGGTACAAAATAGAAAAGCATTAATCAGTCAACTATGTATAAACATATGTTAAGAAACAACATATTTTTATGTTTCATTATGTATCCTACTTTAGTAACCAGAAACTAATAATCACTGAGTTTAAATATACTCTCAACAGTTTTTCTCGAATTTTTTTATTGTATTGATTTCAGAGAGAGATTTTTTGAAATCCCCTAGGTATAGTTGAGTATCTGACCAGCTAGAGGATGACAATTCGCATTGGGATTTACATTTGTGTACAAACAAATCCCAATTGGCTTGGGAATTGTTGACAAGTTGTTATCCATTATTCATTACTTCTTTTTCAAAATACCGACTCATTTTTGATACTTGGCATGTTGCCGTCGCGTTGTCAGATGAAAGGAATTGATTGCCGAAGCAAGAAATGGAGAAATGTGTACTTGACTAGTTGCAGAGAACCTCGAAATAGGAAATCTTTGCTATGGAATTTCGCAAATTTAAATAATATAATATACTCCGTGTCAGAGTACCGAAGGCTTTTGAAAACGTAAAAGGCTTGTTAACCTCAAAAATAACTTCTCAAGTTTATTATCTTATCTACTATTATATATATATATATATATATATATATATATATATATATATATATATATATATATACATACACTGAGAAAAAGAAAATATTTTCCGTTCACTAAATGAATGGTTATGTCGATTTACTTTCATTGAACAATTAAAATGTCAGTGGTAATACTTTTATGAATGCTCAATATCACGACAAATCTATTGCACACCACATCCAAATGATGATAGCTTCAATTATTATTGACTACTTCATCAGTTGAAATGTTCAATAACAGGTAATTATTAAATATCTTTCCTGTAGTGGTATTACGTTCAGGGTGAATATAACTTATTTAATAGTTCTATTTACCACTACAAATGATAGCACGTATGAGATTACTTCCTGTGATGTCAAGATTTACCACTACAAAGAGTAGTAAAAAAGCCGAAAGATACCGAAGTAACAATCACGCGACGCTGCAGCTTCCGATGTGTCGCCATTTTTATCATTATTGTTTTCTGTATTGCTGTTCGTGAGTTGTGCACCCATTCTCATTGTTTTAATTTTGCACCACTGTTCAAAGTTGAAGTTCAATGACTACGAATAGAAACCTAGAATGGAAAGCCAACTAATTCAATGGAATTTGGATATTTGAATACCAGTAATCAACGGTAAGTCATATTCTGTTTCATAGCGAATTTAGAATGGCACTAAAGCTTCAGTACCTACTTAAAGGCAGAATTCATAATCGCATGTAGGTTTGTCTGACACAGTGGGTATCTCCTAATTCTTTGAAATTTGATTAACCTAATCAACTAGATAGATGTAAGTATTTACCCATATGACTTAAATTTTTCCATCTTAAATTCATAACTAACTGCATATTATTGAAAAGCGATAATTTCCCTGAAAATGTCCAAAAGGTATTCCCATAACACATAATATACTTACCTGCTTATAATTTCCATAGAATATTATCATTAAGTAGTTTTTATTACCTACTAAGTACTTATCTCCATTAGTTTGTAGAGAGAACTGTTTTTTACCGGTTATTTCATACTTGTCAGTGTAAAATTGTGTGGTACCTTAGTCTTTTGTATTATTCAGAAATAGTATATGAACAACTTGAAGAAGAACAATTGGCTAAAGTACAATTGTGAACCTTGAGGGAAGTTCTAAATCTTTGGTAGAGGACTTCAGAGTATCGAATGAATCAATTTCCAAACACCCTGTGTATTGATTACTAAAATTGAATAAACAAGCCTGTAAACATTGTCTTACTTTTATTACATAACTAAAATGGGTTATGTTTCCGAAAAACAACATATAAGTACGTATGAAATACCCATTTAGTGAAGTTATAATGAACCTGCAAAAATCTCTAATATTATATCAGTGCAGATAAATTATAACCATAGATTTATGGATAAAAATAGAAAGGTAGTAGTGTGCATTGTCATATAAATGCTAGGTAATACCCTTATTTGGTTATGTAGTATTCCATGGCACCGATAAATAAGAACAAATCGACAAGTGGGAGTTACTTGTTTGTAAAGGTAAATAATGACCAAACAGGAAAAGTACTTGATGCTTTAAGCTTCAGTATTTATTATTGTTTGAATCATACTATTTTGTAGTGGTAATATTTAATAAATGTAGTGATTTGACCTCAACGCTTGGTATAATATAGTTATCTTTCGGTATTCACAACGTATTATTTTTTTCATTGTATATATATTTACATATATATATATATATATATATATATATATATATATATATATATATATATATATATACATATATATATATATATATATATATATATATGCATATATATATATATATATATATATATATATATATATATAATCTTTTGATAATTATTAAAAATAATAGGTTTGTTGAATCACAAAAAACTATGTTTTAATATAAATATGTGAATAATTATATATATATATATATATATATATATATATATATATAAATATATATATATATATATATATATATATATATATATATATATATATATATATATATATATATATATATATATATATATATATATATATATATTTTTTTAACATATTTCAGTAAGTATATTTATTATGACTAATATGAACTTTAAATATATTCCATTGTTTTATATTTCATACGACTGAAAGATGAAATTTAATAAAAACAAATCGAGGTTTCGTTACAAGTTCAATAACTTTGTCAAAACAATTTAATGACTTATGAATTTCTCAAATTTTGAATACAATGTTTATAAAAATGATTTGACAAAGTAAAAAATCTTTCTACGAAATCCTAGCATAAAATTGTAATGAAGACTCCACACATAAGTGTTTTGATATTATTCCGTTTTCAAGAGTAAGTACCTATAACATCTCTTATATACAAAAATGGATGTTATATGGATGTACTTATATATAGTTGGTATACGAAAGAAAGCGCTGAACTCCAACTCCATTTGACCAATCATTGGCAAACTTGACACATCAAGTAGGAAATGGTTTCATGTGAATGTGTTATTAAAATCAGCAATGCCCGGCCCAAATTATTTTTTTGTTGAAATTAAAATATAATGTATGGTTTGATAATGGTTTATTATAGATACTCGAAGAAAATGAAACAAATTTCAAGATAAAAAAACACAAGGATTATCCTGCAGGATGTGCTCACTCCACATAACCAGTAGGAACATATAACCAAACAATATAACCTATTTTGCGTAATATAACATGAAACAGTTTTTGTCATGCTTCAAACACAATTCTACGGGGCACGCTGAACATTTCTTACAAATCATAGAACTCATCTGCATGAAGATTTTCTAAATATTCAGTTATTGGGTTCTCAACCCTCCCGGATTGCCCGGATGACTCCGGTTATAATGGTCAACCTCCCGACTTTCCGGGATGACTAATTTCCCCAGTTTTCTTTAAATTATACGCAACCGCGCTCTACTAATCAAACTTCGATTTTTAATGATTATGATTTTGTGGTAAAAAACTGTCAAATATTAGAAGCAGAGTACCTATATATAATAAAAAATAAATAAATGATTGATATTTTCTTCAACCCCCACCCTACTAAACTCCTCAAAAAAATCTCCCGGGTTGGTCCTTTCGAAAATTGGCAACCCTATTCAGTAGGTAGGTACTCCAAACTTGCTTCCTTAGAACTAAAATAAGATAACAAGATTACGTAAGTGCCCAGTGGTCACTTCATGAGACCCCAACAAAATTAGTAATTTCGAAAGAAAGGAAACATTTACGTTCAATATATTCATGAAAATGCATAAGTAAGATATAAGTAAATAACTTTGGAACCATTTTTCCACCATTCATAAATAAAAATAACAAATTCACACAGTTTCAGCAGATCGTCTAAGTAGTGTCCAACTATAGTAAACAAATGCACGTTATACGCGCTTCGACTTATTTCGGTCTGTCTTCGATGAACACGTCAAATTTTGCTATGTTAGACAACCCACAGAACACACTGGTATACTGAAATAGCCAACGAGCAGTTTTACTCATGACTAACAAACTGTGGTCTTCCTAGCTAACCAGTTGCCCTGAAAGGGTTATGTACAAATGAATTGTAGATATTGTCCGGGTATAATGTCCATATTCGTCTATATTCGCCATTTCGTATTTTAAAAAATTGAGCTACTACAACGAGTAGCCCGACAGCTAATACAATATAAACTTCAAGTTGATTAACTTCTAAATGAATGCAAATGAAGATCTAACCTACGAAAGACAAACTACACACACATTTGATTTAGATGCACCATTTGAAGGACTCCTTCCATAGAATATTTCGTATGAATAAATGTGAATAATAAAATTTTTCATCCTACCTCTGTAATCACTAATCGGATATAACTCCAGTTTCGTTTGTGGAAATTATTTATTCCATAGTAAATACAGAGTAGCTCACGTTTCAAAAATCGGTCAAAGAATCTGTGACTAATAAACCCAACGTCAGAGCCAATTTGAGAAATGAATATATAATGGATTATGGAAGGGTGTTCAACAACTTTTGTAAAGAACAGGACGGTATGTTTCTGAATCCGTTGAAATCGTACGGATCCATTAGCCAGCTTTACATTACAGTAAAGTACTGAATACGGAATCATTATTTATCTGGACCAGGTCTTTCTTTCCGTTTGTCTGAAGGTTTCTGCAATGATGACCGTAAAAATCTTTTGTTAGATACGATTATTACAATCACAATGGCCAACCTTCACCCACTAACCCATTGGACCTGCTGATTTTAGAAATTCTGATACTAAAATCCAAATGAATGAAGAGCTTCTTTTCACAATCCAGATGATGATATTCACTTAAAAAAAAAAAAAAATATATATATATAAATATATATATATTTATATATATATAAATATATATATATATATATATAAATATAGATAGAAATAGATATAATACGAATAGCAAGATCGACAAATTATTAAAAGTGTAAAGTACGTAAATGTAACTGCCACACAATATAAGAGGAAAACGTAAACGTACAAATATCACAAACACTAAATTATACTTAAAATAATAGCTTTATACAGGAATATATAAAATAATCTACTTCTCACATTTTATAGTAACAATATAGAAATGATTGTAGTTCTAATTAGAAATAATTTTTTTATTGAAACATACTTTGATGAAGCTATATTTCATCAGGATGTATATTAAACAAAACTATCAGTTAATTTCATGTTTTATACAAAGTAGTTTGTGATTTTCTTTCTAATATGTACATATTATATGTATATATATATATATATATATATATATATATATATATATATATATATATATATATATATATATAAGAGACTAAAAAATATTGCGGCCCTTACCGGAAAAATTTTCTAAATTTTAGATGAAAATAGGGAGTTTTAAAGTTTTTTGATAATTTTTGAGTCATATGATCAATATTAGAACCCCGAAAACTCGACACTCCGGGAAACTCCGACAAGCCTGACCATTTTTTGGCTTTGAACTACGAAACAACACATAAACACGCACGGTATTTTCGTAAAAGGTTAATTTAATTTACAGTATTAATTATGCTTTTAGACTATTACAGAACAATGAATATATAGCTCTGAAAAGACCGAAATTAAATATTTTTCCGTTGACCTCTAACTAAAAGCTTACTTTAACGTACACGAAATTGATCATTAATGACCCATTTTAATGTGCAATTTCTCCTATTTTAATGTATGATTGTCATGGGCAACCAAACACAGAAGTATTCAGCAGGGAATAGTCGAATTATTCTGTGTCTGTACTGTTATTCCACAGAGAAAAGGAATTCATAATTCAAATCGAAAAATTTAACTCTTTACAAAATAAAGTAGAAACTGCGAAAACAATTTTTATGCAATAATCGTTCGAAAGTAATCAACACTTCAGCGTCCGCCAGTTCCACATATTCCTTATCGGATATTGTAGGTAATGTTAACTATTCAGAATGTCACATGTCTAAAATATTCCATCTATGAATTTCTCAAATTGTTCCATCGGGAGCATGAATATAAATATATCGAAATGAACATAAAAATTTATATTGTGTCAAGTGTATCTGTCATGCAAAATAAAAATTTATTTCAATCAAGAATTTACACTCAATTCATGATGAGGTCGACGGAAAAATCTTGTAATAAACTCGTTTATTAATGTAGCGATTAATGGTCTCGAACTATTAAAATATCTCAACCATTAATCGCTGTCATTAATAAACTAGTTTATTAAATAACTATTAATGAATCATAAACTATCATTATAACAATAAAACATAAAATATAGTGTCGCACAGTAATAGCACTTTGATTCATATGTGGAATAGCTAATTTAAGCTTACTTTGAATAAGGCTTAGGAATCATTGAATAAAAACAATATTTCAAAGTTAATGCTTTGAAAGTATTATAAAATATGAAAAAAAAATAGATAAGTATTTGAAAATAAATTAGACAGTATACCTACTATAGTAATAAAGTACTAAACTGGTACTAATATTTGACATTTTGTATGTATGTAATTCTCTATTTCATGAAGATTTTTAATATTGCTCTAAATTAGTAAATGCCAACATAATTCTGTGATTTTACAAGGCAGGATATATTTCTAATAATTTTCTTGAATTATTCGGGAGCCTCTGCCCCACAACTAAATTCTTTTAATTTTTGAGGTATTCTCAACACCTCAATGAAGAGATACCTATTGTTGAATTATCGATGATCTGATTCAATTTTATTCAATTTCATTCTAAAAATGATGTTATCAGATTTTGAGTAGCTTGGATGTCAAAAGGGTTCTTTCCATACATTTGAGTCCTAAATGGGGGCCTTTCGGGACCTAGTTATCTATTTGCATTGTTAAATGATAACAATTAAAGAATATAATGAGTTTTGATGATATTGAATAACAAAATAAATATGAGCACAGTATATTTACTTGAATCTGTGTGCTTAATTCATGAGTATTTTCATGCATTTTACAGGCAACAAATAGTACGAGCAAATGGTAAGAATTCAACAAATCTACCAATATACAGTGGGGTACCTCAGGGCTCGGTTTTAGGACCAATTCTCTTTCTTCTTTTCATCAACGATATTGTGGACTTGAAAATAAGTGGTAGAATTACTTTGTTTGCTGATGACACCAGTGTAACTTGGAGTAATTCTGATATACAAGCCTTACAGTCAATCATAAGTAATGATTTGATGGCTATTAAGACCTGGTCTGATTCAAATGGACTTTGTTTCAACACAGATAAAACTGTAGTAATGTCTTACAGAGGAACCCTACAACCTGTTACCCTAAACAATAAAACAATTCAAACAGTGAACTTTTTAGGTCTTTATATTGATGAGTCGCTCAAATGGTCTACTCATATAGACATATTAACAAAAAAATTATCTTCTGCATGTTTCGCCATTAAAACGGTTTCTAGAGAGCTTTCAATTTCTGCTGCGTTGTCGACATACTTTTCTTTATTCGAATCACACCTTCGTTATGGTTTGCCATATTGCGGTTCATGCAGCCTTTTCCACTTTGAGTCTGTTTGCAGATTGCAAAAGAGAGCAGTTCGTTATAAGTTTGATCTGAGCAGAAGGACACATTGCGAATTCTACTTTAAAAAATTCAAAATTCTAACTCTTCCTTCACTATTCATATTCGAATCCGTCTGTTTGGTTCGCAAACACATTCATAACTTTTCAGAAAGACCAAATCATAGATATCCTACAAGAAATAAAGGTAAAGATACCGATATTTATTTAATAACGCCCACCTCCGTCTTAACAAAAAACTCCTTTACCTACAATGACGGAAAGTTATACAATTATCTACCATTGGAGCTAAAATCCTTGAGTACGTACAAAAAGTTCCGAAGTTCAACTAAGGCTTTTCTTTTGGAGAGACCATTTTACTCAGTGGCAGAATTTTATTCTGTAACTGAATTTCACAATGTAACATAGACCCTTGAGATCCACATTTAGTAGCAACATATATTAATGTTTTGTTTTTTTTTGTAATATACAAAATTTTATATCTGTATAATAAGTTTAGTTGACAAATATGTTGATTCTTAACATATGTTTATACATAATCGACTGATAAATGTTTTTCTATTTTGATCTTCTATTTAAGAGATTCTTGTTTTGTTCAACGATTGGAAGTGTGTTTTGTTTAATTAGTTATCATTGTTAAATTTTATTTTCAATTTTTTATAGGTATGTGCTTTGTCGACAAAATTTTGTAATTTTATAGGACAATAAAGTTGTTTCTCTCTCTCTCTCCGTACCCTTGGTGTCATAGCACGGGTATTCCACCAGATCTTCGGGACATCATGTTCACCTCCCTATTCCTTCCTCTGAATTAACAAAAAAGTCCATCATTTTCAATGCTAAGAAAATTTACAATCACCTTCCAGAGGAAATTCCCTGGCCAATTTTCGGAAACGAACAAAATCTTATTTTCTTGATAGACCTTATTACTCTATAGAGGTCTACTATTCTGAGAATTGATTGATCGATATGACCAAATTGAATAACACAGGCATCAGCTTCAATTGAGGAGGATGTGACACTCTCGGTTCTATTGTAAAGTTTGTATATATTTTGTATGGAAATGTGGTGTGATGTGTTTTCATTTCTAGGTATCACATTGTTTAATTTGTATATTTTTTGATTGATATGTGTTTATTTTCATGTTTTACATTGTTTATTTACTATATTTTTCACTTTGTCAATAAAGTGTATAATTTTAAGACAATAAAACAGATTTTGATTCGATTTGATTTGATTTGAAGGATACTAAAATTTTCTATTTTTAAGGTTGATTTTTTCTATTTGTTAATACTCCCAGTACAACATTAAATTTAAATCAATGAGTTGTTATTGGTTGATTGTTTTATATTTTGCAACTATTGAATAAATTGATTGATAGACCTCAATTTGTTTCATCATAAATTTTTTAGCAGAGAGCAATTTGTTATTATACTGACGAAAATGTTATTAACTGAACAACTCTTTCCTTCTTGAACAATAAAAGGTGTCTAAATATCGACCATCTAATTGAAGAAGATCTATTTTGACTGATGTAGAAAATATACTTGTTTATTCAAGTTTAATATAAGGACATAAATTCTTATTGTTATTATTGATTATGATTTGATAATACTGAATAATAAGCTTATACAGAAAAGTAACCTATATTGTGAAATTCATTGAAAAGAAAAAGCTTGATTAAATGTCTACTCGACTTTTATTCAAATGAGATTTTATCTGAAACACATAACGAAAAAAATATTCATGCAATAGAAAAAAAACCATTCACGCGTGTTGAGATTAAGATAGAACTTCAAGCTCGTTATTTCTTTGACATGAAACGTGTCAAAGGAAGGAACCAAAAGCATAACAAGTCAACGGAAGCACATCCCACGTTCTAAAATATTCAGGAGAGTATAAGGCAAAAGTGTTCAAAACAGAGTTATCCTAAGAATCAAACATCATTTATCACGCAGGCTGGGTCGTGTGGTCCGAATACTCCCACTATATTGAATATCGGCCAAAGCACTGACATTTACAAATGAATAATAATTGTGTCCTTTTACTTTCAACAATAGTCTAATGCCACTTTTCTGCATGCAGCCTATTCTGTCAAAATCTGGACCTTCGTGACTCTCTTTTATTACGATTTTCTATTTATTGTTGGTTCTTACTGGTTCACTCAAAAGTGATAATATCAGTAATTTCCAGAGAGTGTTATGGAATTCATATTTCAAATATTTTATGCCCTAGTTATTATATATATATATATATATATATATATATATATATATATATATATATATATATATATATATATATATATATATACCTATATATATATATATATATATATATATATATATATATATATATATATATATATATATATATATATATATAGGGTGAGTCAGTTTTTTGTAGCAGGTCTTCATCATCTTGTGAAAGACATTTTTTTATGACGAAAATCTTATATAAACATATATGCTTAGGAGCTTCGTTTCAGATATACAGGGTACCAAAGTTTTATTTTTTTCTGTATTTTCTAAGTTTCTCCTATAATTTTTAAAATAATTGAACGAAATTCAGCACACCTATTTCACTTTGATAGCTCAATATTTGGGGCTATTGAGCATTTTTGAATACCTACAGGGTGATACACTTTTGGGGATTGTACCCAATTCAACCCTCTCGTACTTTAATGCGTGCCGACCAATGAAACATCAATTTAAATTTTCTCTTTAATTTGGATACTTTTTGTTTTCTTGTATGTTTTTCGAAAACTTCATGTATGTCGAGATAAATGCCAGCTGTGGTGAAACTTTATTTCTTGAACACACTTTATTTGACATTTATTAGTTAATGACTAAAAAATATTACTGATGAATTGGAATTTGGTAAACATATTACACTTCAATAACTCAATATTAGGGGCTATCAAGTATTTTTTAATACCTACAGGGTGATACACTCTTGGGGTCGTACCCAATTTAGTCCAGTGAATAGAGGAGAATTACCTTACAAACGACTGGTAGATCTGAATTTTTGATATGATGGCTAGGATGGTTAGTTAGTAGGTATTTGCAATGCAAAATGCACAATGTTTCTCGCTGCCATATTGAATGAACCGAAAAAAAATCGCACTTTCTTCAGAATGTTCTCGACATCCATGCAGTTTTCGAAAAGCATACAAGAGAGCAAAAAGTATCCAAATTAAATAGAGAAGGAAGCAGAGGCGAAACGCTTAAAAGTTCGAGAGGGTTGAATTGGGTACGACCCACAATAGTGTATCACCCTGTAGGTACTCAAAAATGCTTAATAACCCCAAATATTGAGCTATTGAAGTGAAATAGGTGTGCCGAATTTCCTTCAATTATTATGAAAATTATTGGAGGAAACTTAGAAAAAAGCAGAAAAATATAAAATTTTGGCACCCTGTATATCAGAAACGAAGCTCATAAGCATACATGTTTATATAAGATTTTCGTCATAAAAAAATGTCTTTCACAAGATGGTGAAGTCCTGCTACAAAAAACTTACTCACCCATACGTCAAACGTTGTACACGTATTTTCCGGACACCCTGTTTATATATATATATATATATATATATATATATATATATATATATATATATATATATATATATATATATATATATATATATATATATTTATATATATATATATATATATATATATATATATATATATATATATATATATATATATATATATATATATATATATATATATATATGAACAGGGTGTCCGGAAAATACGTGTACAACGTTTGACACCTGACTTCATAGGTCGATCTAGGCCGACTTAGTTATATCCAAAATTGTTTCGTTTAGCCGGTAGAGGATGTCAAAAATTTTAAAAAATATTTGTTTTTACTAAATTACGTGAAAACGTGCTCTTTGATTGTGATAATTTTTGGTGTACACTATAGTACTATAAAATTACGTGTCCTAGTAATAGTCAACTGCTGTAAATAAGTGGAATTGTTAAAAAGTAACATAATACCACAAAATTCATCTTTATTCTTTATATCAATCGTGTTTAGACAACCCGGATATTTTTGTCGAGTAACTGGATGTATATGGAAGATCTCTTACCTCTTGAATAGTTTTCGCTGGATGTGCGCTTTTGCCAGAAAAAAAATATTTACAATTACCTGTACTTATACATCAATTTTATTTTTGGCAGTACCTAGTAGTAAAAGAAAGTTGGAAGTATGTATTGAAATTATTGAATGAAATTAAATATTACGAAAACAATATTTATAGCAGGTTTTCATATAATTTAAAAAGAAACAATATTTTTTATATTTTTGACGCCATCTGCCGGCTAAAGGAGACAATTTTGGATATAAATAGGTCGGCCCAGATCGATATATTTTGACGTCAGGATTCTGTCGTCGAACGTTGTACACGTATTTGTCGGACACCCTATATATATATATATATATATATATATATATATATATATATATATATATATATATATATATATATATATATATATATATATATATATATGTATGTATGTATATATAATATATATATGTAGGTATTATTTTTTCTACACTTTTATTCTCAGCAATTAAAAACTATGTGAGTTGGAAAAGCGACATTATTGAATTGTTAACGTCCCGTCAAGAATCTCGTGAATTTCATAAAATTTATGAAGGAATGAAATCAATAATGAATTTCGAAACAATTGAAAAATTAAAAAACAGACAACTATGTTTCATTAAATTTTTTTCTGGCTGTGGCCATCTTCAGTTTCTAATTAATTTCTATTCATTCCGACAGAAGCAGTCATATCTGCTAATATTTCGCATTCCGCATAGTTTCGAATGAGAAAGTTTAATAAATTTGTAATACAAAATTTAGTTGGCAGTGGAATCAAAGACAAAACGCCTCTTTATGATAAATGTTCAATATGACGACCAGTTTCATTAATACAAAGGTCAATTCCACGTAAAGAATTCAAATGCATCCTCCTTAAAATGTGTTTTTTATGTAAATTTTCAACTCTTCTCATGATCAAACGGTACTTTTTGGTATATAGATAAATAGGGTCCAATCGACTTATATTTTAACCTCTATTACACCCCTGTGTCCGAGCAATTTGGGGACACTCTATATATATATATATATATATATATATATATATATATATATATATATATATATATATATATATATATATATATATATATATATAATATATATATATATATATATAAATATATATATATAATATATATATATATATATATATATATATATATATATATATATATATATATATATATAGAAAGAATTAAAAATCGACCGTATTATACGTTGAAAGGAAAAGTTATGTCAGGAAGCGGTCTTGTGATGAAGAAAACTTATTCGTTTATAATCTCTATATTTCGGCAATTTATTATTGACTTCCTCAGGAGAAAATCTACAATTGTAAAATACGAACAGTTGAGAAAAACAGACGACAAAAAAACCAATCTACTTACAAATACACAAAGGCGATTTATAAACTATTTTTCTTGTCACCCGAGTAGTAGCCAAAAATATAATATGGTGATCAATATGAGGAAAAGAATCACACATATAAGCCATGAAAACTTGCTGAAACCTAATTTGAAAAGGCTGTTCAATATATTTGTTAACAACGGTTATCCTAGGCACATACTCATGAGATTGATTTATAATAACAATAATTTAGATGCTCCAACTAAGGAGAACAATTTTGTGGAAAAGTTATCACCTCAGATAATAAATTGTTTCAAAGATTTTCCACACATTAAAATAGCGAAATACAACATAGTTAAAAATTTGGATTTGTTTGCTAGGATTATAGATAAAACACCCTAACAATACCATAGCAATGTCATTTATGAAATTCCATGTGGGGGGGTATTATGGTTGCTATGTTGGACAGACATCACAGTGGATTAAACAAAGATTGACACAACACAAGAGTGATTTCCGATTATGTAAAAACTCTTGTGCAGTCGTAGAACATCATCAAAACACTGGTCATTGCTTTGATTAAGACAACGTGAAAATATTAGAAATAGTGGAAAATTATAAAAGCAGATTGTTCCTCGAGATGTGCCACATCAAGAAAAATAAAACTGCTATTAATTTTAAATCAGATGTAGGGCAGTTAAGTAACATATATTGTAATATTTTAGAGCTTATTTAAATATCTATCACTCTGTAGTTTATTTTTAAATCATTGTCTCTCCGTGCACCAGTTTCTTTATTAGTGATGTTTCCTATGATTAGTCTTGAACATGTTGTTGAACGTTCGTGTCAATTTATTTAGTGACTGACTTTGTGTATTTGTAAGTAGATTGGTTTTTTTGTCGTCTGTTTTTTTCAAATGTTCGTATTTTACAATTGTAGATTTTCTCCTGAGGAAGTCAATAATAAATTGACGAAATATAGAGATTATAAACGAATAAGTTTTCTTTGTCACAAGACCGCTTCCTGACATAACTTTTCATGTCAATATATATATATATATATGTATTTTTATATGTATATATATATATATATATATATACATACATATATATACATACATACATATATATATATATATATATATATATATATATATATATATATATATATATATATATATATATATATATATATCTAGTAAGAGGGTTGTTATCTTTTTAAAAATCTACTGTCGATCATGGAATACATTATAGAAGCTCCCGAATTTGTGTTTACTATCCCTGTTTAGAGATAATCAAAATTACATCATTATATTCAACCATTATATTTAATGATCGTCCAATATTTTGTAAATCAACAAATCGAATGTCATCATTATGGAATCATGTCAAAGTAAACATCATGCGACTAGACGAAGATTCATTATCCAAACAATGTATAAGTTTCAATTCGATTCAGATATACCAAAAAAAAACACTGTATCAATATTTCATAGATCTATATAACTCACATCAGCGTCATTATTTTCCATGTTGATGATTGTTTCGGACATAAGATATTATTATTGGATTAATATTTAAAATAAATAGACACTTGATCCATTAGTTGCTGGCAATTTGTTCAGGTAAATGTGATTGTGAATAACATAATACACTGAAATTGTTCAAAAATTGGAGATATGAATCCCCATTTATATTTCATTAATAAAATTCCAGGACCATTAGCGATTCGTAATGATCCTTAAACAGATGAAGTAATACAATTGATATCTAAATGAAAATTTTCAAATTGTCGATAATTCGATAGTTCCGTGCAGCAGGTCAGTATTATCGTGAGATTTATAAAAATTGACAATGTGCTCATTGATAGATTCTTAACTAGCACTAACAAAAATTTTCGAAAATTCAAATATTTTATTGTTTGGAAATATTAGGTACGTTAAAAAAAATTAAAAGTGTTTCCTGTTAATAGTGAAAAGTACGAAATAATGTAATATACTCAGCATATTTTGTTAAGAAATGTGCACTTTACCTTTTCAATATTATAGCTTCATAGATGGGGTTTTCACTTGAATTTCGGATGTAGCTGAGGCTGTTGTATTTGATGTTATCTCTGGTAAGGGGTACACCTGGCTCATCGTATTTTTGAAAATCCTTACCTTACATAATATGAAATATAAGTGTCTTATAGATCGGAAATTTGAGTATAAAACTCAACTCACTTTTATCTAAGCACAACATCAATATTGCTTACCGTACCGGAAGAGACTTATTAGGAAATCATATAAAAAATAATAAATCAAAAGTTCACAAAAACAATAAATCAGGAGTGTATGAAATTAATTGTGGTGATTGTGATAAGTTTTACATTGGTGGACCAGAATTTCAGAACACAAACGTAGCTCTGTTAATCAAAAGTAGAAATCGCATTATGCAAACCATTTGATTCAAGAAAATCACACATTCAATTTTGATGGTCAGAAATCCTTACCATTCTTAGGGGCCACCCTTGACATAAGATTGAACTGGAGGGACCACATATCTATTTTGTCTCCTAAGCTTTCCAGTACTCTTTACTTACTACGTAGAATCTCAGAGTATGTTCCTTTTCATGTGTCTAAGGCTGCCTACATGGGACTGTTTCAGTCTAAGATCTCTGCAGAAGACAGCCATACGTATTTTGGGTCAAATAAAGCAAACAGATAGTTGCAGGCTCCTGTTTAAAAAATTTAACATCTTGCCTCTGGCCGCACTTTATGTGTATCAGTGTCTAGTATACGTCAAGTCTAAACAAGCTGCCCTCTCTACTGTGAACTCTCGGCAAGAATATCATACAAGAAATGGGGATGATATTCTTATTCCTCAACATCGGCTAACCTTCACGCATAAAAGCTACATTACTCTGTCTTTGAGATGTTTTAACCATCTATCACCGTATCTAAGAGATTTATTAATGAAAGAGTACAAAATTAAGATTAAATCACTGTTGTTGGACCTATATCCCCTTACACTGTTGAGGGATTTTCAAGTTGTCAAATATAGTGTCTATGTATTTTTAACTATGACATATTGTTTATTATGTACTTTTAAAATATTTTAAGTAAGCATATTGCTTTTACCAATTTTTATATTGTTAGTGTATTGAATTTAAGGTTTCATTACTTTGTTAAATTATTTTTCAAAATGTTTGTAAACGATGCTAAATCAATCCAAATGATAAGTAAGCAAATAAAGAATATTGTATTGTATTGACTTAATTTTCTTGAATCATTACAGATGAATAAATAAAAATAATTAGGTATCCTATTGCATAGCCAAATTGATCATACTACAAGCCCCCTTCTGAATCTTTTCAAAATTACCGAACCACCTGACTAACATTTTAGAATGTGTTTTTCCCCATTTACTGATTATTTGTAACCTTTCTACATAATTTTTCATTTATTCATTTCTTGTATTCCATATAACGATATAAAATATCATGTTTGTATTTAGCATCTGAAGAAGTCGAATAACAAAGTATATCATTTCTCATTTATATTTAAAAATGTATTGTCACAAAGTAAAGGACAAATCCATCCAATATTTGAATATAACTCTTTATCTAAATTTTGCATTTCACCTTCGACATCTCCATCTTTGATCTTGTCAATGTCATCTCGCGTTGCGACCGGCATATATCATCATGTTTTCGATTAACGCAACGCTCTTTGCACTTCTACAAATACAAAAACTGGCTGCTACGGGCCTTACGGTAAAACGACATTGATCAATCATTAATCGTATGTATATTTATGGGTTGTTGTTTGTTGCTTATTTAGAATGCGTCAAGTCAACTAGAAGATGTTCACGCATTGGGCGTCACGGCTGGAGATTGCTCATATATATGCAAATAACTTGTATGCACGCTTCATGAGTTTGATATCTGGTTTTTTGTATGGTGGACTAGGTTGGAGTACGTTCATGGGGAAGAAGTTGATGCACATTGACATTTGTCGTATGTAGCCTACTCCATCAAGAAAAGATAACTTCGAAGACGTATTTATTCTGTTCTACTCCGGCAGATGGCGTTGAAGTTTTTAGTGTTTTCATGCCTACCAATTCTTAACCCCTTAACACGTTAACTGCCACATATGCATACATACTTTCATCAAAAACCGACTAATGATATAACTTTAATTTTGACAGATGTTATTTTTTTTCAATTTTCATTAATCGAACTAACATAATTTACTATTCTAAAATTTTCTGATGGATTATAAAATGTTGACACACATGGTGTGCCATTGGCCTCTAAGTCGAAATTATCTGTCAGAGGCCAGTGTCACACCATGTGTGACACCATACTTATTCCTATTTTAAGATAAAGTGACAATCAATCAAAGAGGTATTCAAGTCATAAGGAAAAAACTTTATTATTAAAACCATTGAAATGAAGGAAAACGTCACGAAAAAATATTTTAAAATATTTTACAAATAATTAAAAAATAATTTCGTCCGTACATTATTTGTGATAATCTCGGAAACAGTTTTCAAGGCAAAGTCCCGGTTCATCTTCACAGGCACCACAGTAGTATTGCGTCATCTTCCGAATTTTTTGTTGGCTGCAAACCTTGCATCTCCTTCTATGGGTTCTATTGAGTTTGACAGGGAGATGTTCAGTGATCACATGCTTTTGTTCGGTTGGTAATTTTTGTGCTGATATAAGTTTTCGTATTATTTGTAGTCGAAAATCATAATACGACATCTTATTATCTCTGTTCGATAATTTGAACATAAAAAAACTATTTAAAATCATCATTGACATTAAATGTATTGCTATCTTCTTATACCATTTTAATGTCTTGCGCTCACTTGGATAATATGCTAGCATTTGGTCTTGCCGGTCGATTCCTGACATAAATTCATTATATTTCGCAATCGCTAGAGGTTTTCGAACTATATCATCTCTTTTTTTTCTTTTAACATCCACTATTTTTCCTTCAAACTCTGTAGATAAAAATAGGACATCTCTTTTATCTTTCCATTTACTCACTGCTACGCCCTTGTAGTATTTAGTAATCATTTGCCCTTTTTCCAGTTTCGCTTTGCTAACAATACTGGGAGTATTTTTTCTGTCAGCTCTTAGAGTTCCGGTAACATAAGTTCGTTTTTCGAGTAATTCAAGTGAAAGAGTTACACTATTATAGAAATTATCCATGAACAGTGAATGTCCTTTATTCTGAAACCCACTCGTCAGTGAATTGACAACTTTCGAAACGTGGCCTTTTCCTCCAAATTCTCCCTTAGTACCAGTAAATATGTTACACCGAATTATCATTCCATTTGGTTCGGTCAGCAAGTACAGCTTCACGCCATATTTATGTTTTTTGTTCTTTATGAACTGTCGAAATGACAAGCGCCCTCTCCACAACACCATTGATTCATCTAGAGATAGCTGTTTTCCGGGATAGTATATTTCGTCCATTTTGTTATTCATATAGTCTTGAAGATATCGAATTTTATGTAACGGGTCACCGTAGCCTAGATCATTAGCGTTGTACGGATTTTTTGAAAAATGCAAGCATTTCATTATTAGCATGAATCTGTTTCTGCTAATACATTTTTGCAAGCCTGGTATTGCAAAAAGCTCATCCTTCTTCCAATAATCTTGCAAGCGATTTATTCGTATATTTTCCATTTGTAACCACACACCTAAGCAAACTTTGAGTTCGTCCACAGTCAGTTCTTTCCATAATGTTATTCTAGATTTTTCTGTTGTATTGTTACTAAGAAAACATTCTTCAGCGTAAGAATTGGTTTCATTTACTATATGAATAAACAATTCTTGCGTAAAAAACAAAGAGAAAAAATCAAATGGAGTCTCACCTTAATGCAGTATACGCATGCCACTTTCTTCCATGAAGGCAAACGTCTCTATACTAGGATCATCATTCCAAACTATTTGTTGGATGTCAGTGTTCGCAGGATAATTTTTCATATTGTTTTGATATTCTATTTCTTGACTTGGATCACTGATTTCCGAAAAATCTGGTATTTCATTCAGATCTTCATTTCCTTCACTCTCAGAACTCTCGACTTCACTCTCTTCTCCTGACCACGATTTCTCGGAATCAGAAAAATCGTCTGGCGAATCATATGAAAGATTTTCGGCAATATCTTGCAGTTCCGATTCCTTCAGTGGCCTATAATTTGGCCATTTATCACAACGTCTTTTCGGTCTAGACAGTCCTGGTACAATATTTTCCATAATAGCAATAAATGAGCCAAAATTCCAAAACCGCAAATATATATAAACGATTTTATGCTTTCTGTAGCGGCCTACGTGAAATACAATAAACACTCACAATAGCCGAAGCTTTACTGAAACATGGATGTTCCCATATACCGCTGGCACACCATGTGTGCCATCGGCCGCTCACGGATATAGCCGATGGCACACGGTGTGTGCCGATGGCACACAACGTGTTAATGCATGATCTTTTTAAAATTGATTTAAAAAAAGGTACAGTTGGAAAGAAATATATTTCATCAGAAAAATATTGGAAAAAATAAAACACAATATTATTTGTCAAAAAAAAACTGGTTTGTGCTAAATAACGGACAGCATGCAAAATGAACTAAAAATATTTTATACAGCCAATATCTTATCTTCATCTGATATGTTGTCTTCACTTTCATTTGGATTAAAATTATGTATAACTACATTTTTTTATGCATAAAATAACTTGGGATCCATAATATATCAGGAAAAGATTTCTTTCACATCTTCTAAATTCATAACCTGCAGATTTGGTCAAGTCAGATATACTTGAATTGCATAATGTTCCATATATGGCACAAAGTGAGTTTTAGATGAAACATCTCAATTATTCAAAAATACGAGTACTTGCCACTATGAGGCAGTTACTAGAAGTATATTTTTTACAAAAATTATTTTTATTAGGTAGAAAGTTACGTGGATAAACTCAAAACTATTACTCAATCTACAATAATACTGACAAGCAGCTGATTCATCATCACCATTTTGAAAAACACATCTAACTGCGAAATAATTACAGAGAAGGAGCTGCCTCGTTGGAAATATGTTTGTATGTGCCTGAAATGGTAATTCATGCATATAAAGTTATATTTCTCTGACATATGTATTAAAAAGGTGTGAAATATTGGTTTGTGCCATATCAAATGATGCAACAAGGGGCTAATTTTAATAACTAATTTGGTATCAAAAGTAAATAAAGTAGGTAGCAATTATCGCACCCGTGGCAGAATGAGGTGTGGGAGGATGTTGAATTCGTAAAAAGTTGAATTTCAAAGTAATTTTATACTGGTCCTAAATTTGTTGTGATTTTTTACTCAATAGAAAGAGTGAAAATGAATGAAAATATTCTAGGAAAATCTCAAAATATCAAGATCTTTTTATGGACGATATAAAATTTACAAAATTTACATTCGCATCTTGCAGATATTTATTAGAATACCAAAATATTTTTTTAATCCAGGGTGATTGAAAAATAAGGTTTATTAATTGATTTCCTAATCTATCATCTTCATATGTGAATTTGAATGAATATAAAGTTAGAAATCTAATATGTACCATAGTGGTGTAACGTGTAAATTCTCCACTTAACCGCTACTACCGAACTATGCATTCAAATACCGTGATTCCTCGCTATAAAACGCCTGAATGCATGACCTGCGTACAAGAGAGTATGGATATAGCGTTGGATTTCAACGTGAAATACGTAATATCGGTCTCTTTAGCCAAATAACTGTTGAACAAGTAATATCGTTAACTAATAGAATTATATTCAATATCAATTGAACGTTTATTAAAGTTTATTGAAATTATTAAGTATCTGTGGCGTCTGATAGACGGTAAGTTATGAGAAGAAATATAATTATTTCGTATAAATGCATTATCTTGAAACTCTGAATTGATTCCTTATTTCATTTTTCCGCCATTTCATATTTTTTCATTTATCTATATTAAATTATTTATCTTTCAATATTGAAATAATCATCTTGCATTTCTTAATTTAAAATATATTTACTTTATTTGCTTATTTCATTTCCTCAATTTAACACAAGATTTTTGTAGGCTAACGATGGCTAATTTCACGTGGTCATATCTGATGTTCAGTTTAATGTTGGAACATATACTGTCTTTCTTAGCATCTTTGCTTGAGATAAATCTAAATGTTAGTTTGAATTGGCCATCGATACCCTACAGATATTCTTGAAACATATTAAGTTTGAGATTGTATGTTGATTTGCCTCGAATTATTTTAGCCACCTTGGTTAGAGCTAAAAGCCACATTGTCTGAAGTTTGAAATTCACCTTACCTGGAGCCAATATCCACCTTATCTGGAGCTACCAAGAAAAGAGTTACAAAAGGGGCAGAAGAGTACAATCCACCCAAGAAAAAGGTCGACAGAATATATACTACAACATAAAGATAAGTCTCATCAATGTATTGAGAAAACAGTAAATACCTTCATTTTATTCTTGTTATTATTACTGAGAACAACCTAGAACCAATATATGTTTAACCAATCTCCCTGCTAGCTTGGGCATAAATAACTTTCAAAAGGGAGGTTGGTTACAGTGGAGTCTAGAAATATTCCCTACTTTTACCAGATCAACAGACATAGTCGAGAATCTTACAGGCGCTTAAAATTAGTCACACAAAAAATCTGTACTTACTGACTATATTGAGCATATTATTGAATAACAAGGTCTCTTTAGTCTGGATTCCCGGTCACTCGGGAATCAAGGGAAATGAAGAGGTCGATTTACTCGCCAGAAAAGGAGAACAAACGCTATTTACTGGCCCAGAACCTTTCTGTGGTATAGGAAAATGCACCTGTAAGAGAAAGTTTCGTTAGAAGGAGGAAACCAAAAGAGAAAGGGATTGATCACTGCAAAAAGTTTCCCCAGAACTTCAAAACTGCAAGATCCAAAGGATATCTGGATCTCTGTAAGAATAAACTACACCTCTTCACTGGCTTCCTTACAGGACACTGTCGCCTCAGGAAGTATCTGATGAGAATATGTTTATCAGAAACTGACAAGTGTAGATTCTGTGGGAGGAGGAGGAAACTCTTGTTACCCTGGTTACATAATACCTCGCCATTGCAAGTCAACGAAAGAAATGCTTTGGACAAGAAACTTGTAGGAGTGAGGACATAAGTTCGTTGAAGCCTTTCCATATTGTGGAATTTATTAGAGTGGGGGGGGTACAATAGACCATAAGGTCGCAGTGCAACTTAACCCCAAATTAAATAAATGAATAAATATTGAGCATTTTGTTTTCTAGTATCAAACGACAAAGAGTGGTGACAAGAGAAAAAGCTCAGAGGACAGCTTGGAGAAACACTTAAATGATTTCAAAGGTATTTAAATCAAATTTTTTCTATAATAAATGAAGTACCATACGAATTAATGTCGTGGGGTGAAGTATATCTTCACATTGTACGAAAGGCATGACTAGCATCTGAAGAGTAATATCAACTGTTGTGATATAATTATATACTATTTTTAATTGAGTAAGGAATCACTGTATGATGAATTCGTGAGTATAAACATAGGTAATTTGAAAGATTTTATTTTAATTCGGCAGCCAACTTTTATATCTCCCGCTTCTAGGGAATACTCTCAGATATTTCATGAGCTGGATGAGCACAAACATTGATATAATTTTAATCAGTCACTTTGAAAATGCAATATCTGTGTTTTTCAATGTAACAATTACTACAATATATATATATATATATATATATATATATATATATATATATATATATATATATATAGATATATATATATATATATATAGTATATAATATAGATATATAGCATTATTTGTATATATATATATATATATAATATATATATATAAAAATATATATATATATATATATATATATATATATATATATATATATATATATATATATATATATATATATATATATATATATATATATATATATATATTGTAGTAATTGTTACATTGAAAAACACAGATATTGCATTTTCATAGTGACTGATTAAAATTATATCAATGTTTGTGCTCATCCAGCTCATGAAATATCTGAGAGTATTCCCTAGAAGCGGGAGATATAAAAGTTGGCTGCCGAATTAAAATAAAATCTTTCAAATTACCTATGTTTATACTCACGAATTCATCATACAGTGATTCCTCACTCAATTAAAAATAGTATATAATTATATCACAACAGTTGATATTACTCTTCAGATGCTAGTCATGCCTTCAAGTCATGCCTAAGGTGCAAGGTGCAATTTTCTTGGGTTTAGAGCACAGTAAAACTTCAGGTATTCAGATTTTATTACTTGTAATCCTTGTAATCGACATATGTTTCGGCGTATATAAGCCTTTTTCAAGATTATAACTTAGGTATGGCTCGGACATTTACATCTAAAAATACATTTAAAATCAGTCACAATTCTTCATTATGTGTACATTTAAAATGATTTTAAATGTATTTTTAGATATAAATGTCCCAGCCATACCTAAGTTATAATCTTGAAAAAGGCTTATATACGCCGAAACATATGTCGATTACAAGGATTACAAGTAATAAAATCTGAATACCTAAAGTTTTACTGTGCTCTAAACCCAAGAAAATTGCACCTTAAATATATAAAATATAGCACAAGAAATTCTACCTATCGTATATATATATATATATATATATATATATATATATATATATATATATATATATATATATAGGGTCAAGTAGGGTGAGATGGCTCATTCATATTATTTCGTCTATTTGCTATAGTAGATGGAGTGCCGGTCACCTCTAGCCAATCTTTCTTATGGTCAGTGTATGTTGGTAAAATATCGTGGCCAGTTTCGGCCTTAAAAGTGAAAAAATTTACTGAGGTAGACGTTGTAAATTTTTTCTGCTTGGTCGTAGACTAACTTAATTTGCACTAGTAACTTAGTACAACATTGGTTTTCAAATTTTACCTTGAAATAACGCCTGAAATGCGAATTTAAATAATAAGTTAGAAGCTGTCGGGTGAGATGGTGCGCTCCAACTTACCCACCCAGTTTCATCTATCACATGTATTTCGGAAATGATCACTACGTGGTGGTACTTTTTAATTTTCAGATTAGTGACAGTTGAAAATGCTGTGCCCAGCTTTAAAGGGACAGGATTTTTACCCTTCAGATTTGCTATTCTAGATTATGCCTTTCTCAATATTCAGAAATCAGCAGGCAATAAAGCATCGAACATTGATAATGTCGAAGGTACAGGAAATACACCTAAAATGTTAGAATCCATAAATCCCATTCCCTCAACTTTCAAAATTCAGTGCATAGTTTGTCGTCAATGGTTACATGCATGCTGCATGAGTTTCATAAATAAGTGTCCTAGTAAGGAAAAACGCAAATGAGATTAGTAGTTTTTGAGTTCAACACTTATTTTATGTTTATTATATTTTGAATATAAATTCATTTTCCGTTCTCCACCCGAATGAATCATTTCCAGTGGTTAGTTAAAAAGTTGTGCATGCGCCATGTCACCCGCATGAGTATCTTATTACTTTTTCAGTGCGCCATACTATACCCACTCTTGGTAGGAGAGATAGCTCATTGAGCCTTTTTCTATAAAAATTTCTCAGTTGGCAAAAAAAGATATTTTTTGTCTTATTTCACATATTTTCATTTACTTCTGTTCACTATCCTCACTTGTGAAATATTCGATATACTTATATGTGATTTGGTGCTCTTTTCACCGTTACAAAAAAAAGGTGCGGCAACTAACCCGACTTTACCATATATACTATATTAGTTCTTTATGTACCAAGAGCGCTCATCGGGCGTTATGATCTAGTTACGCACGTGGTGCATACAAGATTTTATTACTCACGAAAAAATTATTTTATTTGAATGAAAAATCGATTTTAAAATTGGTTCATTACTCCTATACTTTCCATTTTCCTTCTCATAATAGGCATGTCAATTGTTGATATTTTGACGTTTGTGAATATTTTTGTCATCATATTTAGCGAATGTCATTGCTGCTTTCTTTGCGTAGTCTTATAGAAATAGTGAAAATAAAAATGAATTTACCCAAGAATATCATAGAAAATGTAGGCAAAGCTGCGAATAATTCATTGCCAAAGAAATCCAGAGTCGTATACGACAAGGATTATGAAGTATTTAATCAATGGAAGTTGCTTCAGTTGTCCTCGTACGTTATGATCCATAATGTCCGCCCATAACGCCCTAGGGCATAATGAGTGTATTTATAGCAACCGGTTCTAAGATAAAATCAACAAATAATATACAAGTGAAAAATAAAAAAATATATATTTATGATATAGCTGTCTATTTAGAATAGACTTAAATTTTTGTTGAATATATATCTGAAATATACCGTTCTCACTTTCTTTCAAATCAAAATATTTCCACCTATATTGACAAAGAAGCTAAAGCTAATAATTATTTTTTCATATGTTATTCTCGTTTGTCCTGAACGTTGAGTAGAAAAAAAATCTTCTAATTGCTTCATTATCCAAAATCGAAACACGTCTGACAAAAAAATAAATGAAGGCTGGCAACATCCAAAATGCTGAGATTCAGGCCGATTTCCCCCTAAAAATATAAGAAAAGAATAATGAAACCTCTACCCCCAACTCCGTGTTCCACTTGACCGTCAAAAACTCATCTAAAATCCTTTACCGAAGCTGCCTAATGTTACCCATCATTAATTTCACACATAAGGCTATCGTTTGAGCATCGAATTAATTCGGAGCCTGCTTTAACAGGTGTAAAACTCACGTGTAAAGCCCTCTGTGTTCAGTACCCGCCGTAGTCCCCGTCTTGAAGCTTTCCTTCAGGAAAATGTTGTTCATCAACGGCCGCAATAAATCATAAGAGGTGTCAAGTGGGTCATCAGTCTCAATACGATGGTTTCTTAATGGTTATAAATGCTGCGCTAATTTGGCCGAAATGCGCGTAGTACGGTGGATTATGGTGGTTGTAAGTAGTTGCTTTCTTCCATACAGTTAACGGTGCAACGTCGAAACTTTTCTTTAGTTCATTAGGCATTCTTCGCTTGTGGTGCAAATCAAACCAATTAATTAATTGAAACATGAATTCTCATTGCTTTTCAACAATTTTCAATAATTAGAAAATATAAAAAAAAAATCGGTCACTGGACTGCATCGGGCAGATTGAGTTGAGTTTTAGTGCTTAACTCAATCTGTCCGATGGTGATCTAGTGACCGAAATTTTTTTTTATATTTTCTAATTATTTTTGTGAAACTAAACATAGTAAATTCAAGTTTTGTTTTTTCATAATCTTAAATTATCACGTAGTAACGACGGATTTCGTAAACTACATAAAAGTATAAATATATATATATATATATATATATATATATATATATATATATATATATATATAGGATGTTTCAAAATTCAGTATCAAGATTTCAGGAGCTTATTTTTCGAGCCATAATAAGACTTTTTCTTTCCACAAACAAGCTCAGAAAACGTTTTGTTACCAATTTACAGAGCGTTAAAGTATCAAGATTTTTTTATTTTTTCTTCATAGCTTTTTCAGTTTTTGAGATATTAAGATCAATTTTGAAACATAGGTTACGTTTGAAGGCTCACATCATCCAGCATGCCGAGTGGTTGTAAGAATCTACAAGGTGATGTTTTTTCAGGGGTCAAGCCCTTTTTCGCCACATAAACATTTTTATGGTGGCCTCTGGTGGATACTGAAATACAAATCGATATTTTTCTTATTTTGCAGGTAATTTTCAATGAAACCTGTAATTCAGATCAAGAACCAAATAAATAAAGCTTTTCGTGATAATTGGTTTCCTCTTTTGTTAAAAATTTTAATTAAATGAAGCGAATTCCTAAATATTATTTTAGATATTTCTCAATAACGGTCGCAGAAGCGACGAGAGAAAAATTTACAAACTAGTTTACAAACACAACAAAAATTCATTTCGTATTTCAGAATCCACCACCTCAGCGCACCTCAGAAAAGTTCATAGGGCGAAAAAGGGGGGGGGCTTGATCCCTGAAAAAATACTTCCCTGTAGATTCTAACAATCACTCGGAAAGCTGGATGATGTAGACCCTAACACATAACTACTTATGTTTCAAATTTGATCTTGAAATCTTAAAATCTGGAAGGGCTATGAAGAAAACAATTTAAAAATCTTGAAATCTCAACGCTCTGTAGATTGTTAAATTGGGGAGACTTATTTGAGGAGAGAAATTCTTATTTTGTCCTGAAAATAAAGGCCTTGAAATCTTAATATTGAAATTTCAAACATCCTATATATATATATATATATATATATATATATATATAGAAATATATATATATATATATATATATATATATATATACATATATATATATAGGTATATAATATATATACCTTTATATGGTCGTCCGATTTCCTGGGTTTGTATCCGCGTATGGGCTTCGATTTCGTTGAAATCTGCTCGACGTTTCGGAAAAATCACATTTGCAATCTTCAGGTAGCTCTTCTCGGTCGGAGTGAATAAACTGATCTATTCAGTGTATTCACTCCGACCAAGAAAAATTAAAGTAAAAAGCAAGGAATGTAACTAAATAAAAAATGATATAAATCACTCGATACGTATAATAAAGTTCTCCATTTCGCTTCAGTGATAAATTAAATTCGTTATTAATTCATATTCAGTTTCTCACTACCATTTTCAGAATATGTTGATTAATTGCAGTAATTTCTTAGTGTGAAACGAAGAAATGAACAATGAAGAAAGCATGAACTATTGTTAATCGATGTCAGTTTCTCTAGAATACATTTGTGGTAATAATGATGGGTATAGTACTTGCACTTTGCAGCTGCCTACGGGTATTGATACTTTACATGAAGTGTATTGATATAATTGTATGACATTGCTATTTTTTACATGTTCGCTGTTGGTTCACATTTATAGATACCTACTTCATTTCCTTATTTAATTTAGTAATTCGTCCATAAAGAATAATTATTCATTTATTCTTGTATAGAATATAAATTGAAGCAGATTGATTCAATGAACAAAACCCGTATGTCCAATAATAATTCATAGAGAATACATATAAGGTCGAAATATGTAAATGAAATTTTTGGTGGGTTATCAGAGGTAGTTATTGCACATTTTTGACATGCTATTGAGTATTTTATGTTTATCATTAGCGAGCATACGGGTAATGATCTCGAAGTTGAAAAAAAAACTGAACTCAACTGAGATATTTCAAACTAAAATTAATTTTTGAATTCATCGTTCAATCTGTGACAAAAAATCGCTCTTGACTTTTTGTCGTATGAGGCGCTGTTTTTATGCAAAAAAATAAAACATCAACTTACTGGCCTATAAAAATTTGGAAAATATAATTTCTTAATTTTTTGGTATCTGATAAATGGTAATTCTAACATGAAGATCTTGTAAGGATCATATATGGGAACATACCCAAACTACGTGACCCGTTCAGGAGGGGGGGGAGGGGGGTCTTCAAAATACTACGATTGGTCACAGGGGCGGGGGTAGGGGTTAGGTTTTTGTCACGTAGTCAATCTTCTCTGGAAACGTGTTCGTTGAAAATGATTGAGATAATAGATAAATGTGAATAAAAGAAGGAAATACTTTTGTTTTAGTAAATTAAGTTCCTGGTACATATGTTTTTTTCTTCTTGATAATATTTTTTTCACCTTCGAAGTCTTCGAGTTATAAACTAAAATTTCATTTTTCCACTTCAATACAAGTGTGCATATCATGGTTGGTTGTGAAGTTACGAGATAATAACTTTAACATTTTTTAAGCTCTTTTTTCTGTATAAAACAGTGGTAGAATGTTTCGAATGGGAATAATGATTGGCTGTGGTTTGGTTGGATCGGATGTATAATATGTCAGGTTGCTTTTGATGTGTAAGGCTTTAATAGCAAGAATAATATTTTATTTCATTACCTTTTACGTTTTTTATATGTACCTATTCTATGTAGGCTGGTGACATCTATGACAGAGCTAGTCCATTTCTTTCTATCATAATATCAATTAACTGATTTAATCCTAAAAGTCAGGATGTCGTACAAAAATTATGAGAAATATGATATGTTAGAAAGCTTTATTCAAAGTAATAACAGTTGTGATATTATTACATCTGAAATATATTTCAATGGCTATCCAGGAACAAGAAAACCTAATAAATTTATTTTCAACTGATTAAAAGAAAATCTAATTAATTGTGAATCATTCAACAAGCCAAGACCAAAATATTAGATATTCACATAATTTTTTTCTATAAGACATTACAATTATAAAGAACAATACAAATTACAATAAATGTTCAAACTCATGTTCATTGTGGTTGATACATAAATTACATCTCTTTATAACATTCTGAACTGCATTATGAATATGAATATTTGAAACTGAATTCACAAAGTATAAAATTTACGTGGCTGTCGTGTTTTAACTTATCATATATATCAAGAAAATCTTAATAACCAACGGTACTACGAAATTTTGAATCAGTAAATTATAGAGGAATTCATGGACAATCCACCCTTAGTTGAGACACAAAATCAGTTCTTCCAACATGATGGTTCACCACCTCATAATATAAGTACCGTTCCAGAATTTTTTAGTACTAATTTTGGAAATAACGGGATGATGAATAATATTCCAGTGAGGTCGCCACCACAATCACCTGACTTAACACCACTGGATTTTTCCTTTTGCGGATATATGAAAGGCAATTATATAAGAAAACCAGTAACAATATAAATGAACATAGACAAAATTTTATAGAATGTGAATTACATTTCAAATATTGATATTGTATATATGCATAATGCAGTTTAGAATATTATAAAGATAGGTATGCAATTTATGTAACAACCATAAAGAACATCAGTTCTTCACAACATTTATTGTAATTTGTATTATTTTCTTATAGTTGTAATGTTGTAATAAAATTAGATGTTAATCTCTAGATTATACAGAAAAAAATTGCCTTAAGCATGTCTCGTAATTCCACAAAAACCCATGATATGCACACTTGTCTGAAAGTCAAACTTTTGTTTATAACTCCAAAATAAAAGACGATTTCATATTTTGGTTTTCGCCATTCAATTTGACTCGAAAAAAGAGATCAAACGTGCGTTCTCCATTTTTTTTTGTATCTCTTATACCTATAGTTACCGAAATACCCCATACAAACGTCGAAATTTGCCCACTCTGTACGCACTCTTATCGTCACGCCGCAAGCGTTGTATTAATAAAGACAAATATGAGCCAAATTATTTTTTTTTAACTTTCTGTCTACAAGAAAATGATAAAAAATTTTTTTTATGAATTACTACGTAAATACTAGAGGGGGAGGGAGGGGTCTTGGAATATACTACGGATGGTCACCGAGGGGGGGGCGGGGGATAAAAAGTTGTGAAAAATAGTTCCCTATTTTATTATATTCATATAATAGAGAAAAAGAGTGTTCCCTGCGTTTCCACTCCGAAAGTACCGAAGCGTACTAACGAAAGGATATACAGGTTTAATCTAACAACATACTGCGTATGATAACAAGGTTGTAGTTACCACACATGGGAATGCTGTATACGACGGGATTCGAACCCACTACGTAACGTAATACTATCAGAGCGGACGTCTTCTCTGACCCCTAGTCCAACTAGCGTACTCGTTAAATTGGGATATTCTGCGCGTCAAATACTTAGAGTTGGTAAGCAACACTTAATACACAATATACAATTGTGTATTAAGTGTTGCTTACCATCTCTCGGTAGTTGCTTCTCTTCCACCATTTAATATCACTAATATTCAAATTTACAAAATCTAAGGAGGTGAGGAATTATTTGAAAGAACTGTTTCAGAAAATATAATGGCAAAGAAGAGAAGAAGAATATTTTTTAAATCGTTCAATTGGAGGATTATTTCTCTGTTGTTCGCAAGTCCGTATATAACGTTGTATAAAAATTGGAGGCATTGGAATTAAAGAGTTTAGCTGTCTTTACACTAAATAAAGTCCATTGTTCTTAATGTCTCATTGTTTCGTCATTGTAGAATGACATCATCAGAAGAATATGATATAGGATCGGAATTCTTACACACACATCGACGTGAGCTTTACATATTATATATATATATATATATATATATATATATATATATATATATATATCACGGCGAATCCAGGGGGGGCCTTGTAACTGCTGACTTCTGTCCATAAGGTATTATTGGTCGTACAAGGTTGGTCTCAGATATTCATGGGATTGATTTAGATTGTTCAATTATTTGGGCAACGTAACCAAGAGACAATGATCTTTTTTTTAAATTTTCGCCTCATTATTATCGCTTATTTTTAGGTACAAGACCGCGTAAAAACGTTTTTGGAAGTTTCACAAAACCTTGTTCGATGTAAAATATTCCGAGGATCCAAATACATCCTCAGATTCACAGAAGCCTCGAAGGAGAAGAGAAAAAATGTAAAAAACTTTCTTTAACTAAGCCAAATCATTTGGACATCGATTGCAATTTTACTTTTGACGTGAAATAACCTTGTTTTTATTCTACAACCAAACTCATTTTAAAACAATACGCGAGCAATATAAGTAAACACGCTGCCATTAGTAACTACGATCACACTACGATTCAATTAATGCTTTCCAACGAATTTACTCGATGTCACGCGAAATTCTATAGTTGTGATTGGTCGACATTGAATGAGACTGGGTTCCTATCCGTGTTGCCATTTACATGTGTTTTGCTTTTCTATTGCAATGAAGTATTCATTCGGAGTATTTGCACCGTTGTTTGCTTTTCTATGGCAGGCATAATGAACGTTGAGAATATACCTTTCCATGCCTCCGCAGCGTTGCCACAAATCTTGAAATGAATGAAATGCAGTAAATGTAAATACCTTCTATCTTAAGTAATAAATTATATTATACAATGTAGGTTGAAAGGAAGGTAGGTGCATAGAATAATATGATGAATATAATATATTAGTGATACACGGAATATTATTGAGGAGGCTTAGCCTCCTTTGACTAGCCGCCCCTGATATATATATATATATATATATATATATATATATATATATATATATATATTTATTTATATATATTTATATATTTATATATATATATATTTATATATATTATTTGAATTACCAATCGTTGAATTTTTATTAATTTATATTTAAGGGTATTCGATTCCGTGATGGTGATTATTGTTGAATAAGAGATACTCTTATGTCTTTGCCAAGCTTTCGCAATTATTTTATTGCTTCATCAGGGCTTCTACAAAATTAAATATATCATTTTAATTTTGTAGAAGCCCTGATGAAGCAATAAAATAATTGCGAAAGCTTGGCAAACACATAAGAGTATCTCTTATTGAACAATAATCACCATCACGGAATCGAATACCCTTAAATATAAATTAATATATATATATATATAAATATATATATATATATATATATATATATATATATATATATATATATATATATAGGTATATATATTATTGTCTCCCCCACATAATTTCTTCTTTTGTTTAGTGATGAACATTATAATAAAAGAAGAAGATCAAATGAAAAAAAGGAATATACCTTCATTTCTGTGAAGTATAACGATAAACTTCTTCAAACCATCTTAATTAAACTTCTGTCACATCAAATTTGAAGGGGTGCGAATGACTGGCACAAACGACTGCCCTAGTCTATGTTCGATGAAGGCTGGAAAATATATCTTTCTCAATTTCATTTCAATTTCCAGCAAACTTTTTACATAGTATTCGAAATTACTCATTCGAAGAAAGAGGAAACTTGGAAAGGAAGTGGGAAATCTTAGAAGTGTATCTTTCCCTCCGGCTTCTCCTTAATTTTTATATCAATCATAATCAAGTCACTGGAGCGATTCGCCGGTTAAATTGGTCGACGTAAAGTTTTCCAAGAAAATTTTATCTCCAGGAAACTCTCACTTCCTTGCTGATAGGCAAACATCTCATTTAAGTTCCTGAACAGATCAACCAGCGAGTTCGGTACGTCTAGTTTGATTGATCGACTTGCTATAAGGCGATTTCCAATTTCATCTTTTTCGTGTTTGCGATTTGACGGTAACGAATAAGATGTTTTTCGGCCGGTTTGCGGTAACTGATGAATTTATCTAGTCATTTGAGTCGATTTAATAATTGAGATATTCAGTGGTGTGAGCTGGAGATCATAAATCTCGTACATTTTTGGTTCCAGTATCTAATGTTAGGAAACATGTTCAATTAGATTAGAAGTATTGAACTCTTAATTAAAGACAATAAGTTAGTTATTTTGAAATTGATTATCGTCTGATTTTCTTTCGTTTCCTAGGCTTAAATATATTTATAACTTTATAAAGAGATAAAAAAAACTAACTTTTTACAGGTTGGAATAAAAAACTATTGAGTAAACGCGTTTCGTCTTAACATTGACTTCATCTCGTATTAAACTATGGTATTACAAAACAATCTTTTTATATAAAAATTGAATATAACAGAGGGTTTCCTAGAGAAACTAAATAACAATAAGCAATTCATTCAGAGTTATTAGAAGGTACATTGAACAGATTAAGGAGAGGAGAAGGGTTTACTTCAATCGGGTCGTTAACTAGATTTCCGGAATTTTTATATTTATTGATGTAAAGGGGTTGCCAACAGTTCGTTTTGTGGAGACTATTTTCTAATTGTAATATCTTATAATTGTGATTGAAGGTATGGTTTTCTTGAATAAGATGGCACGCATAATTAGAGTCAGTTTTCTGCTTAATATAGCTAGGTTGGTGTTCGTGTATTCGAGTTTTGAAATTTCTAATTGTACGTCCTATATAGAATTTTTCACAATCGTTACAGTCGAGTCCATAAACACCAGTACGTTCATCTCTATGAATTTTCGATTTGTTGTTTTCAATCAATTTTCCAATGCTATTGTTGGTTTTATATGAAATTTTGTTTATGAAAAATTAATTTCAGGTTTTCGGAAGGTTTGCCCAAGTATGTTAAACTGTTAAATACTCTACTTTTCTCGGCCATAAAACCAACTCTTGGGAATCCCTATACATCAATAAATATAAAAGTTCCGGATACCTAGTTAACGACCAGATTGAAGTAAACCCTTCTTCTCTTCTTATAATCTGTTCAATGTACCTACTAATAACTTCGAATGAATTGCTTGTTATTATTTAGTTTCTCTAGGAACCCCTCTGTTATATTCAATTTTCGTATAAATACATTGTTTTGTAATACCATAGTTTAGTACGATATGATGAAGTCAATGTTATGACGGAACGCGTTTACTCAATAGATTTTTATTCCAACCAGTGAAAAGTTAGTTTTTTTTTTATTTCTTTAAAAAATTATGAATATGAACTTTCACCAAGTAAATGCCAATAATTCGTAAATCGTCCGAAAATAATAGTCTATTCCACTGTATTGGAAGTCAAAGATGAGGTTAATGGTTCTTAAATCTGTTTTATACCCCCTTGATCACAAACTTTGAGGTTATTTGATTACCGATAAAAAAGAGTCATAACTCCAAAGGGCAATTTCCTTATTCAATTCACTAAAAACTTTTCTAAACTCAATCTAGGGGGTCCAAATATCCTTTGAACGGCGATTTTTTAGTTCCATACAACTTCCAAAATGTCCTTGAAGGCCGCACACCATTTCAGACATGGTGTTTATAATTTATTTCCACAACTTTTGCTACCAGTGTTTGTTTGACCAGTCGAAATTTTGTCTGAATTTACCCATACAGTTTAGTTCTGACTGTAACAAATTTTAGCTCATTTGATCCGATGGGAGCCGCTAGTGGACCTCCAGCGTTCTCCGAAGAAGAAATAGTATATATATATATATATATATATATATATATATATATATATATATATATATATATATATATATATATATATATGTATATATATATAACAATAATAACTAACCAAACAAAACACACTTCCCATAGTTGAGCAAAACAAGAATCTATTGAAATAAAGGAACAAAACAGAAAAAAATTTATGAGTCAATCATGTATAAACATAAGCTAAGAATCAACATATTTGTCAATTAAATTAACCTCAACAGATACAAAATTTTGTGTATTAAGACAAAACATTAAGATATTTTGCTACCAAATTTGGAACTCAAGGGTCCATAATGGAACATTGTGAAATTCAGTTACAGAATAAAATTCTACTACTGAGGAAAATGGTCTCTCCAAAAGAAAAGCCTTAGTCGCACTTTTGTATGTAATGTGGACGAAGCACATACAAAGAATTAAAAATAAAATATGATAACTAATCAAACAAAACACACTTTCAATATGTAAAATTATGTAAACCATATGTTAAGAATCAACATATTTGTCAATTAAAATGATTACAGATATACAAAATAAAATTTTGTATATTACAAAAAAAAACAAAAAACATTAAAAAACATTTCGCTCTAAGCTAGTAAGTCGAGTACTCAGCGTACGCTGGCTAGTATTTGGGAGGTCTCGGGTTCAAACCCCGGGGCCGACTGGCCTGCCATGAGTTTTTCTCAGAGGTTTCCTCATGGTAATGTAAGTCACTGCTTGCAAACTTATAAGGCGAATGCTGGGCCAGTATTAATCCTTTGAACCCGACCCACATTTCCTATGTTCCATAAATATCCCGTCTCACCTATCCTTCATACAAGTGCATCCTCTGATCTGGCTGAAGGAGTTAATCCCAAACTCAAGCTGCCCGCCTCCCTGACACATTCTTCAGGGAGGAATGAAACACGTGTGTTTCCTTTTTTTTTAAGGAATTTCGACTACATAAGTTAACAATCAGTTCTGAATCCTTACTACGAAAATCTTATTGTTTACATCCTTATACAAAGTTTTGTTAAATAGTGACAGATCCCGGAATAATCCTGTCCTGTCAATAAACTCGAGAACGTTCAATCTCATCAGTGTTTGAATTAATTACGTTGTAAATGAGGAGTTGAGTAGAATAATTCCAGTAAACTCGAGTCATTTAATTAGTTCTATCTAGTTGTATAACCTAAAATTCAATCCAGATGAAATAAGGTTTCATTTGGTTCCGCATCGCAGTTTTGCCACGTCATCAAACGTAGGAAGAATTCTTTGTTCGAATATTTGGGGTAACTGAGGGAACTGCAAATTTATATAACCAGTGGCGTAGTAGATATTTCAGGTGGGAAATTCTGAGGTCCATAAATATAATAATCATCAAAGCAGAAAAGATGACTGAAAATTATTCTTTCATAAATAATAAAGATAATATCAACTGAACAAAAACAAAACTTGAATTTACTAGGTTTAGGTATTATCACAAAAATACTTTGAAAAATATATCACTGCGATTGCAATTTCGGTCACTAGACCATCATCGGGCAGATTGAGTTAAGAACTGAATACATAATTGAATCGGTGATTGTTGAAAGGATACTAAGTCCAAAAATGAAAGTTTTGAGTAAATTGAAAAAATATGTTCAAAAGTTATTTATTTCATTTCATCGATACATGCAGTCAGCGTAATAAAAGTAAATGGGTGAGGAATCATTTATCTATAGAAAAATTATTATTATTTCCAATTTTTGTATTTTTTATTATTTTTTTAAAGGAAGGACTTAGTTCCATTCAACAATCAGTAAAACATAATTAAGTAGTTATGATTAAACTAATATACTTTATTGGAGAAATAACACATAGAAACGAACAATAATTCTCACAAACATACCAAATGATAAACAAGTATCTACTTATGAAGCAAAAACACGACAAATTATTCATCTTAAACCTCCTGTTCAGAGTTGATGGAACTAAGTCCGCGACTTAGTACCTTTCAACTTTCTGTACGTACGTATTATTAGTGCTTCCTAGAATGGGACTTAATTCCTTTCAACACCAAACGGTCGGGGATATAATTTGGTATAGAAATCCATATCAAATACAATTTCAATGAAAAATGGACTTAGTACCCTTTCAACAATCACCGATTCAATTATAGATTTGCGCTTACGGGTGGTTAAAGAATTATTGCAGGTACCTAAATAGACAAGAGGAACATATTTCAAGAAGGGTTAATCGAAGTGGATTTCCCAAATTGGTACAATGAAATGTTCTTAGAAAAATCATTATTGTTTGAATACACTAAATATAGGAGAATATATCAGGTCAATCTGGTCGTTCAGAAAGATATCTTATGATTGAGTTTAAAAATTTCCAATGATTCTAAGTAAGTTAGTTTGGTTCCTTTCAGTAATTTGTGCATAATTTGGAAGTTATCTATTTGTGGAAACGGGTGGTGATTGTCACGGCAATTATTTGGAAACGTTGAATCCGTTTCATTGAAAAAAAAAGATTGTTGGTGTTCTTTAAATCTTGTCTTGAACGATCGACCAGTATGAGCTATATACACTCCTTTATATTCCATCAACTATATTCATTCTTTAGTTATTTTTTGCAATTTCGATTGTGTAGAGATTGCGTCTTGAGAATGTCACGAACTTTGTGACGAAACGTTAACTGTTCTATAAAATCGGTTTTCTAACTTAAATGGCCTGCTATTTTTAATAAAAAACAAGTACCTACATATATTATAATTATTATTTATATAGGTATGGCAGTTATTCTTACCTGTCTAATATTGTTATTTACTTATCTTTCCTTAGTAATAACAGTCCATTTGAGTTGGAAAACCATTTTTATTGAATAGTGATCGTTTCTTCTCGAAATTCCTGACTTTCCCAAAACTTTTCAATGTTCATTGAAGTTGGTTTTCTAACTCAAATGGGCTGTTATTGCTACGGAAAGACAAGTAAATATATATATATATATATATATATATATATATATATATATATATATATATATATATATATATATATATATATATATATAACCCTATAACTTTTTAATGGGTTCTTCGATTTTATTGAAATTTGGGTAGTTCATCTAGGACATACTTTTGAATTTTTTGACATACAAAAGCAATATGTCTGACTTCAGGTTTCACTGAAAACGATAAAAAAATTAAAAATTTAAATTGAATATATTTATACATATTTCAATTTTGATGTTTCAAATGTATACATTCCATGTGTCAAATATCAATTTTAGTGCTGTTTTAATTTTGTTTTTCATTTCGTTTTTTCTATCGTAGATGGCTGCGATGTCGTCTAAATCATAGATCCACAATAACAATTTTTCTAAAAATTCTTTTTGGTGAAGTTTATTTACGATCAAATTTTTTTTTCGAACCATAACTCAGTTTTTTGAATACAAACATACATGGGTTACCATTTATATTAAAATATTAAACAGTTCCTTCAAAATTTTGTCTGAGATTAACCACCCAAATTTAAATAAAATCGAAGAACCCGTTAAAAAGTTATAGGAGTGACCCATGACCCATTTATACCCGGTATATATATATATATATATATATCTCTATATATATATATATATATATATATATTATATTTTTATTTTTTAACACAATATATATATATATATATATATATATATATACATATATATATATATATATATATATATATATATATATATATATATTTATATATATATATAGATATATATATAAATATATATATATAAATATATAAATAAATATATATATATATATATATATATATATATATATATATATATATATATATATATATATATATATATATATATATATATATTTAATTGAATTGTGCATATGCTGGATTTATCTTTTATCTGAAAGAGCAGCATATTGATGATAGAAAATTTTATTTAATTGATAAGTTAAAAATCTGGAATTTCTAGACATTTCAAAGATTTTGAAAGAACAAATTTACTGTGACACTAATGACCTTTAAAAACATCGGAAAGTCAAAAAACAGATACTTATGAAAAATAACAAATTTGTGAAAACCTTTTTCACTCGTTTGACGCAAGACCCTGTTTTTATTCCGACGAGACGACAAGATCAGCCACTCTCTTTACGTATCCTACTTGGCGAGATGTTGCAATTTTCTGAAAGCTCCCCGGAGTTGTTCAGAGCAGTCGGGCGGGGTCGGGTGCGGGGGGGACGCCGTTCCAACACGTCACTCACTCTCCGAAACTTACCCATGATTAATGATCGCTTAGCGGCGCACAGCTTCAAACAACAAAGTTTTCCCAGGGAAAAAATATTGTATATAAGAAACGAACGGTTTGGAAAGAGTCTTTTCTGTATCTACCCTTCAAGATTACTTTCCGTCCTTTTTGCCCCCCGGCCGATTCCCCACCGTTGCTCCCCATCATCTTGACAGATCTCTGTTCAGTTCTCTCCTCTTTATTTTAAAGGCCGCTTCCTAATCTATTTTAATATCAACTCTGCATTTTCATTCTACTGTATTCGATGAGAAAAGGAAAACAGCGTATAGAAAACTCCGGCTCATTTTTCAACTTCTGTTCATATCAAAATACGAAGCAACCGTTTCTAAATATAATACAAAGTAAAGATTTGCAGTTTCAAGATAATATTTTTAAAAACTGAACTTATACCGACAAGATAATGAAACACAATTACCATATTTACAATGTTTTAAACATTTAAAAATAAAGATATTTATCTAAGAGTTATAATGGGACACCAGGTTGAAATAAACTTCCTTTCGATACCTATAGGTACATTATGTATTAAATAGAAGGCATAATGAACAAATTATTGTGTGGTTTTATGAAACCACGATGCAAGTGAAACTTTGTTTCGGTTTGTAGGCATTTAACAAAATATTTTTAGAAAAAATTTTTTTAGGGTATTAAAATTGCGTTTTTAATCTTAACTTAATTATTGAAAAAAAGGAATGATAATGAGAAATCAATAGTAGACAAAATATTCAATTATAAAATTTAATTTCAGTTAGCGTTTAGAATACGGAATACATAATTAATACAATCATTTAGATGATTGACGCATATTGAAAACTAAGAGCAAAATTTATTTAAATCATTGAATCGTTGTCAACTTGAATTATTCTATCCATAACGACCGGTTTATTTAACTCACTAGCTGTATCGTTATCCATCACGATAAAGTGAATAATAAAACAATATTTACACTAATATACAGATCAAAACACAGATATATCGCGGAACACTTGCACGCATGATTGAGAATATAAACACGATCAGCTGATTGAGCGCAGCCATATTGGCCTTGGCTGCTCTGCCATGCGGCTGTAATGCGAGACGCGATAGATGGACGAAAAATTTTGGGGCGATAGAATAAAAGGCTCACTTTAATAAATTGTATCCAGTTGTAGATTTTATTGAATTATTGTTACTTCTAAAATCAAATTCATTCAAAAGAATTTGCATGAATGAAAGTTAAGAATGTTAAATAATGTGTTTATTTTAAAAATTCATTCCGATTCCTGATTATCATTAAATGAAGTAGATAGTAGATTATTTTTACAAATTAAAATTAATTCTTCTAATCTATAATATTAACTGATATTATAGGTACCTATTCATATCTCCTATAAAATAATTCTGGTTCAACCCAACCAAAATATTGGTTTTTCCTAAATTACTTGAAAATCTGCCAATTGATTTTAAAGATTTGTGCTGTAGTACTATAAAATTTCGCTTCCTAGTATTATAGTCACCTACCGAAAATAATTGGAAGTGTTATAAAATTAAAATAATACAATAACATTTATTCTTATTTTTTATATCAATTGCTTTTTGATAACCCAGATATTTTTTTCGAGTAACTGGGTGTATTTTAGAGCTATTTTACCTCGCAGGATGAGCAGTTTGTCCAGAAAAAATATTGACAATCACGTGCACACATCAATTTTATTATCAACAGTACTTAGTGATAAAACAAAATTGGAAGTTTGTTTTAAAATTATTGTAAGAAACTAAAGATAACGAAAATATTAGATCCCTGACTTCTTTTGTGGTGTAGTTTTATCATCAATATAGAAAACTTGTGGTTCATGTTCTAAAGTATATGTTGGCCAAACTGGCAGGAACTTTGCAGTTCGAATATCAGAACATAAAAGAAGTTACGACAAGAAAAAAGTAGATTCTACTTATGCATCACATTTTCCGGAAAATAATCATATTTTTAATAGTGAATTTGAAATATTACATATAGAAAAGAAAGGCTATAAACTCAATTTATTAGAAGCTCTTGAAATATTAATAGTATAAAACAAGCCAATAATTTGTTGAATGAAACAATTAGATATGAATAATTCACCATTGTTAAATCTTTTCTAAATGTAATATCGAATATTTGTACTTGTTGTGTTTTTTCCATGTCATTAACAGTTTGTACCATCTAACTGCTAAGAGAAGTCTAGGTTTTGCCCCATTCTTATTGTATATTTCCTCCCTTCATCTTTCAATATTATCGTTGTAAAAGTTAGTATAAGTTTAATTCACAATATTATAATAGATTTTCATCAAGTATCGGTCCAATCATTTAGCTGTTTATATATATTTCATTTATTTACATAATTCAGAGAGTTTGACATATTTCTCTCAGAAAATTTCTCCCATCATTAAAAATAGTATCCTATTTCCAAGATGGCGTTTCCATGGACATATCCACGTTCACGTAGCTAATTATGTGCAGATGATCTGCCGGATACTGAAACTGGAATCTCCTCGACGTGACAACCTAATCCCTGTGCAACAATAAATTGCCATGAGTCTTAATGGACCTTACAGAGCCCACCCGGATTGGAATTCAAGTGACATATTCCAATGAGAAGATGATTCAGGCAAGCTGATTTTACAGAAAAATGGCTACCTCGTTTCTGAAACAAAGTTCGGAGATATAAACGAATGAATGTGCGAGTCACGCGTAGAATGCTGCGATATTCTATGAAAAATTGGTTCCTCGACTGAAAGAGGAAATAATTTCATCAGAAGATATCAAGAGAATTAAGATTGTGAGATCAAAATGAGAGAAAAAAAATTAAATGAATTTATCGTGTAAATAACGCTAAACTACAAAAGCTTATATACATACATACAAACATATATATATATATATATATATATATATATATATATATATATATATATATATATATATATATATATATATATATATATATATATATATGTTCAGAAAGATTTCCGCGGTCGGAAGTATTTGAAAAACTTGGTTCACGGATCGTTCACAATCGTATTTTTTCCGATTCCTCCTAATTCGAATCGTGGAGTAGGCAGATTGAGGCCACTATTCTGAATTATTCCCCTTCTAATTCTCCTGAAGGTGGCTTCGCAAAAAGGAGCCGAAACGTCGAGATTTTTCAAATCTTTTACGCGGTTCATTCCGTGAACCAAGTTTTTCATATATATATATATAAATATATATAAATATATAGAAATATAAATATATATAAATATATAAATATATATATATATATATATATATATATTTTATATATATATATATATATATATATATATATATATATATATATATATATATATATATATATATATATATATATATTCTAAGAAACAACATGAATCAAAACAGAATAATTCAACAAACAAACTGTAACCATAACAACTCATCTTCTTAGACAAAATCTAAACAACTAGAATTTTCAATTTTTCTAAAAAGAAAGTATAGTTTAGAACATGTGATCTCCAAAATTACAAGTAATGTCTTTTTAAAGACAACAATCAAATATTTTAAACCTATTTTGTACATTACGTGGGTGAAGGTTTCTGTGGTTCCCTTCCCATCTAATATCAACAGACCTGTCTATTGATATTGGACTAAATAGCACGTAATTAATAACTGAAGACGGCCACAGCCGTAATGAAAAATTTTTGAAAAAAAGATAAATAGTACCCTATTCTTTGACTTTTCAAAATCAAAATAATTTGAACCTATTTCGAACATTACGTGGGTAATAACAGATTTGAATGTTAATATTGGACTGAATAGCACGTAATAAATAACAAAGAACGGCAACAGCCGAAAAATTTTGGTGAAACATAGTAGTATTTTTAACTATTCAAATTATTTCAAATCAATAAATGTCAAATAAATTACAATTTTTTCAAAAGTTTTGATAAAGCCACGAATGTCGTGGCGAAACGTCAACTTTTTAATGAAATCAAGTTTTTTGAGATGCAACAAGCCTGTTATTGCTAATAATTATCAAAAGATTATATATATATATATATATATATATATATATATATATATATATATATATATATATATATAGAGAGAGAGAGAGATATGAAATTAAGTTTTGGTGCCAAGCATCATAAAAAGCCATGAAAGGAAAATTGCATGAAGTTCCAGACCGCCTACAAGGTTGCGAATTTGCAAATTCATCAGATATTGATGTTTTTTAAATTTGCAACCAAGTTTCAAAACTTTTGTAATTATTTCGAGACCATCTTGCTCAAAAAATTACCTTCAATTAAAAAAATTATAAATAAACATGTTCCGGTCAACGTAAAAGTTTGCAAATTTACACAACTGTTCGGTATATTTTTCCTAGTATCTGGCAAGTTTGCAGAACTTTTGGAATTTTGTTTGGTCAGTTTATCAAAGAAAAACGTTACTTTTGAATAAAAAAAATTTCCGTACCCTTAAATTGGTTGCAAATTTGATACGCGATATGAAATAATATATTTAATACTACTCCAAGTTTGCATAAATTTTGGAATTCTTTTCACAAGCATAGGGCAAATTCAATATTATTGCAATTTTAACAATATTCCGGACTTCGGAAAAGGTTGCAAATTGAGATTTGCTCCCTTCTCTATTTAGCATTCACTTGACCAAAAATTAAAAACTTTTGGAATTATTATTAAATTTTTCGCTTTCAATGTCTAAACTGACTGGCCTATATTGTGTATTACCAGTATTTGAACAACGTACGTTTATACTATTTTGCATGCCGTGCACTTTGTTCAAAGATTGCCTACTTTTAACTCTTAAAACTCATCAAAAATAGCAAATTTTGTTGGAAAAAAAATTTCTTAAATTTATTCCTCAGTAAAAAATCGGTAAACTACTCAAGCATTGCTTCCCAAATTAAACACGCACTATCGAAACGCCGTTTTCGAAAAATAGACCGTTCCTCGGTCCGTACCGTAGCACAACGAAACACAAAGAGCCCGTTGAACAAAACGATCAAAAGAGAGGCAGTTGGATCTATAAGCATAAGAGGCCAAGATTTTCTTGTCACTTTTGAATGTTACGCCGCAGATATCATTAATCTTCCCCTCTCCAGAAACCGGCAGAATACATTCAGTGCTGCTTATCTTCAGAACCCCTAAACACCACGGTAGATCTCAACATCCTAAGTCTTTAATGTACTTAATTAATAAAAGGATGTGTGTAGCCATTTCTTTATGTCCGATCAAGCTGGATAGCGCAGTATCGGTGTCATAAATCAAGTAATATTCCGATTGTCGTTGCTTGAAGTGAGTAGCAGGTAGTAGAGGATGTTTGGAAGGATATGAATGAGTTGAATGCGTTTCATCCATGTAATGATGAATATTGCCTCGACTTAAATACTGTTAATCATCTTAAAAGCACTTCGTAGGGAGCAACTCTGATAGCAAATGAAAACACATCGTGCACCTTTTGTATTGCACTTACTTGTGAATAAAATATTAAATTTTTTTATAGTAATTGTTGTCTATTTAAGTGCAGTTGTTGATTTTCGAATACTTCAATCTAATTTCATGGTAACTAGTTATATTTATCGAATTGAAAGAAAAAATACGAAATGGCAATTTCAGAAGTTCACCTACTTATATCCGGGAAAAGTACAGTATTTAACAATTACAATTACATTAATAAAAGAAAATGTTGATATTCTAAAAGGACCTTTAATCTATTTATTCAACATGTCGCTCGTCAATGAAATATTTCCGGATGCTTTTAAGAAATCAGTAGTCATACCTTTACACAAAAAAGGTGATAAGTTTGACCCGGGCAATTATCGTGGTGTTTCCTTATTGTCGTCTATTTCAAAATTATTAGAATGGTGTGTAAACAAGAAATTAATTTCTTATTTAAATAGATACAAAATACTTACTCATTGTCAGTTTGGCTTTAGAGAGGATCTTAGTACCACTGATGCAACGTTTGCTCTAATTAAGAAGTTACATGAAATCTTAGAACTTAAACAATATCCGTTAGGTATATTTTGTGACTTGTCAAAAGCCTTTGACTGCGTGGACCATAAATTGTTATTGGAAAAGTTGTATTATTGTGGTATTCGAGGTACACCGCATGATTGGTTCGGGTCTTACTTATGTAAAATGTGCGTACGAATTAATCATACCGTCAATAACAGGTGCGATCAATACTACTCGAGTTGCGTCGATTTTCAATGCGGAGTTCCTCAAGGGTCTATCTTGGGACCAACATTGTTTCTTATATATATCAATGACTTGGTTGTAAATTTTCCCAATGCTTATTTTTCTGTTTTTGCCGATGATACCAGTATAATTGTCAGCGGAATAAACAAAGATTTTTTATTACTTTCTTCTACTACCGTCATGCAAGGCGTATCGGATTGGTTTCTCGCTAACAGACTAGTATGAACATCGGCAAAACTCAAAATATATCTTTTAACCTGTATCGAGACCCTGACGTGGTTGATATAAATATAGGTCAACAAACTATCACCTCTTCTCACAACTAAATAAATCTCTTAGCAAATATGTATTTGCATTGCGAGCAATAAAACAACATACCAACATATTTGTAGCAAAAACGGTGTATTTCGCTCAGTTTCATAGTATAATGCAATATGGTATTGAATTTTGGGGGACGGCGGTATCCGCAGGCTCCGTATTCATGGCTCAAAAGAGAGCAGTTAGAGCACTTTTCAACTTAAAATCTAGAACTTCTTGTAGACCATTTTTTAAAGAAAATGGAATAATGACCACGACAAATACTTATGTTTACAAAATTTCTTTATTAATTCACAAACATCAAAATGAACCTCCTACCCCAAATGACAGACATAAATATCCCACGCGAAAACAAGACATAATACCTCCAAACTATAAATATGGTCGCACTCGAAATGGCCCTTTATATTTAGGTATTAAAGTATATAACCATTTACCTTCGGATTTGAAAAATCTAACAAAGAAAAAATTTAAAAGGAAAATTAAACAACTTTTATATCAGTATGTTTTTTATGATATTTCAGAATTCTTTCTGACGAATTTTAACTAAAACTTTTTTTTCTCTTTTTTTTGTTATTTCCAACGCTTAGGCTAAAGTCACTGTGTATTTTATTTAATTTCTATGTGCTTTGTTCTGTATATTGTGATTTTGTGGAATAAATATCTCTCTCTCTCTCTCTCTCAACAGTTTAACATACTTGGGCAAACCTTCCGAAAACCTGAAATTGTTTCTTCATAAATAAAATTTCACAGTTTTATATAAAACCACCAATAGTTTTGTAAAATTGATTAAAAACAACAAATCAAAAATTCATAGAGATGAACGTACTGGTGTTTATAGACTCAACTGTAATGATTGTGAAAAATTCTATATAGGACCTACAATTAGAAATTTCAAAACTCGAATACACGAACACTGCTATATTAAGCAGAAAACTGACTCTAATTATGCTTGCCATCGTATTCAAGAAAACCATACCTTTAATCACAATTATAAAATATTACAGTTAGAAAATAGTCTCCACAAAACCAACTATTGGGAATCCCTATACATTAATAAATATAAAAATTCCGGAAACCTAGTTAACGACCAGATTGAAGTAATCTGCTATGTTCAATCTTTCGTATAAATAGTTTGTTTTGTATAATACCATAATTTAGTACGAGATGAAGTCAATGTTATGACGAATTGCGTTTACTCAATAGATTTTCATTCAACCTGTGGAAAGTTAGTTTTTATTTCTTTATATAGTTAAGTTACATTTATGTTCGGTTAATTCTTTGCCACCTTGAAGATAACTAAAAATGGTGATCGCATATTGTGTTTGGGAACACGCCTACCGAACGTTTGGGCCTCTATTTTTTTCATAATTGTGCTAATAGTTATTTTCTGAAACGAAATAAAATTATACTTAATAAAATTATATGAGATACAAAAATGAAACACAATGATAGAAAATAAAGAAATTTCAAACATTAAACAATCTGGTATCTAAAATATGATGGAGGAAGACACAAATATGCTTTTAACTCTAAAATATGAGTTTAATACAATTTTTGTATTGATAGGGTCGATACTTGATTTGATAAATACGTATTGATAGGGTCGATAAATTGGTTTGCATAATGTGAATCTTTCTTTTGATTAACCAAATAGCCAAAGTGTTTCTACTAAAATCCCCCTTCTTATTTTTTTTAAAATTACCTGACTAGCAATAAAAAATGAATTTCCCTCTCTTACTCGTTATTTGTAACCACCTTTCTACCAAATTTATTATTTATTTATTTCTTGTATTGAATATATCGGAAAAAAGTAATAATTTTGCACTCAGCATCTGAAGAAGTTGAAGTTGCACCGAAACGTGAATACTTCGATAGTAAATAAAACACAACAATAGTAGCCTATTTATATTTGCAGTTGGATTTCCAGAAATATGGTCAATGCTTTACATTACTTAAGAGCATAGCCGGTATCAAAAAATGAAATCAATTATAAATAACAAATGTAGTCAAAATTTAGCATGTTTTGGAGGTTGTAAGGAGGACTTTTGCACCCCCAAACCCTGCAAAATTAAGTTAGAATGTTGAAAATTTGCCTATATTCAGTTTATATTAGGGAACCCCCCTAGGAATTGCGATGTTTCTTCTCCGTCGACATTTATTTCATCGCTTTTGAAAGTTTACTCTACTCCACAGCTTCTGCAGCTGAATCAGAGAGTCGAATTTAGGAACATGTATTGAGCTAATAATGACGAACGATCCATTGTAGGTTTCAGCTATTTTTTTCAAACGCACTGCCCTTTGCAGAGACTTTATTCCTGTAGAATATCATCTCGCCCTGATTTTTTCAATATGCGATTCACATCGTGAATTTTTTTTTACATTAGAGTTAACTATTTTCTTTTTCTTTGGTTTGATGTAAAACTGTATCTCTTAGTTTTTTCAACCTATAATTTACTCCATTAATTCCAATTGCATCTTGGTCAAAGCGCTTCTAGAAAAATAACACTTTAGTGACTGCTGCTCACTAGTTTTTTAAAATTATTTTAATTGGGGTGTCAATGTAAGTTAGGCTATTCAACATGAGTTTCTTTAATGAGCCTTGCGTAGAGTACGGTCTTAGATCGCAGCGCGACAGTACAGCAGCAAAGAAGGATTTATGCGCATTCATACTCACAAAACGAAATGCGCATGCAGTGCTGCCGGACTACCGTAACTTTCCTGAACTAGTAAAATGTTCAAATATTTACAATCTTTAGGTTATGGTTATGATGTTTCTGAAAAGGAAAACAACATACAGATTAGTCAGGAGCAAAAAATTATGTTTTCACAATTTAGATATTAGTAGAACTGATAAAATGGATGGAAACAAATGATAATTACTTTTATGGTTTGTGGAAAGTATAAGTCAATGTTGGGTGAATTCTGGAAATTATATAAACATAAACAAAAAAGGGAATTCAATTAATATGCATTATATTCAGTACAGCATTCATATTCATATTACAACGTGGCAACACCGACCTTGCTGCTGTACTGTCGTGTGGCGATGTAATCCGGCCCCCCTTGCGTACCACCTTGGTGTATCTACTTATGAATAAATTGAAACGATTCAGCACAGCTAAACTGCTACTAATTAACCCTTTCAGGGCAACTGGTTAGCTAGAAAGACCACAGTTTGTTAGTCATGAGTAAAACTGCTCGTTGGCTATTTCAGTATACCAATGTGTTTTGTGGGTTGTCTACCATAGCAAAATTTGACGTGTTCATCGAAGACAGACCGAAATAAGTCGAAGCGCGTATAACGTGCATTTGTTTACTATAGTTGGACACTACTTAGAGGATCTGCTGAAACTGTGTGAATTTGTTATTTTTATTTATGAATGGTGGAAAAATGGCTCCAAAGTTATTCAATTGTATCTTACTCATGCATTTTCATGAATATATTGAACGTAAATGTTTCCTTTCTTTCGAAATTACTAATTTTGTTGGGGTCTCCTGAAGTGACCACTGGGCACTTACGTAATCGTGTTATCTTATTTTAGTTATGAGGAAGCAAGTTTGGAGTACCTACCTATTGAATAGTGTTGCCAATTTTCGAAAGGACCAACCCGGGAGATTTTTTTAAGGAGTTTAGTTAGAGAGGGGCTTGAAGAAAATGTCAATCATTTATTTATTTTTAATTTATATATACTCTGCTTCTAATATTTGACAGTTTTTTACCACAAAATCATAATCATTAAAAATCGAAGTTTGATTAGTAGAGCGCGGTTGCGTATAATTTTAAAAAAACTAGGGAAATTAGTCACCTCGGGAAGTCGGGAGGTTGACCATTATTACCGGAGTCATCCGGGCAATCTGGGAGGGTTGGGAAAACTGTTTCATGTTATATTACGCAAAATATAGGTTATATTGTTTGACTATATTTTCTACTGGTTATGTGGAGTGACCACATCCTGCAGGATAATCCTTGTGTTTTTTATCTTGAAATTTGTTTTATTTTCTTCGAGTATCTCTAATAAACCATTATCAAACCATACATAATATTTTTTTCACAAAAAAATAATTTGGGCCGGAAAGGCTTAAAATAAAAAATCATTGTATTGTTTCTGATAATATATTCAAATTATTAAAAAACATTCCACAACAAAGTTAAGAAATAATTCGGCTAACTTCCAAGCTATTTCTTCCAAGACTAATTATTTTTTCATGCTCATCTTAGAAAGATTAATGGAACGCTTCCGTGGATTGAAAGCTTCCAAACTCAAGTTTCTAATTATTTTTTACTGTTTTACTATCTTCTTCAGCGAATGTGTAAATACATACCAGCAAAGCAATTTAGGTAGACATAAATTAACACCTAACAACCATGATTAATGATTTTTTTAAATAACAAACTTCAAATTACACATGTTTTTATCATTATCTTCCTTCTGTATAGAAACTATTACGTTAGTGAAATTGTTATTTATAAAGGTTGTCATACACTTGTTCATTGAAATTCGATGAACATTATATTCTGAAAATTGAGGATAACAATGGTACTTGTGAAATTTCAAGGGCAGATTTCTAGAAATTTTTCAATAATAAAAAAAAATATTTCCAAGGGAGCCGGTTATTCCCGACGAGAATTCCACATTCACAATCAAACAGTGAATCATAGAAAGTCTCAAGTCACCCCGACTCAAAATCTGCATGCAGCTGTTTCGATCTTATTAGATCTCATCAGTGCAGCTTATTTGACACGGGGTAAATTGACAAATTTCGATATTGGAAACCAACAATTCACCGCTTAGTTTAACTCAGAATCCTACCACAGTTGCAGAGTAGACATTTCATGCCAGGAAATATGTATTCTCGCGATGGAATTCTGCACAGAAAAATCTTCATGAAAAATGGTCTATTGCAGAGTTATTGCCTTCCACTATTTTCCCTCGCAGATACCAATGAAAAATTATTTAATTTAACCATAACGTAGGTACTTAAATCAATTCGTAGAAAACTTTACCTTCATTCTGAATTATTTCCAATACCTAGTACGAAAAAATTTATCTCATCTGATGCATATGGGCAAACACATTATCAAATGACTATATTTTTAATTTGAAGAATATGATCAACCTAATTAAGTTTTGATGCAAAATTCCGTGCAAAATTTTTGTTTTCAATTGACGATGATCAAATCTGTCACCTATTTAATTAGTTCCATGAAAGATATAAATTAGATATAGTAAGATTGATTCACCTTATAACTTTGTATTCTAAAACATTGTTTATTAAGTTGTAGATCTTCTTATTTTTTTAACATTATTTAATTTGAATTGTGATTCCATCAACTTCACTTCCATTAAAACTTAAGTGAGATATAAAACATTTATCAATATCCAGTTTATCACATTTCGAGTTATTTGAAACTGAAAGCTGAACGTGTCGTCTATACTCAGCCTTATATGTTAATGGAAGCATCGAAAGATAATATGTTATTTATATTCCTACTGGTATTTTTTGCATGTGCAACGGCAATTCTTATCGCTGTCAATTGACTAATAAATAATCTATCGTGGAAACGTATATGAAGGTAAAATGGAATTAATCATGATGTTGTATGTATTACATAAATAAATTATCAGCTCGTTATATTGTTATGATCAATTCATTCTGTGACAAAGAAATGGTCCTTGAGATTGCATTTTCGTCATTAAACTCTAAGTTAAAAAACTCGTGAACATGGTGTCATAAGTTCACTAATGAATTAGAGCCAAATAATTTAGACTAAAGGCCCCTACACAAGGACGTTGATCTTAACACATCAACGTGCATCCAAGAACGTGCAACCAATAACGTTAATGTGGATGTAAAAATACCCACGTTTTTGAATGCACATTCCGGATGAACGCCGCGTTGATGTTTTCTGAATCGCTTGAATTTTTGGACGCATTCCCACGAACGCATAGTGTGAACGTTTTGATGCGATTTAACGTTATTGATTGTACATTCTTGGATGCACGTTGATGTATCAAGACAAAACTGTAGTTTTGTAAGTACGTGTGTATGCAATCACGTTTTTGAATGCACGTCGATGTAGTAAATCATCGACGTCCGTGTGTAGCCCGCATATCGACGTGCAACCTGATTGCGTACACACGTACGTACAAAAACATAGTTCTGTCCAGTCTCCTAAAATGTCTGAGCAGGAGGAGTATTTAGCTCTGGTGGTAGTGGCGTGTAAAAGAAAAAGGAAAATGAAAATAGTCGCCGAATGTGGTCTAGAGGTTGGTTTCTAAAACGATAAAATTTTTCACACATTCACCCGTTAGAAAAATGGAGGTTAGAACAAGAGATCTCTCGTAATTATGTAAGGATGGACGAAGAAACCTATTCGTAACTATTGGACATGGTTATTCCATTAGTGAAATGTCAAGACACAATGATGAGATTGGCAATAACTGCAGAAATTACTGCAAGAAATTACCAAGATTTAAAATTCGCTACTTCAATATCTCCGAAAGTCTCACCGTACCACTTCTCTTCGAGATAAAAACTTTTTCATATTATCTCCGAAACCCACCACGAAGACGATTTTAGCGACAACTGTACTTTTTGTAGCATTTGGTTGAATGATTTGCAGCTTCTCTATCAATATTTTGTATGCTTAATTTTTTTTATTTCGGTCTAAATAGTGCTTTGATTTTGTCTGCCACAAGCAGGGAACAACTCCACAAATTACCGTAGAAATTCCTGGGACATTGTTCTGAAGTCAGACATAATGATGAAACTATCTGCAAACATTTTTAGTAAATATTATGCAAATTCATGAAATATTTAACTTATTATTTTAAATACCTACTGCAGTAACAAATTATTTCATAAACTTAAAAACACACACTCCACTGTAATTTGCATCCACACGTAGAATTGTGCATTCAAAAACGTGCGTTTTTTGCATCCACATTAACGTTATTGGTTGTAAGTTCTTGGATGCACGTTGATGTATTGAGACATCGGCGCCCGTGTGTAGAGGCCTTACATGGAAACAAACCTGTATAGTTTAACAATAAAAGTAGGATAATTCCTTGAATTTAACGTACCTATCGATACGCAGCGGTTCTCAAAGTTTCATATTTCGCACCCTCTCAACTGAGCTACCAGCATGATATAAAATAGACAGGAATAACGCAGTATGGAAACAAATTTGCCAGTTTTTTTAATTTAAATTTTTCTTTCTAAGTACTTTTACTCTGGGAGCCAGGAACAGATTTACATGACTAAGTTGATCCCAAGCGATAATTAGTTGAATGCATCAGAGAGTTGTATCATGAAGCTAAGTGAACATCAGCTACGCTACGGTTCCGTGGGTGGAATGAGCGGCGGTAGCCTCCCACGCATGAAGAAAAAAAATATTTATTCAATCATTTCCTCCTTAGTCAAATACGCTTGAAGGGTCTTAGTTATAACGATGATCTATTGTGTTATATGGTTGGAATTTTGAGTAGAATCCTAATAAATTTAGTACTTTTTTATTTATTTTAGTAGCCTAGTATTCTGAATGAAAATCTAGTATTCTCAACCAATATAATCAATTTTGTTCTGTGCGCTGCGCTCAGCTCTGTGTTTTCCTTACTCTATTCGGTCTTTGACGTTTCGTTTAGAAATTTTAGAATAAATCAACAAATTAGGTATATAACTTTCATTCAAATTTCGCCGCTTATCGCACCCACGAAACCGCAGCTGACGAGGCTTAATAACACTATTCTCTGATATAAGATTGTAATGCTTTGTTCATTTATACCAGAGGTTCCCAAACTTTTTTTTCTCATAGACCACCTTGAAAATTTTGCTGGTTCCGGTGGACCCCCTGCAGCTACATTTCTACCATATTCCCAAAACTCGATTGAAATTCGGAGATCAGATCTAACTATGGAAATTTGCGTTGGGGCTGAGTTCCAACCACGAATTAACAGTTTTCGAGAGAAAGTTGGGAATTTATTGGTTGATAAGTTAATTGGTTGTGCTGTGAGCGGATGTAAAAAAAGCAAAGTTGGCCAATCAAAAAAGTGATTCCATCCAACTTCACATTTTCGACATCTACTCAAAGTACAAGAAACCATAAAAATTTATAAAATTAATCCCCCTCCTTCGGAGTGGTAAAAATAAAAACAGAAATAATATATTTTCTTGTATTTATTCAAATATGTAATAAATACAGTATTCATTATTATTGTTATCATATTAAATTGTAAGGTTTACATTATATTGTGATATGATAACAGTCGTGATTGTTAAAAAGTAAATATTAATAACGTAAAGTTACATCCACAATGGCAATCACAAAATAGCCATAATTTCAATGAGAAGGATGTAATTGATGGATTGACAGCAAATTATCAATATTTGGCTTCAGTTTTGTTAGAAATAACCGAAAATCTGCCCCTTTTTCTTGCTAAAAGGTTGGTAACGACACTAAAACTTTTTTCGATGAGATATGACGAGGAAAACACTATCAAAAGTTTTTTCGCAATTCCCAACAGTCCAGTATATATTTTCGGGTATTTCTGTCTGCAAGCAGAATGTTTGATACCATTTTTTAAATTTCACCTTCAGCGCTATTAGTGCTAAGCTCGAGTAGCTTTTCTTGTAATATCACATTCTCCACTTCCGTTTCATCAAATGCATTCATGATCCATGGTGGTATTTGCATCGTCAGAATATCTTCAAAACTGATTTTGAAGTCATCATGCATGGCAATTAAATGTTGAACGTATGTCTGAATATTCTCATCAAGGCATTCTACCTGTGACAAAGTACTCACTTTTTCCGACACTGGCAAACGCTATCATCGATTCGCTTTATTTTTCTTTCGAAATTCAGGAAACAAATGAGTAACGTTTATCCTTGGCATTCGTATGCCAAGGTATATTGGTAAAGAATCAAACAAGTTCATGCAAGATTGCAAGCGCACACGTCCCTTTGCCAGCCTGAACAAGAGTTGTGGACGACGGAGAGCTATGCTTTGCAAAATAATGTCGACACGATGTACTGAATATGGAATATGAAAGATTTTACAAGTAACAGTCGCTGATCTACTCAAAATATTATCTACCTACATTGATAGGTGAAGTCAAGCCACCATTTAAATTTTCGTGGACCCCCGCTTATGAATTGTGAACCCCCATATTTTTGTAACGCCTACGTAGACCCCCGTCGAGTCTCCCGTGGACCCCTGGGGGTCCACCTGGACCACTTTGGGAATCAATGATTTATACGATCACTTTATGGGTGTTCTAAATATAGAGCAAGATCCCAGAGCCGCCAGACATTACTTATTTTTTCAACAATAATATTTGTGGGATGAAGTAGTGTTCTTATGTACTTTCAGTGTATGGATACCTGCTACCTTGTGCCGACGGTCAATTTACAGGTATCAGGTGCTTAAGATGGAGAAAAACTCAAATCACTTTTCTTATTTCCTCAGTCTTGATTTTTATGTATGATACTCAGGGAACTATTTCAATACCTTCTGCAAGCAGCCAGACCGATCGTATGGGCCAAACATACCGCCAGACACAAATAAAGTGAATTCGATGGACGATGAATCAACCTCTTGGTAGTTCATATTTATATTAAAAATTAAATAATAAGAAAACAACTTGTCTAAAAACCACAAAATGAAAATAACTTTTTATTCGACTAGTTTCGCCTGTTACAGCATTATCAAGACTGAATACATAATTGCAAAGACATCGCTTGAAAATATAAATATTTCGGTTCGGTACCTGGGGGTGGTAAAATGTAATCGATGGGTCCAAGTTATCAGAGATTTAACAGTGGGGAGTGGTTCAAGTCTAACCGGTCATTGAGAAGAATGTAATTATGGGATTTTTGGATCTTGTTTATTTCCATGGCTTCCTGGAAGTTCATTATCATACCTTTATCACAGTAATGAAGAATTTTTGGTTTGAAAGAGGATGAGATGTTATGTTTTTTTGACTCTAGATGTTCCCTAAATGCTGATTGTCCGTTTTTTAGATGTTCTTTTAGCCTGGTTTCAAAACATCTCCCGGTCTGACCTATATATGTTGAATTACATTCTTCACAGTCCATTCTATAAATTCCTGTTCTCTTCATTGGATCGACTTTTGACATTTTGTTATTAAAAATCATTCTATCCAATCTGCTGTGACTCGAAAAAGCAGTATTCAGATTATTATTTTTAAAGAATTGAATGATCTTCGAAGAGGGGATGTGCGTATAAGGGATGCTCACAAATTTTTGTACATTTTTCTTATTGCAGTATGGTCCATATAATATCAAATTGATAAAATGTTTCTCTTTTTTCGAAATTAAACTATTTATTATTTTTAGTGGAAAATCATTGTTAATACCTATCGCGCGAATCACGTCAAGTTCTACCATTAGGTCTTGTTTTGATAAAGGAACCGAAAAAGCCCTATGAATCATTGAGTTAAGAGCCGCGAGTAGCCCTATGAATCATTGAGTTAAGAGCAGCGAGTAGGGCTTTTTCGGTTCCTTTATCAACACAAGACCTTATGGTAGAACTTGACGTGATTCGCGCGATAGGTATTAACAATGATTTTCCACTGAAAATAATAAATAGTTTAATTTCGAAAAAAGAGAAACATTTTATCAATTTGAAATTATATGGACCATACTGCAATAAGAAAAATGTACAAAAGTTTGTGAGCATCCCTTATACGCACATCCCCTCTTCGAAGATCATTCAATTCTTTAAAAATAATAATTTGAATACTGCTTTTTCGAGTCACAGCAGATTGGATAGAATGATTTTTAATAACAAAATGTCAAAAGTCGATCCAATGAAGAGAACAGGAATTTATAGAATTGACTGGGAAGAATGTAATTCAACATATATAGGTCATACCTGGAGATGTTTTGAAACCAGGCTAAAAGAACATCTAAAAAACGGACAATCAGCATTTAGGGAACATCTAGAGTCAAAAAAACATAACATCTCATCCTCTTTCAAACCAAAAATTCTTCATTACTGTGAAAAAGGTATGATAATGAACTTCCTGGAAGCCATGGAAATAAACAAGATCCAAAAATCCCATAATTACATTCTTCTCAATGACCAGTTAGACTTAAACCACTCCCCACTGTTAAATCTCTGATAACTTGGACCCATCGATTACATTTTACCACCCCCAGGTACCGAACCGAAATACTTATATTTTCAAGCGATATCTTTGCAATTATGTATCCAGTCTTGATAATGCTGTAACAGGCGAAACTAGTCGAATAAAAAGGTATTTTCATTTTGTGGTTTTTAGACAAGTTGTTTTCTTATTATTTAATTTTTAATACAAATAAAGTGTCCCTATGAGTATGACAGTATGAGCGAAATGTCATGATTTGCTCATTTAAGCGCGATAGTGATTATCTATGCGCGTCGATCTCCCCCACTATACTTACTGTCATGACATTTCGCTCATACCTTAATACTCATAGGGACACTTTATTTGTGTCTGGCGGGATGGTTGGCCCATACGATCGGTCTGGCTGCTTGCATAAGGTATTGAAATAGTTCCCTGAGTATCATATACCTATAAATATCAAGACTGAGAAAATAAGAAAAGTCAGTTGAGTTTTTTTCCATCTTTAGCACCTGATACCTGGAAATTAGCCGTCGGCACAAGATAGCGAGTATCTATACCTACACTGAAAGTAAATACGAGCACTACTTCATCCCACAAATATTATTGCTGAGAAAAGAAGTAACGTTTGGCGGCTCTGGGATCTTGGACTAATAGGGATGCCACAAACATTTTGAAATAGTATATTGTATAATTAGTGGGAAAAGCATAATATTCCCAAACGACTGTGATAATTACCAGACGAGGAGCGTAGCGACGAGTCTGGTAACACAGGAGTTTGGGAATATGCTTTTCCCACGAATTATACATACTATTTTTTCTCCGATCGTTGATTTACATTTAAAAAATTAATTAATTAAAAAATATTTCATCCAAGATGTAATCAAGTAAGTTTAAATAGGTTTTTCTATGTTCATATTGAAATATAGAAGTAGTAACCATGGAAATTACTCTGTTATGACAAAAGTAAGCTCTTACTCTGTTATGACAAAAGCTCTTACTCTGTTATGACAAAAGTGAGCTTTTCGCATAGATAACAGGTCAAAATATTGTCACTTTTCCCACGATCGGAGAAAAACCATTATTCGTGCAAAAAAAAATTGCTTTAAGAATCATAGCTTCCCATGTCATTTCAATTCTATTATTTTCGGGGAAAATACGAGTGAAAATGGATTGCAGAAGTACTGTTACCTATTGATGGTGGTTATCACATCTTTTTTTGCCTGAAAATGCACAAATATCTTCGTTGATAACTTGTCGGACCTACTTACCTATATCTTTCACTTCCAGAACTCAGTAGAACGTAGGATTCTCCATACAATTCTTTACTTTAGAATTAGATTATCCTCATCCATCTAAGAAATTTTAGGTTCCTATGCATATATGGACATAATAGTTTTTTTTTTCACTTGTATATCATTTGTTGATTTTACCTTAGATACGGTTGCACTCATTATACCCTAGGGCGTTATGAGCGGGCATTATGGATCATAACGCCCGCTCATTGTACGAGGACAACTGAAGCAACTTCCATTGATCAAACACTTCATAATTCATGTCGTATACGACTCTGGATTTCTCCGGCAATGAATTATTCGCAGCTTTGGCTGCATTTTCTATGATATTCTTGGGTAAATTCATTTTCATTTCCATTATTTCTATAAGACTACACAAAGAAAGCAGCAATGACATTCACTAAATATGATGACGAAAATATTCACAAACGTCAAAATATCAACAAATGACATGCCTACTATGAGAAGGAAAATGGAAAGTATAGGAGCAATGAACCGATTTTAAAATCGATTTTTCATTATAAAAAAATAATTTTTTCGTGAAAAATTAAATCTTGTATGCTCCACGGGCGTTACTAGATCCTAACGCCCTATATAAGGATCTATATAACGCACTTGGTACATAAAATTAGTTATTGTCATTATTGTTATTGAAATTCAAGACTGCCTGGAAGCAAGAAGCTGAAATTGTCTGATGTAATAGTGGCTCCACCTATGAGCAATAGCAGTTAACATTTAGATACTGTGTTAAGGAAAAACAATCTCCAAAATCATTATCTATTTTCATTGATGACAGATTTCCTGACTTAATTAAAATACAAAAAGGCTTCAAGTTTCATGATGATTGGTTATTTCAGTGAAATAATGCAGATGATTTTTAATTGCAGCTTTTAAATGTTTAAATAAAATAAATTTGTAAAATGTCAAAACTATTTCACGTTGTGACGATGTGTATATTAGAATAGTGATCCTATATCTCCTTCTCTCGATTTTACAAAATTTTATTGCAACCTACGTTTCGCCTCTACCTATCCTTCTTCGGATATTCTTCTGACAGTGTTTCCAGAAGATCTTCATTGTCCTAAGATGTCCTCTGATGTGTTTCTTATCAATTTATCCATATGAAGATTTACAGTTATAATTTTGATATAAATCTTAATTTATAAAAACTAATATGCCGGAAAACAAGAACGTTATGGGAAATTTTCAATTTTTTTGAATATTTTGATAACTAACCGTTTTTTTCAGAATTTGATCTAGATGTTCTAATAATCCTTGCTAACAGAAATCCACATTCAAATATCATCAATTTAAAAGGATTTTCAAATTAAAATCTAAATTTTCATTCTTTTAAATACACTTCAATAAAGAATAATAACAATCACTGACATATTTATTCATTTCTACAAAAAGCCATACTTAACTTACTTATGACAACATATAATGTATTCTAGTGAAATTGATTATTAGACACCAAAAGACAGAATTCTTCATATTAGGGTTTAAATATTACTTTTAGAGAAAATTGAAACTATTTATGAAACAATGATTTTTAAGGAGTGCAATGTCTACTAACAATTCTGTAGAATGTGTACATTATTATAATTAGCGCCATGTTCAATGTAAGATTTTATTTTCTGATAACAATATTATCATGAAATATATGGGAACAATGAATAACTATGCCATCATTGCTATCTGAACTATAGGTAGATATATATTACTATGCATAATTACGATTCTACTATATTTTTAGATTATTAGATTCTACATATATTTTTCCACAGTAGGATGAATTAGCTAGGTCTTTTAAATCTTGCATAGGTAGATTTTCGCAAATATTTGTGGTTTGAGTCATATCTTTTATAAGAAAGGTTCATACGTTAGCTGGTTGTTGCTTTGTGTAATACAAGCTGCATCATTTCTTCCATAGTGGGATAACTGTTATCGATGATAAGAATGTCGTTAGGTACTTCATTAGATTAGAAGGAATTAAAATAATATAAGTAAGTAGGATCAATCACTGTATAAAAGATATTATAACACTGTCAATCTCCATCGTATAGCAACTTTAACATTCATCGTGCTTGTTTCTTTATTCAAATGCCAAATCGTAATGAGCTTGGACACAATTTGAGTAATTTTAAAATACAGTTTCATTCAAACACCGTAAATGTGCAAAAATTTTTGGGTGTGCCGAAAGGTTCTGAAACGAAATCTATCATCGCACATTACACTCCAGGAACTAGGCAAATAGAACCTAGGACTACATTCTATAAAACAGAATTTAAGCGTAACCAAAGCTACCCTTTCAACGCAGGCGTCATGTTTAGTTTCAGAGACGGGTAAATTCAGACTGCGAATTAAAAACCTTAAAATATTTCTTCTTTGGAATATAAAAATATTTATATTTATAGAAGAATTTTATAGTGAAGTTTGAATTGGTTATTTATTATAAATAAAGTATGATTTTGTGAAGATTCGATTCTAGTTTTCACATATAATTTACTATCTATTTGCTGTTCGCAAAATACAAAATATTAACTGTACCAGCAATCTATATACTTGTCTGATTGTGTTCGTTACACAAAACTGACAAAACCGAATTCTTTCAGCATTATTATGCCATCAGAAACAGAAATAAATGGGTACTACCACAACACCGTATCAGAAGAACCCAAGATAGCTTCAACTTTCTGGGTATTAAATTGCTGAACAAATTTCCTCAAAACTGAAAAGAACTGAGTAGAAAGCTTTTCAAACAGATGGTTAAGGTTTTTTTGACGAAAAATATATTCTATTCCATACAAAAATTTTTAGACTTAAATTTTAGATTGTAATGCAAGAGTTTTTGGGTTTTAAATATTTTATCTATTGATAAATATTTTATCTATTGTTGCCATTTTGTTGAATTGTATTTAATGTTTGGTGTGAGCATTTTAGATTATATACTTGTATTTACCTCTGACGCACCTTGTAAGTTATTGAAGGTTAATTTGATATACCGAAAACTAGAATCTTTCGAATTATGCCTTAGAATACATATATTTCGGATAGTTGTGATAGCATAGTCATTCATTATTCACATTGTAGTGTTACACTAATCATCGCCCTAATGAGAATATTGTTTTGGATCTACTAAATCCTGAATAAACTTCACTCTCTATAATAGAGCAATATTTCAAATAGTTTCCATTTTTCTCTGGAAGTAACATATGAATCCTAACATAAATAATCCTGATGTTTGTTCAATTTTGTTAGTCTCAAATATTATTTAATTGTTTCATTGAGCCTGTACAGAATATATGGAGAAAAGAACTTCCACGACACCTCACGTATTTCTTTACAATCTAACCCTTCGTGGAATGCCTTTGAAGGTAGTCAACAAATCAAATTCGTTAGCAGTTTGCAAAATGAACCTTTGGGGGTTCTTATTACCTTAATTTTATTTCACTTAAACTTTTATAATTTCTGTGCAATTTAATGTTCATTCGTCTTCCGACAGACTCTCCTTTATTTGGAATAAAATTCATTGTATACAATAATTATGAGAAACAGTGAAAGAAATAGATAACATAAGTTAAAGCGAAAGCAAGAATGTTTCCATATAAATAGAAATAAATTAGTCACAAATAAAGATTAAGTATTATCAAATTTTTATAATTTCAAATTCCATACAGACGAAGATATTCGTCTAATATTAATCTAACCTCCAAAACAATAATATACAAAATTGCTAAGTTCAGGAAACAAACTTATTCATAGTCAAACAAACTAAATATTACAGTATATTCGATAACTTTCAACTACTACATATTGTCTATCATTTCGTTGTTGGTGTATTACATGGAAATCATTAAAATGATGAGTCCTTGAAAGGATCCTTGGGGAATATGTCGAAATAACAAACTTGAATGTGGCACATAACAATATTCAGTAAAGGTTTCTTGTAGGTCACGTTGCTTTGTATGCACCACACAAACCTCTCTAGAACCGAATTTGTCGCATAATTTCAAACAAATTCGGATCTACAGGGTAGATGTAGAGCATTAACGTGAAGCGATGCTTTATTTTCATAATCATGTCCACCTCCTCTCTTGGATTAGAGCGTTCCCTTGATATCTGCAATAAAGTAGAAAAAATTTAATCATAACACCCTATTTACGTGAATCTTACTTCCGCTGCAGTGAGCAGGGAAGTGGACAGGGAAGTAGGCAGCTCGAGTGTGTAAACGGGCCGCCCCCCGCTGTCATTGAGTGTATAATATCATGATGTAATGAAATAAATATTAAGGAAGATTCCTTCAAAATCATGAATTGTACACTTTACTAATATTTTTTCATTATACGAGCATATCTTCTAATAGTCAAATCAATGCAAGAATATATATATATATATATATATATATATATATATATATATATATATATATATATATATATATATATATATATACTAGCTGCCCCAGCAAACGTTGTTCTGCAATATAAATTATTTTTATCTATCTTTCTATCTATTCATTTATCGTTAGAAGGGTGAAAATTAAGAGCTGTGGGTAATTTTTAATGCAATATCATAAAAAAATTCAAAAAATTTTGTCCAAAAAATTCATGAAAATGTTCGGGGTGGACCACCCTAATCACTTAGGGGTATGAAAAATATATTTCGACTTATTCTCAGATCGACTATTGTTATTTTCGATTGCCGTCTTGCAACCCTATTGCGGACCTGTGGATGAAATGAAAAAAAGTAAAATCGCGGTAGAAAAATAGGGGTTAATCGTTGAAGTTAAAAAAATTGAGAATTATATGAATTTTTTTATTTTAAGTCATGACAAAATAAGAATAAAAATCTTGCCAAAAAAAATGAAGTTTATAATTGACAAATATAAAAAATAGGGGTTGGTCGTAGCGTAGAAGAATGAAAATTTAGGGATATATGTATTTTGAATGCTGTATCATAAAAAAATAGGACAGAGAATTTTGTCTGAAAATAAAATAAAAAAATTGTGGGATGGACTACCCCCAACATTTAGGGGGATGAAAAATAGATTTTGTTCGATTCTTAGACCTACCCGATATGCACACAAAATTTCAAGAGAATCGGTCGAGCCATTTCGGAGGAGTTTAACAAATAAAAAATAGGGGTAAATCATAGGGGAGTGAAAATTCAGTGTTGTATATATTTTTGAATGCTGTATCACAAAAAAAAATTGAACAGAAAATTTTATCTGAAAAATAAAATATTTAATTAAGGGGTGGACCACCCTTACCATTTAGGGGAATGAAAAATAGATGTTGGCCGATTCTCAGACCTACCCAATATGCACACAAAATATCATGAGAATCGGTCAAGTCATTTTGGAGGAGTTTAACTTCTAACACCGTGACACGAGAATTTTATATATTAGATATATATATATATATATATATATATATATATATATATATATATATATATATATATATATATATATATATATGTATGTATGTGTATCAGTGGGTACCTGTCCATTATTCCTTAACCTTTCAAAATCAAAATAATAATATAAAAATTTCGTGTAAAGCTTTAAAATTAAAATTAAATTGACATCAATAAAATTTTCCACTAACCATATTCCTCAATATAGTTTTGTGTCTTCAAAAACAGTAGTTCAAGTAATTCAATACTTTGTCAATTTGCCACAGATTCAGCAATTCTGATGTAATTTTTCTGTAATACTTTCATACATCTTTGATGATCTCACAACCACTTTTTTTTTACATTAATCGAAAAGTAATACCCGTAATCGATACATAGTAAATTAATTTTAAAGGGATATTAAATTGGAACAGTTTAAGTGTGAGTTTAAACTAGTGATATTTTATTGATATTGACCTGGTAATAAAACATTACGAGTTATTTTAATTTGATAACGGTAGTACCCATAAAAGTTAAATTCTGGTTGAATCTACTCTGAATGGTAGATGTTCAGATATAAAAATATTAAATTGTAAGTTATTAGATATGCGCAGAAGGGTTATCTTAATATCTTCAGACGTATATATGAATAATTTGAAGTAATAATTGAAGTAAGTGAAGAAATAATTAAAAAGAGTGATAATTATATAATAAAAATAATAATAATAAAATTAAAATATCGACATAATAATATTTTTTTAATTAATAAACGATTCTCAATTTCCTAAAAGTTATAATTATATGAATCATTTAAGGAAAATGTCACACATCACTGCGTCATTTTGAAAATATAACGGTAGTTAATAGATTATAACTTTTCTCAATATTTTGTTCTTATCTACATTGAAAAATTTTTGGCGTCTCAAAAACTTGGATTTAATTTTCATATGAATATAACTCAATTCTAACAGCTGCATATACTTCTACATTTTAATTTGTCGTTTCTAGAAAACCTATTGAATAAAGGCAAAAGTAAACCAACTCAGAAATTTTTAATTTTTTTGTTTTTCTCAATGGAAAGTGCTAAGTTTCTTATCTATTCTTTTAGAATTAAAATTTGTTTTTCTCATAGGTATGTTTCTAATCTTTTGAAATATGAATATTCACTTGCATCCAACAGGTAATTTCTTGATTACTTTCCAATTCATGCCACCATAAAAGCCACTCTATATCGAAATGATTTTTGTCGAATTTTGCTTCCGTTCTGTGGTAACTAGCCTGTTAAACTTCTCGAACGCCTCCTGTGAGCTAATTATGTATATCAAGAGGCACTGCTTATATTCCGGCTCTAATTTGACTTAATTAAGCGATCTAATCAACAGTATTTCTGAATCGTCACGCTAGAGCTGCCATCCGTGGAATACCGTTGAGTTTCACGCGAATTACCTTGAAAACTCCGTAGATGCTATCCGAACCCAAAAGACTATGCATGCACAGACAGTAAAATAGCAGGGAGTATGTATAAAATATATATCCCTTGCTGGTTTACAGTTATGCGAGTATTTAAATCTAATATTAAAACTACAGCAGCGTGTGACTAATAGCATATATCATACAACCACATATGCACGAAGGAGTGAATATCGGAATAAATTTAGACAGTTGAAAAAAAATAACGGTGTCATGGGACACCAGGTAAGAAGGAAGTTTCTTCAGATAATATAGGAGTTACACAATTTGCTAAAAAGAAACATGTGCGTACCGAGGCGTACGACAGAAGTGATAACTTATACTAATCCAAGTTGGAATAATTAATATTGAAATGTAGGAGCAAGAGCTGCAACGAGATTGTAAATGAATAAATGAAAAAAGCATGTAGTCACCTCTGGGATTCGAACCCAGTAATACGATACAACTGTTCAATTCTCAGACCACTCTCTTTCGTAATCTGTTCTTCTATGCATATAATAATACAAAATAACTTTGTATAAGTTATATACATAAAAGAACAGGCTTCATTGTGAATCGCCTGCGTAGTAACTCTCGAACAACGGGAACGCCGTCCACTACGGAATCGGAAAGAGAAGGGATGAGAGAACGAAAAGAAAGAGAAAGGTGTTATACGTTTCTCCCTTGTGTGAGTCACTTCCGTCACGGTTTTATCCTTACGGTTTTAGTCTTACATTATTTTGAGTTTGGTCGCGCATCGAAATTCCTATCTCCTTCGAGCCTGCCGTAAGGAACGCGTTGACATGAGTTGTGAATCACGAATATTAACCACGCTTTCTTAACCCACGCTTCGTGTCAACTATAAGAGCTTTTGCGAATTTGGCCACCATGGAGGTGCTACCACATGGTAGCGTTGTTCCACACGGATCATTGCACATAGAGCTTTGGTGACGCGACAGTTCGCTCTTCCTAAGCTTCTCTTTAGCAGATACCTACTATCTCTGGCATTGGTTTTATTTCCTGTAATTTTATCTTTAGAACCGCCCAGAGTTGCTTCATTCGTTCTTGTAAACATTAAACGTATCTGGGTTATTCCTGAGGTTTACATAATGCGTACAAAATATACCATTTGTAGTTATATCTCACAAACATGATCTAATATTCAAGATTTTCTCAGCGTTTCTCTGAACGTACACAAACCAACCTCCACGTCGATGTCCATGGTGATGCAACTACCTTTCATTAGGCATGTCTCTCTTGTGATGGTTTGTGACAGAGTGCTGCAAAAGTCCTATGCGGACACCATGGTAGCGTCACTATGGTGGTACATTGTGCAGAAAAACTTCATGCGACATTGTCTATCGACTTTCCTTTGATTTTAGCCATAGTGAATGTTAAACCTGTCGCCAGGTCGATCTACATCTCGTGCAACTGCAGCAACAGGAATTGCTAGAGCAATGGAAATTGATGGTTTTACAAACATCCATGTTATAATCCATTGGAAGTCTTAGAGGAAAAACTGACATCTATTTTTCACATTATAATATTAATATTCATTACCGTAAAACCGCAAAAATTCTCAAAACCGGTTGTCTTTAATGGTGTCTTTTTATGGTGACAAAAAATAATAATAAAAGAATATAAATAATCTGTGCCACCTTGTGGTAAAAAGCAGCGTCATAGATTAAATTATAGAAATTGTTAAAATCATACTTGTGTTTTTTTCGATAATATTCTGAATTTTTGCCGTGGAAACCCTTTTTGCGAAAGACGAATGTTTAAAGTCGTGACCTTACTAGAATCGTGTTATCAAGAGGGTGGCTCACGTTCATAATTCACAATCCATGTCAACGCGGCTTAATGTTGAATAGCAATGGTTTATCATATCTCATGACATAGATAACTGATTTTTACATTGTTGTTGTAACACGTTTCTCTAGTTTGCACTAATGGAACGAAATAATTCTCCAGTATAGAGGATTCCAGTGTAGAGGATATGATATATGACTTGTGATAATATAATTTAATGGTGTTAATGTGCTTCGATTCAAGTGTGTTTAGTTGGACATACGTTAAAGAATTGAAACTTATTGTAGTTATGAAAATAATGGAATGGTGTTTATATATTCTTATATACGAACGTTATGTTGTACATACGTTAATTGCTTCACATTTAGTGTATATATGTTTTTTCAAATTTTTATTTATATTATATTATTCATTCACATTCTGATAATTATCCTGAACTATCAAGCTGCGTACTTTTATATCAAAAATTATTGATAATTTATGATATTTCATGAACATCTAACAGCAGTTGTATAGCTTCAACAATATAAAAGGCTATGTTTATATTTCTCTTGTATAACATTTAATATATATATATATATATATATATATATATATATATATATATATATATATATATATATATATATATATATATATGAATAAATATATGTACCTATCTTACTTTTATATACCTTCGATCCTCTGTCACCATATAACCTAAAGGAACACCAAAAGTTTTCTCCAATGGAGCTGCATTTACGTTTGATTGGTCCTACTTCATAAATATTTAGGCAGTTTCAAACTGCATAATACTATTCATCATTTGGTACTCTTTCCAAAATAATTCCTCATTTGTTAGTAAAATCCTGAAAAAATAATCATATATTAATGGTTTTCTCGTAAGTAATATCATATAAATGAGTTATATATATATATATATATATATATATATATATATATATATATATTTATTTATATATATATATATATATATATATATATATATCTATATATATATATATATATATATATATATATATATATATATATATATATATATATATATATATATATATATATATATATATATATATATATATATATATATATATATATATATATATATATATATATATATATATATATATATATATATATATATATATATATATATATATATATATATATATATATATATATATATATCTATATAATGTATGTGATTGTGTTTGTGTATAGGAGCCTAAGGAAATCGAAGTTTAATCAAATTTTACATTGCAAATATTTTTTATAATTTGTTTTTCTTTTTCGATTTCCCATAACAATATAGCGTTTGAGCTTCTTTTTATCCCACTACTTACATTAATGTTTCACAAGATGCTTTATTTCATTCCTACTGAACGAATGGGAGCTAAGCAGTCTACGTTAATGAGAATAATCTACTCTCTCCAGTTAGAAACTTAATGGCTAAGAGGTCTAGAACCGACCGCAAATGGAGAAGGGTGTGTAAACCAGGACTAACTGCAAAGTTGTCAAAATATCGCAGCATATAGAATGAACCTTATGGACTTACATCAATGAACTAGCTACTAACGAACATGAGAGTATATATATATATATATATATATATATATATATATACATATATATCAAGTCACCACGACTCATTATCTGCATACAGCTGTTTCCATCTTATTAGATCTCATCAGTGCAGCTTATTTGACTCAGAGTGAATTAAAAATTTTTTAATTGTTACTCAATACAAATCATGACAGAGCTACTATCTGGATAAGAACCCAGAGCGCCCTCCATCGTGGATACTGGAATTCAGCGCTTAGATTGAAAATGCAGAATCTTGTCTTGTAAATTGACTGAAAAGATCCGAATTTAGTGCAAAATTTTTTTTTTAATAGTAACTTTTATTCAGTCAAACGCCCAATTATGAAGCTGCTCATCGGATAGATCGAAAATACAGAGAAAAAGTAGTACCTAATACTAATGGAATATGTTAAGTTAATTTTCTCAATTATTTCTCAAATAATAATAGCAACCTGTGCAAAACACACCACACAAATATATAATATGTGATATAGAATCGTCTATTTAATCAAATCCATAGAATTTTTATATTGGGATATTATGAGGAGAGCTCTCATTGATATAAATTTTCAAACTAAAAAAATTTTATATAAAAGTATGAAAAATTTAAAAATTTTTCGAGGTAGCAGCAATTTCAATTTCATGCTGTATCGTCTTCACAAAGTGAACCCCATTTCTACATTATTAAAGCCATTGAAGTGCTTGGAATAGAATTCGGTTTTTGAAGGAAAAAAATTTCAATTTTTTTAATATAGTTTCAAACTATCATAAAATCATAATTGTTATTTATGTACCAAGTGCGTTATATAGTAACGCTCGTGGTGCATACAAAATTTTGTTTTTCACGAGAAAATTATTTTATTATAATGAAAAATCGATTTCAATATCGGTTCATTGCTCCTATACTTTCCATTTTCCTTCTCATAGTAGGCATGCCATTTGTTGATATTTTGATGTTTGTTGAATATATTTGTCATCATATTAAGTGAATGTCATTGCTGCTTTATTTGTGTAGTCTCATAGAAATAATAGAAAATAATATGAATTTACCCAAGAATATCATAGAAAATGCAGCCAAAGCTGAGAATAATTCATTGCCGGAGAAATCCAGAGTCGTATACGACAAGGATTATGAAGTATTTAATCAATGGAAGTTGCTTCATTCCTCCTCGTACAATGAGCTGGCCTTATGAGCCATAATGCCCGCTCATAACGCCCTAGGGCATAATGAGTGTATTTATAGCAACCGTATATAAGGTAAAATCAACACACAATATACAATTGAAAAATAAATAATACTATACATATCGATGCGAAAAACTCTCAAAATTTTTTTTATTATTTATAAACAATTCAAAATTGATAAATGAACTCCCGGCGTGTTCTCGGTACTGGATTTAAGCATATATTCTTTATTTAATATGACTTTTTAATTAGAGCAAAAAAAAGTAAAAAAATTTTGTATGAAAAGTTTTCGAGGTAGCAGCAATTTCAATTCATGCTTTATCGTCTTCACAAAGTGAACTCCATTTCTAGATATTGTAGAAACTGTGCATTCCCTGTATTCGCTTATCATCTGAACATTATAGAAGAGTGTAACTTTGTCCCATGTGGCAACGACATCAAGAGGGACTGAAGGGTCCTCGGCACTTCCTATCGACGTTTATCGTGTCGGGAGGGGAGAAATCAGGCAGAATTCCCGCTGCTTCTGTCGTTCAGGAATGGGGGAAAACGGTGACATCCCGTTCTAACCAACGCGAATTCATCAAGTCCATTGAAGTCTTTTTCGTTTCGATATCGCGAATACTGTAAAACGAAAGCTACATTGCCCCAGGCGAATTATCAAAATGTTTAGTCGACTATTTCCCTCGTCTTAATTTCCACCAATCAGAAACGAGCAAATTTGAATTACAAATGGTTTCTAAATGGAAAAACTGTATGACAGCAGCTGTCAGCAGTTTTCTCGAGTTTACCCGCGACAAAACTTGACAGTTTTTGTCACCAAAAATTAAAATACCTTTGAAAATAAAAGTAATTATGATCTCCTAGGACACTAGAAAACGACGCTAAGCAATTTTTTTAATTTTAATGTCAATTTTTGTGATATTGATTTAAAACAGTGCTAGTCAGCTTATGTAGTGAAAATGAGTCGCTTTGGAAGTGATTCTTTGACTAATATTGATCTGGCGATTGAGAAAAGTGTACCGTACAATACCGTTATAGTTATTAACGTAACATGGCCGATATGTAGAATAACTGCGTGTTATTTGGGTATCGGCCGTGTGTCGTTAAAAATTTTTCGTAATCCCGTTGAAAGATTATATTTTGATTCCGAAGAAAGAAAAAACCCCGTACCTCGAAATTCTAAAGAAAAATCTCAACGTCGTGCACTCTGTTGTCATGGAATAGTTTGACAGTTTTATAAACAACGTCAGTTTTTTGTGTTCTCAAGTTCGCTTTAACGACGACCATGGATGAAATTGAGGAACAAAATTAAACTCCTTTAGAAATATTGGAAGAATCATGTGCAGTGCAGCGAGTGTTAATTAACTGCCGAAAATAACTCAAGAGCGATATCAAAAAGAATATGAAAATTTTGAAAATTGGCGTAAAAGCAAGAATGTAAAGGTGGTTAAAGAAGATGTATTATTAGCCTATGCAAAATGAAAATCAGAAGTTTATTCTCTCAACTCGCTGTGGACCAACATTTCAATGTTGTTATTGTAAGCAAAATGATGTTTTGGAATAAATATTTGAACAAGTGATTTCTTAACGGCCGCCGGCCGTTATGAAATTATAACTGTCGGCGGACGTTAACACTGACTTTTCAATTGTCATCTGAATACCGTTAAATCAAAATAACAGTATGGGATTACGAAAAAACCCAAACGTCAATATGGAAACAGTTTACGCAATTCTGCAAGGCAAAGAAATACGAGCTTATGGAAACTACAAGTTCAGAACAACTAAACCTAATCCTGAAAGATTGGGCGTGGAATACATAATGCATGCAGAATAATCTGTTACTCATGAAATAGTCTTGTCAAATACCATTCGGGCATCTAATTTTTCCTGTGAAAAAAAATCGAAAAAACACTATCCAAAGTAATATTTTTTAACAAAAAGCATTCGTGCAGGTGCAAAAATCCTCGTCTTCCACTCGGATTTTTGTTACCACCAGCACTCATGCTTCTTGTTAAAATAATACTTAGCAACGTGTTTTTTCGATTTTTTTCGGAAAAATTAGATGCATTTGTAGTATGTAAACAATGATTAGGTATAGAAAATTTTGCTAGAATAGTATTTCTAAAAAACTATATCAAATTTAGCTATACGAAATCTCACCATACAACAATATGCTTGAAATATGGTACAAAGTTTCGTTTATTCGTGAAATTTATCATCAATGCCATTTCAATATATTTGAGTTAGGTATTTTTAGGGTTCCGTACTTCGAAATGAAAAAACGGAACACTTATAGGATCACTTTGTTGTCCGTCCATCCGTCCGTCGGTCTATCTGACAGTTTTTCTCAAGAACGCATGGAGGTATCAAGCTGGAATTTATATCAAATACTCAGGTCTACTTTCCCTTGAAGCTGTGAAAAAATCAAACTTCTAAGCCAACGCAATCAAAAGATACAGCCGTTTATGTCGCAAATTTCCGCAAATTTTCGACACTAGCAAGGGAATAAAAACCTACAGGGTACTTCCCGTGAACTCAGAATCTTGAAATTTAGTACGAAGCAACGTCTTATAGCACAGATAAAGGAAAAGTTCCGAAAACCGTGAATTTTTACTTACATCATGTAATAAAAAAAAATTTGTACGGAACCCTCAGTGCGCGAATCCGACCCGCACTTGGCCGGTTTTCTTGATACAGAAAATACTTTTTTATACAACTGTCAAAAAAAGACTACATTCACGAATCGCTATGGATACGCAAAGTTTTTCGTTTTTCAACTAGTGAAAAAATAGTATATTGTATAATTAGTGGGAAAAGCATAATATTCCCAAACGACTGTGATAATTACCAGGCGAGGAGCGTAGCGACGAGTCTGGTAACACAGGAGTTTGGGAATATGCTTTTCCCACGAATTATACATACTATTTTTTCTCCGATCGTTGATTTACATTTAAAAAATTAGTTGAAAAATATTTCATCCAAGATGTAATCAAGTAAGTTTAAATAGGTTTCTCTATGTTTATATAGAGATATAGAAGTGGTAACCATGGAAATTACTCTGTTGTGACAAAAGTAAAATAATTTCAAAGCCGGTTTTGTTTGATTCGTTGTATTTTATAAGGAATTAAAAAAGAATTAGTAAACATGAAGACTGATAGTGATTATTTGTTGTCTTGCACGGCTCCTGAACTAGTAGAAGCCGCAAACGCGGCTTCACCTAATTTACTTCCGGCGAAATCCAGAGAGAAGTATGAACTAGCGTACCAACGCTTCATGAATTTTTGTACAAAAAACAACAGTGTATCCTTTTCTGAGAATGAACTGATGGCGTATGTTGCTGAATTGGCTATTAAAACAATGAAATCTTCGACGTTGTGGGCACATTATTCCATGCTTCGATCAACTTTGTCTTTTAAAAATAATATTAATATTGCCCAGTACCAAAAACTGAGAGCATTTTTAAAACGTCAAGCTACAGGATACAAAAAATGTAAATATTAACAACAATCATAAAAATTAAAACCATACATTGTTTCATTTTAATGTAATAATCCATTTGTAACATTACCGCACGCTACAGCAGTGCGGTATAGTTATTTTCCTAACAAGTGCGGAAAAGGATATTTTCCCGCACGAAACTGCCGTTACCCGAACGACGCGAAGCGGAGTTCGGGTAAGCAGTTGAGTGCGGGAAATACTCTTTCCGCACGAGTTAGATACAATATTTTTTCTACAAGCGCTTATACGAGATCGATTAGATTTCAACACAACGATTAAATTCGATTTGATATATGTATTCAAATACTTTCATACTAATGACATACTATGTTAATTCACATGTCGTTTCCATAGTAACGTCGTCGGTGGCGTTCGGTGCATAGAGACATATCATTATTCAGTTTATTCTTTAATAAAAGCGTGCGGGAAAAATCCCCGCTATTTCATTACCGCACGCAAACGCGTGCGGAAATGGAATAGCAGGGGTTTTTCCCGCACTGTTTGGTAATGTGACTCTTTACGAATTGAAATGCGTGCTGGAAAAGGGTTGAAAGCACACGCTTGTAGAAAAATAATATTACCGCACTGTTATTTTCTAATTGCTTAGCAACTGACCACTATTCTGGAATGTTGAGCTTTGCGCATAGAAAACAGGTCATAATAGTGTCACTTTCCCCACGATCGGAGAAAATTAGTACATTATGTTACTAGGAGTAGAAGGCTATCATTATTGTTGAGCCCAGATTCTTGTGAGCGAAACATATAAAGGGTCTTCTGCTCCGAGTGACATATACTATTTTTTCTTCAAGCGTAAATTGAAAAAATTGAATACATTGTTTATATCTCACACTTTTCAATACTGACAAACATCAAATTAAATAAAAATTAAATGACAGTTCCTACCTACATGACAGTTCCAACCTACTTGGTTACAACGCACGTTGCTATCATTTCTCATTATTTTATTACTAGTACAATAATGAGCGTTCATTATTTTACTAGTAAAAGAATAGATTATTTCTACGATCTGTGTTGTCGAAAATAATATAGATATTATTATACGCTTGAAGAAATAGATATTTTTTCACCGTGGAAAAAAGACCATAGAATATAGAAATAATGCATTCAATGAAATTTGATAAGAATAACAAAATTATTCATTACAATAATAATTAATAAGTAGTAAAATTTCAACAATTATTTTCAATATTTATTCCCGAGGACGACGATGCTGATAGTTGGTTGCCAGAAATTGTCTTGTTCTCCTCAGAAATGCAGAGATTATTAGTAGATATGTCTCCGTTGGAAGTGGATGGTTGACAGTTTAAAATTTAATTAGAAATATCAATTTTGTTATTTAAACTGTCCTCCAAGTAACTTGTGGTGTATCACTATCACTGGCAATATTAGTATAATGCATCGTAGAATTTGTGAGATATGCGAAATAATTTACAAAATATTTAATTCGACGCTTGTTAAATAAATTAAATGTTTTCTTGGTTACCTACACTTACTCTGACATAAGATCATAGAATATATTGATAAACATACTTGACTGCATGGATTTTAATTTTCTAAATAAAATGACTTTTAATAAATACTTATAATTCAAATACTTTTTTGCCAGACAATTTTAAGCCTCGATCTGACGATCTTGACTAAAAATTTACATTCTTAGGCGCCATTAAAAAAACACTGATTTTGCACACTTCATACAAAAATAACTATATTTGGATTATTCATTGAAATCTGAACTCAAATAGTAAATTGTGTCATCGAAGAGAACAGGTTGATCATTACGAATTTGACAAAGCGATTCTACAAAATACTGTCTCATTTTCTAAAAGTAATTGATTCCGCACAATATAACCATTACCTATTCTCAACAGTTTGACGTATGGTTCAGTTAGCTGTCAGCGTCCATCCAAGCGGAAAAACACAATGCAATAATTGAACTGTAGTCCGCATGCGACAGGAATTGATTTAAGGATTCCGGAAAGGCCATAATTAAGCCACGCGAAGCTTTTAATTATCCCCGTTTCCGTCTATTCCTGCCACGTAGGAGACTGGATTCGCTGGATGAAAGGACGAATGGCCCGACTTATCCTTTATCTAGTTGGCCGAGAGGATGAATTCATTCTGATAACTTCAGACGCAGAAACGGTTTCATTTCGAGATTCCGGGGCACCTAATTGAATTTGAATTGCCATTTATCTCATATTCTACGAATTGAATCTACCTACTACATTCGTCTTGAAGCTCAGATTCAGTAAGTCCTCTGATGGAGGACATTTTATAGTATTGTATGTGTAATCGTCATTGATTCATATTCTTCAAAATGAATCTACATACTACATTCGTCTTGAAGCTCAGATTCAGTAAGTCCTCTGATGGGGGACATTTTATAGTACTGTATGTGTAATCGCCATTGATTCATAATCTTCAAAATGAATCTACCTGCTACATTCGTCTCGAAGCTCAGATTCAGTAAGTCCTCTGATGGAGGACATTTTATAGTACTGTATGTGTAATCGTCATTGATTCATAATCTTCAAAATGAATCTACCTGCTACATTCGTCTCGAAGCTCAGATTCAGTAAGTCCTCTGGTGGAGGACATTTTATAGTATTGTATGTGTAATCGTCATTGATTCATATTCTTCAAAATGAATCTACCTACTACATTCGTCTCGAAGCTCAGATTCAGTAAGTCCTCTGATGGAGGACATTTTATAGTATTGTATGTGTAATCGTCATTGATTCATAATCTTCAAAATGAATCTACTTACTACATTCGTCTCGAAGCTCAGATTCAGTAAGTCCTCTGATGGAGTACATTTTATAGTACTGTATGTGTAATCGCCATTGATTCATAATCTTCAAAATGAATCTACCTGCTACATTCGTCTCGAAGCTCAGATTCAGTAAGTCCTCTGATGGAGGACATTTTATAGTATTGTATGTGTAATCGTCATTGATTCATATTCTTCAAAATGAATCTACCTACTACATTCGTCTCGAAGCTCAGATTCAGTAAGTCCTCTGATGGAGGACATTTTATAGTATTGTATGTGCAATCGTCATTGATTCATATTCTTCAAAATTAATCTACCTACTACATTCGTCTCGAAGGTCAGATGCAGTAAGTCCTCTGATGGAGGACATTTTATAGTATTGTATGTGTAATCGTCATTGATTCATATTCTTCAGAATGAATCTACTTACTACATTCGTCTCGAAGCTCAGATTCAGTAAGTCCTCTGATGGAGGACATTTTATAGTATTGTATGTGCAATCGTCATTGATTCATATTCTTCAAAATTAATCTACCTACTACATTCGTCTCGAAGGTCAGATGCAGTAAGTCCTCTGATGGAGGACATTTTATAGTATTGTATGTGTAATCGTCATTGATTCATATTCTTCAGAATGAATCTACTTACTACATTCGTCTCGAAGCTCAGATTCAGTTAGTCCTCTGATAGAGGACATTTTATAGTATTGTATGTGTAATCGTCATTGATTCATATTCTTCAAAATGAATCTACTTACTACATTGAAAAATATTTTTCAGGTTCTACGAATAAAAAAATTTGTTTGGATAGATCACTTATACGTTTTATTGACAAGACTATTTTCATTTGTCATTTTCCGCTCTAATTAAAAAGTTACATTAAACATTTCTCGAACGAAAAAAGAGCGTGTGGGGTAACAATTTTAATTTCTACTCATCGTTACATACAGCTGATACAGTGTTCTGGCTTTTAATCGATTAAATCTTGTTGTTATCGTCTACATATATATGAATATGTCTAAAGTAGCTATTATAAATAATTTTCTGAGCTAAATTTCGGATCAATTATTAGATACTACGATCGAGAGATTCCTTTAACATTTTCACGTCACAAACTGACCACTCATCGTGTCGTGTTTATAAATAAAAAACAAAATTTTAAGAGTTTTCCGAATCAACTATTAGTATAATTTATGATAGTTTCAAAATACATTAAAAAAATTGAAAATTTATATTTGATTTCATTGATTTATTTTCATCTGTAAGTATGTTTAAATGTAATATATTCTCGTTCATAATTTATAAATATAGAACCGAAATAAATAGCATCGACTACACCAATACCTCTGTTTGTAGACAAAGAAGTGGGTGGTTTTCATAACGCCATATGGTGGCAAGAAAACATAACTTCTAATTCATTATTATTTATAAACAGAAACAGAAATTATCTCTACAATACACAAGAAGGCAATGGCTGACAGATAAATGTAAATATTATTTGAATATTAAATTAATAGTAGAAGTTTCCAACATAATTAAGTAGGTACATAATCTAATAGAGAAATAAACTACTATATCTCAGATTCCCTACTCTGTTGCTATTACTACATCATAATGCATTAACTAGTTTTAGTGTTTCTATGAATGAGTTGCTAGTTGACTATTTTATGGTCCTCCGTTCTCTCAATTATATTTCCTGACCTTAAACAATAGAGCATTTACGACATTACGATAACAATGCCACGCTTACAAATAATGATGTTATTGAATCATGTTCTCATACGTCCGGTGCTTATATATATATATATATATATATATATATATATATATATATATATATATATATACAGAGTAGCGAGAAAGTCTGGCAGCAAAGTATTTTTTGAGACGATTAAACGTATATTCATCAAATTTCCCTCAGAAATGGATTGTTTGAAGAGGTGTAATTAAGAGGCCGGCAAGATCTCCCGACTTGACTCCACTACATATCAGACATAACTGATCAAAAACTCTCAAATCTCTTGAGATACAAACAATTTCTCCATAAATGATAAACAATTTTATTCGAAGCTTCAAATACAGATTGTATTATTGCTAAGACACAGGTGGCGAACATTTTGAGCTCCTGTTATAAGGAAACTTTTAATATTGTTGTAAGTTAGTGTGAATTAAAAAATTACATATTGTTTGTCTTGAAAAATTGTTTCTCTTATTTTTTATGTAATGTGGTATGTATTCTGTTTTTTTTGAAAAGGGGACGAAATAAGCTTTTCTACGATATATCACTCGACCTATAGTGTTATTTAAAAAATACAAGTTGGCGGCGGTACACTGAATTTTGACGTCACTTAAGATTGACAGAACCCTTGAAAAACGAAAAATACAATCCTGTGCACAACCCTAATATTTGATAATTATATGTTTAATCGTTTCAAAGATAATACCTTATCATACCATACATTTCTCATTGGTACGTTTTGGAATCTCCAGCCTTAGAGCAAAATGAGTTTGTATCTGGTGTTCTTCTTGAGGCATACAAAAATTATTACATTCTGGGTTGATTTTGACATTTCCAAACTTTGGAGAACATCATACCCGAAATTCAACCTTCCAGGGCTTTTTAGAAGCGAAAAAAAGAACAGTTTTTTGAGGATTTTGGCGCCCCTATCTTGTCAAAAAACAAACATAATTTATTATCTGATCAAAACTATAATACAACATCGACAATCCACTCCTCTCTCCCTCATCCTTTATCACTATAACATTATTGCTCACACAAACAAAGCCGTTTTTGTGTTATTATCATTACAAAATTATGGCGTTAATTTAATAGAGCTAAAATAATTAGAATGTTAAAATGGTCATTAATTTTCATGGGGAGCGAGAGCTATAGTGCAAATGCACCAATTAAAAGCGACAGTCCTGTCTGTTATGATATCATAAACGCCGTACTAAAAGGAGATTGATATGAATGAATTTCATATTGTCTACAATTATTTGTAGACGCAAGTGTAAAATTCACACCCAAATAGCACATTCTAAACAAGTTCATGTAAACAAATAAAAATTCATTAGTATTACCATCATATTTTAGAGTCAATAAATATTAGTGAAACTTAATAAATTTAAAATTATGAAACCGACCTACAGTTTCACGCAGGTTCCGAAAGAACATTGGGCTTCTAAAGTAGTACATTATCTAACGTTTATTAATATTTATTAATTACCATCAATTAAACCATTATTTGCCTAACTTTATATTTCAAGTGATCTAAATTAGTGGTTCATATCAATTTGAATATTGAGAATCTTCGTTTTTATTATCAAAACGAGGTTTATGTTCTGAAATTCTAATTTGGGTTCTGCCAATTTAAATATTTTTACAACTACTGGAATTAATTTTGTAGGTACTTATGCCCAATCCTTCATATTTATTTTCGTCAGTCCTGAAGATGTAAACTTGATTGAATTCATTATTGATCAATTGTAGGTAGGTATATAATAACATTTCAATCAACTAGGTACCGTTATTTAGTTAGAAAATTCAATAAAAAAACAGAAGTTATTGAGTAAAGAAGTTTATTGAGACAGCTTGGAGCGTTACCAACTTCAGAGTCCAGAGAGATTTCATCAATAAGATACGAAACGCGCAGTTGAGTCGCGCTTGTACGAAACAAAATTATCTGAATATAGAGTGCTATTTTAACTAGAAATAGAGTTTAAATGTAAAGGAGAATATATTTGAATAGTCTAGTAATTCCTAGCCCTTTCGCTACTATTTACTTTATTCACAAAGTACAGTATTCTGTAAACATCCTTATTACTATTTTGAAACTGTTTCCTTCACCTAGCATTGAGTAGTTTACCCAAAAAAAATTTATTAATGGAACCTGTTATTGAGTTGTATCAGTTGTTTCAGAAGGTTGAAATGAGGAAGCGCTTCAAACTTTAAAACATGTTATGACATGTCTACAATATTCATTTCGGTAATAACCGATACGTGTATTTCTTACTTTCATAGTGAACTTGCTGTAAATTTAGTTTGTTTTTTCTATATTGGAGTAAATATTACTGTACAATATATTGTACATTGTGAATAAACGGAAATCGACATGTTTGGTAAAAAACTCCACGTTATTTAGAGTTCTTGTTATATCAAATTTATTTCATAGTAGTACGAATTGAAAGAAGAGTAAAAAAGTGCCGTTAACTGAAGAACAACTATTGAAGCTAATTGAGGAGGCCCCTTCAGATATTGAAGGGCTTAGTGATGACGATTATGGGTGGGGAGATAAAGACGTAGAAGTAAGCAATGATTATGATGATGAAAATACGGTAAAAGAAAGAAGTTCAGATGATATGGAAGGTATTTTGATGAAAAATCTTTTACTTCCAGATGCAAATTCCCTGAATGTACATATAGGACGAATTTTGTTTTTATTGAGTGCAATATACCTACATTTATGCATTTCAAAATACCAAAATTGTTTTTTGATATATCACATAAATAAATGATCAGTTGAAACCTTATGTTGTTTTTCAATTGCATTTCATTTTACAAAATCGCAAATACACTACCACTTATTCAAAATGTAAATATATTTTACAAGTCATATATATCTTTCACACACAATGTACAATATATTATACATATAACTTCCCCTAAAATGGATGACATAGAAAATTTTCGAGTACACCAAAAAATAGCAAAAAAATTAAAGAGTAAGTCTCCCTAATTTCAGATTTTTATATTGAAAAACAAAAATGCGGAGCGATTTATTATGATACTAGATACATCAAGAAAACTTTTATTCTGTTATTTGTTAACTCGAAGTAGCATCTGATATCGACCATTTTCTAATCACCCATAAAAATTTCGAAGTACCTAAGACGTAAAATCGAATGCTCCGTGGAATAATTCGACTTAAGTCAAACAGCCAACGATATTATATCGGCATATCATATCGGCGAAGTTATTTCCCATTTCGTGTTCACACAAGCGACATAAAAATCGATGGTTCCCGTTCTGTAAAGCGTCAAAATCGTTGAAACGACTACAGCACGCTCTACCGTAATCCGATTTAATCAAGACTGGATTTATACCCGACATTATTTACAAGTAATTAAAACCATATTTGTCAAACAGTGATCATACCTGAACTGGGGAATAACATCTGGTCAGGCCAAGGATGTACTACAATTTCCGTTGCACTTTTTCTATACGATCGCGCATCTTTGTTGACAGAAGCGATGTCGACTCTCGCAGAGGCGGCCGTGATATCAGCGGTGACATGATGGTTGCTACGTTGCCTGGTAAGGGGAAACCGCTTGCTTGATTTCGAGCCCTCCTGATGCTCGATCGATCGCTTCCACGCCCAGTTTCCCCGCGCATTCGGGGTCCTTGCGCATTCTTACTCTTTACTAGTCGATCCGACGGTCGAAGGACCAAACATTGCGATGCTCGTGAGCAGGACCGGACTTGACCGTATTGTTTAGTTGCTGTCGATTCAACCTAACGTTATTTAGTTGTACAAGCAAGGATGCATAGACGTATATACGGGACGGACCCCCCCCCCAAGGATGTTAACTGCCTACCCCAGAAAACATTTAAAAAAAGATTGAAAAATTCACTTACATAGTGATTAGGTATATTATTTACATGAAGCGAAGTGAAGGTTGGTAAGCTATCTCATTTTGCATGAGTTCAATACATAATCTACAACGAAAGATATAGAGTTCCATACAGATATCTTTCGTATTTTCTAATTTTAGTATAGTATTGGTATTTAGGTATATACATTAAATTGGATATACTTTAAGATTTTTATATTCAAATGTTATTCTAAATTTCATTATTTTTATATAAATGAAAGGAAATTCTTTTTTAGACGTGTGCAAAACTATATAAAATTAATGCATTAATGAAGTTATCTTCTCTTATACCTCACGAAAATTAAATAACAAATCCATTTCCCGACTATACGGAAAGTGTTTGGGAAAGGGGTTGCACGTAGAGCCCAGTTGTACTGCTAAAATAACATGGGATGGTGTAGGCGTAATCCCCATTTGATCCGCTTCGCGAATCGAAAGAATCAAGCGTTTCTCGATCAAAATAATCAACTCATGATTTACCTAAAGGCATTTTAATTTCGAAATTAGAGTACTGTACACATAGATTATTCTTTTATTCTCACTAGAAGAATGCAACAATGAATTAAGTATAACTCAAACTAGAAAAAATCGGTATTGATTCTCTTTCTTCACTACTAATATTTATGAATCAGGTCATAATTTTTCAATTCAAAAAAACTCCGAATTTTTCGGGCATTCTCACCTTAAATACATTCCTGTTAATTCTCCCCACTCAATCGTAACCAAATCATCGTCTATCTCTCTCATCTCAGTAGCCCCCGTTCCGCAAACATTACAATCTGCCATCTCGCTTCGTTATCGGATGCCATCTCCGTCGCTCAGATTTCGGCGACGCGCCTCCCTGTCTTCCCTTTCCCAGATCCATCGTCCCTGTCCCTTTGAGTTTCTGGCCGTAATCTGAAAGGACGCCGGGGAATAGTCTCTCAACTCATTTCTTTCGACTCTTCTCTTTCGAGTTCTTATCGCTCTTTCCGACATGGATTTTCGCTGAAATTTTATATTAGGTTAGTGCCATCATATCGTTATATGATTTTTATCACTCCGTGAATTATTGAGTCTTTTGGGAGAGTTCTCGTATATTGACTGAGGCTGGTTGTCGAGTGATATATGAAATACGAGTATGCGACTCGAAATCCAATAATCAGTATCTGACATTTTCGCAATTTTTTAAATGAACATATATGATAGGGTAAAGTCGGGTTAGTTGGCGCACCTTTTTTTGTAACGGTGAAAAGAGCACTTAATCACATATAAGTATATCGAATATTATACGAAGTGAGGATAGTGAACAAGTAAACAAAAATTAATTAAATAAGACAAAAATATGCTTTTTTGCCAACTCAGAAATTTTTATAGAAAAAGGCTTAATGAGCCATCTCTCCCACCAAGGGAGGGTAGTATGGCGCACTAAAAAAGTAATCAGATATTCATGCGGGTGACATGGCGCATACACAACTTTTTAACTAACCACTGGAAATGATTCATTCTGGTGGAGAACGAAAAATGAATTTATATTCAAAATATAATGAACATAAAATAAATGTTCAACTGAAAAACTACTAATCTCATTTGCGTTTTTCACAACCAGGACACTTCATTATGAAACTCATTCAGCCTTCATGTAATCATTGACGACAAATTATACACTCAATTTTGAAATTGGAGGGAATGGGATTTATGGAATCTAACATTCAACACTGCATCTTCGAAATTATCTTCGTCCGTAATGTTGAATGCATTATTGCCTGCTGATTCGTGAATATTGAGAAATGCATAATCTGGAATAGCAAGTCTGAAGGGCAAAAATCCTGTCCCTCTAAAGCTGGGCACAGCATCTTCAACTGTCACTAATCTGAAAAATAAAAAAATACCACCTCGTAGTGATTACTTCCGAAATACATGTGATAAATGAAACTGGGTGGGAAAGTTGGAGGGCACCATCTCACCCAACAGTGCGGGTCAGATGACTCGAACCGTCTCACCCACCAGGGAAGATAACACTTAGCTTCTAACTTATTATTTAAATTCGCATATACGGCGTTATTTCAAGGTTAGATATAAAGAACAATGTTGTGCTGAGTTACTAGTGCAAATAAAGTTAGTCTACGATTAAGCAGGAAAAATTTACAACTTCTACAACTAGAGGAGGAGTTTTTTCAAGTATTGATTAAACATATTTTCAATAATTATGTCACTGTTAAGGCCGTAACTGGACACGATATTTTACCAACATATACTGGACATAAGCAAGACTGGCCAGAGGTAACCGGCATTCCATCTACTAGCACATAGACGAAATAAATTGAATGAGCCATCTCTCCCGCTGCGCCATCTCGCCCGACTTTACCCTATATATTTTTTAGAATTTGTCTACGATTACTAAAATTAACTGAAACATTGGTATATGAATAAGGGATATATCACTGCATTGAATTTGGGGGGGGGGGGGGGTGGGGGGGGGGGGGGGTGGGGGGGGGGGGGGGTGGGGGGGGGGGGGGGTGGGGGGGGGGGGGGGTGGGGGGGGGGGGGGGTGGGAAAAAAGAACAGTTTTTTGAGGATTTTGGCGCCCCTATCTTCTCAAAAAACAAATATAATTTATTATCTGATCAAAACTATAATACAACATCGACAATCCACTCCTCTCTCCCTCATCCTTTATCACTATAACATTATTGCTCACACAAACAAAGCCGTTTTTATGTTATTATCATTACAAAATTATGGCGTTAATTTAATAGAGCTAAAATAATTAGAATGTTAAAATGGTCATTAATTTTCATGGGGAGCGAGAGCTATAGTGCAAATGCGCCATTTAAAAGCGACAGTCCTGTCTGTTATGATATCATAAACGCCGTACTGAGAGGAGATTGATATGAATGAATTTCATATTGTCTACAATTATTGCGAATTGCGTGGAATATCTTACCCACAATATCCAAGGTTATGGAGAAGGTTATGCACGATCAGATACAGTTTCACTTAGAGAAATACAGTATTTTGCCTGTCAATCAGTCAGGGCTCAGAAAAGGCTATGGGTGTGCTACTGCTCTTCTCGACATCACTGATGATGTAGTTAAAGCAATTGATTGTAAATATACGATGGCATTGATTTTGATCGATTACTCTCGAGCCTTTGATATGATTGTTCATGAGTTAATGAAGTCCATCTTGCATTACTGTGGTTTCTCCAACGAGGCCATTAAATTTGTTTCATGTTATCTGCAGGGAAGAAGACAATATGTGCAGACTACGGCAGGAGAATCTCAAGTGAAGGAAGTTAAACGCGGAGTCCCTCAAGGTTCCATATTGGGACCACTTCTGTTCAGCATCTATACGAATTGTCTGACAAAAAGAGTAACAACATGTAAGTGCCATATATATGGTGATGATGTGCAATTGTATTCATTCTTTTTTGGCTAAGGGACTCAGTAATCGGTTTCACGTAGAATTAATTTTTGATTTACAGTGTATATTTGTCAAGCTCGATGAAAGCATGGTTTATGTATAAACGCTTGTAAGACTAAATTGTATTATATTCAATAATAATGAGTTGTGTCAAACACAGCTAGAAATTCGTATAAGGAAATTGACATCTTAACACCTGTAAGAAGCGTTAAAAATTGGTGTGAGTTACTTGATGAGTAAACTCAGATTCACTGAGCATATAAATAAATGTTTGAAAGGGGCTTTTGCAAAACTAAGGATGTTGTTTCCACACAGGCATATCTTGCCACAAAGTTTGAAGCAAACCATTTGTGACGCATGGGTTCTGTCCCATTTTAATTACTTGTGACGTTGTTTATATGGGCGTTTTCTGAACAAAGTGGATAAAAAACGTGTCGAGATGATGCAGCGTAGTATTGTCTGAGGTTTTATATGGAGAGGATTACGCAAATTTGACAGAGTAACGCATAAGCTGCAGGTATCTCGTTGGCTCACTATGGAGAATCGGCGTAAGCTGCATTCGGCGATTTTGTATTTTAAAATCTTAATGAACAAATCACCTCCATATCTTTATAATGAGATATAATTTCATTCGGATGTGCATACCATGAATGTTAGAAGTATGGGTCTGCTTACTCTCCACAACATCGATCTGCGCTTTTCCAGAAAGGTTTTTCGTACGACATATGCGAGACAATGAATTTTCTATTGCCGAAATTGAGAGGTTGCACATCTTTCAGTAGATTTTCTGCGGAATTGAGGAGCTATTTGGCTCAGAGCCCATTGCACTGATGAGGAACAAGGAGACATAAATGATTGAAATAATATTATGTTTTGTATTATTTTTTTCTTTTTTTGTGAATCTTTTCAGTGCGGATTGTAAGAATATTTAATGAGTTAAAAATTTTTTTCTGATTTGAAGTTTTGTGAAAGGGTTGTATGGAAGATCAGTTTCAACAGAATACGACCCTTCTAATTGTGAACAGAATAGTTTTTTATGTGGTGTTTTTTCTGAAATGTCTCAATTTGTTGTAGTTTTCTGTCACAATAAAATTTATTATTATTATTATTATTTCTAGACAAGTTCATGTAAACAAATAAAAATTCATTAGTATTACCATCATATTTTAGAGCCAATAAATATTAGTGAAACTTAATAAATTTAAAATTATGAAACCGACCTACAGTTTCACGCCGGTTCCGAAAGAACATTGGGCTTAAAAAGTAGTACATTATCCAACGTTTATTAATATTTATTAATTACCATCAATTATATCATTATTCGCCTAACTTTATATTTCAAGTGATCTAAATTAGAGATTCATATCAATTTGAATATTATATATTATTGAGAATCTTCGTTTTCATTATCAAAACGACGTTTATGTTCTGAAATTCTAATTTGAAAAGTTATGCCAATTTAAATATTTTTATAACTACTGGAATTAATTTTGTAGGTACTTTTGCCCAATCAATTTAGTTTTTATGAATTTTTGATGAATTAGATATTCTTAATATGTTTTTTATATTATTAGCGGTACGGAACGATACGTTGCTATTATTTCGCGAAAAAAGTAATTTCAGTTTTGTACTGGGGGTTCTATATGAGCTAAAACGTTATATTATATTTTATATTTAGTTTTATAATCACCTCCTGAAGATGTAAACATGAATCGAAACTGTGTTGGTATAATTTAAGGAATCTATAAAATGAATTTGAGTCACGTAGATAGTAGGTACATAGGTTCAATTTAACGAAGCAATACGATATCAATATAATCTTCATATTTGTTTGCGTCAGCAAGTCCTGAAGACGTAAACTTCATTGAATTCTTTATTCATCAATTGTAGGTAGGTATATATCAACATTTCAATTAACTAGGTACCGTAATTTAGTTAGAAAATTCCATATAAAACAGAAGTTATTGAGTAAAGAAGTTTATTGAGACAGCTTAGAGCGTTACCAACTTCTAGTCCAGAGAGATTTTATAAATTAGATACGAAACGCGCAGTTGAGTCGCGCTGGTACGAAACAAAATTATCTGAATATAGAGTGCTATTTTAACTAGAAATAGAGTTTAAATGTACTGGAGAATATATGTGAATAGTCTAGTAATTCCTAGCCCTTTCGCTCACGGTGTACAATATATTGTACATCACTTTACGTAAATACTAACGAATTTGTAGTATCCTTCTATTCGCCTTACTCACAAAGTACAGTATTCTGTAAACATCCTTATTACTATTTTAAACTGTTTCCTTTACCTAGCGTTGAGTAGTTTGCCCAAAAAAATTTTATTAATGGAACCTGTTATTGAGTTGTAGCAGTTGTTTCAGAAGGTTGAAATGAGGAAGCGCTTCAAACTTTAAAACATGTTATGACATGTCTACAATATTCATTTTGGTAATATCCGATATGTGTATTTCTTACTTTCGTAGTGAACTTGCTATAAATTCAGTTTGTTTTTTCTATATTGGAGTAAATATTACTGTACAAAATATTGTACATTGTGAGTAAACGGAAATCGACATGTTTGGTAAAAAACTCCACGTTATTTAGAGTTCTTGTTATATCAGATTTATTTCATAGTAGTACGAATTGAAAGAAGAGTAAAAAAGTGCCGTTAACTGAAGAACAACTATTGAAACTAATTGAGGAGGCCCCTTCAGATATTGAAGGGCTTAGTGATGACGATTATGGGTGGGGAGATAAAGACGTAGAAGTAAGCAATGATTATGATGATGAAAATACGGTAAAAGAAAGAAGTTCAGATGATATGGAAGGTATTTTGATGAAGAATCTTTTACTTCCAGATGCAAATTCCCTGAATGTACATATAGGACGAATTTTGTTTTTATTGAGTGCAATATACCTACATTTATGCATTTTCAAAATACCAAAATTGTTTTTGATATATCACATAAATAAATGATCAGTTGAAAACCTTATGTTGTTTTTCAATTGCATTTCATTTTACAAAATCGCAAATACACTACCACTTATTCAAAATGTAAATATATTTTACAAGTCATATATATCTTTCACACACAATGTACAATATATTGTACATATAACTTCCCCTAAAATGGATGACATAGAAAATTTTCGAGTACACCAAAAAATAGCAAAAAAATTAAAGAGTAAGTCTCCCTAATTTCAGATTTTTATATTGAAAAACAAAAATGCGGAGCGATTTAGTATGATACTAGATACATCAAGAAAACTTTTATTCTGTTATTTGTTAACTCGAAGTAGCATCTGATATCGACCATTTTCTAATCACCCATAAAAATTTCGAAGTACCTAAGACGTAAATCGAATGCTCCGTGAACAATTCGACTTAAGTCAAACAGCCAACGATATTAATATCGGCATATCATATCGGCGAAGTTATTTCCCATTTCGTGTTCACACAAGCGACATAAAAATCGATGGTTCCCGTTCTGTAAAGCGTCAAAATCGTTGAAACGACTACAGCACGCTCTACCGTAATCCGATTTAATCAAGACTGGATTTATACCCGACATTATTTACAAGTAATTAAAACCATATTTGTCAAACAGTGATCATACCTGAACTGGGGGAATAACAATCTGGTCAGGCCAAGGATGTACTACAATTTCCGTTGCACTTTTTCTATACGATCGCGCATCTTGTTGACAGAAGCGATGTCGACTCTCGCAGAGGCGGCTGTGATATCAGCGGTGACATGATGGTTGCTACGTTGCCTGGTAAGGGGAAACCGCTTGCTTGATTTCGAGCCCTCCTGATGCTCGATCGATCGCTTTCACGCCCAGTTTTCCCGCGCATTCGGGGTCCTTGCGCATTCTTACTCTTTACTAGTCGATCCGACGGTCGAAGGACCAAACATTGCGATGCTCGTGAGCAGGGACGGACTTGGCCGTATTGTTTAGTTGCTGTCGATTCAAACTAACGTTATTTAGTTGTACAAGCAGGGATGCATTGGATCACTTACATAGTGATTAGGTGTAACGTTAATTTCCATAATGAAATAATAAAAATGAATTTTGGATATTTTACAAAAATTAAATGCTCCGACTAGTTCAAATGTTTGGGAAATTTGGTTACACTTTACCTGATTTATTCACATGAGACAATGAAATGAAGTAACTTTACTAAAATCTCTATTAAAGTTATTGGTAATATTTCAAAGATTACAAAACGAAATATAATTAAATTGAATGAAGTTAATGAATAAAGTTAATTTTATTGAGCTCTTGTCAGTATACTGATCTGTTTTCCAACGGTCTTCAATCCAGACTCCTACGGTTTTGAGAGACTTTTAACAGTTCCTGGGGTTTTATAAAGTTCCTGGAGTTTTTGAAAGTTCCTGGAGTTCTTGAAAGTTCCTGGAGTTCTTGAAAGTTCCTGGAGTTCTTGAAATTCGGACTCCTGACGTTTTTGGAAACTCCTGACGTTTTTGGAAACTCCTGAGGTTTTTAGAAACTCCTGACGTTTTGCGCTTCCTAGCGCAAGGATATTTAACAAAAATTTATCAACTAGGAATAACTATTAGGTGAGAATTTATTTGCCTTTACAATAAAATTCTTACGTCGTATTCACTCGAATTCCCAAGTCGAGAAAGAAAGATGGTTTAGTTAGCGTTGTCCGGCTTTGACAAAATATCCCTCCTACTATTTGAAGTGACGCTAGAAATCATAGAATCCTCTTTACTGACTGATCTCGGCTAGAATTTGGTTTAGCCAGTGGACGGTATTTCATAACGTTACATAGGTATATTATTTACATCAAGCGAAGTGAAGGATGGTAAGCTATCTCATTTTGCATGAGTTCAATACATAATCTACAACGAAAGATATGAGTTCCATACAGATATCTCTCGTATTTTCTAATTTTAGTATAGTTCTTTACGGAAGGCTTGGAGGACATAGGGATTTTGCTGCGCGACCAAACTGAAAAGAATGCGAGACGAAAACCGTAAGTAAAACATATAACGGAAGTGCAACGCGCATGCGTCATTATTTATTTATCTCTCTCCCTCTGCCACGACATATACATGAAATTCTTGTCTGTTCTGTGGTGTATACCCACATTATAAATTCATTTTACTCTTGAAAAGACCCGTTTATTTTCGTATAGTATGTAAATCTTTAATACGATATTAAACAAGTGACTTAAATTGAATTGACAGTGACAATAGTGGAAAATTAATCAGCGAAATAAAATTAAATACGTAAGTATTAGTTTACAAATATAAGTTTATGTACATGGTTAATATTGTTTATTTACTCCAGTGAGTTACGAAGCTCTTACCGCACGCATTTTGAGTGAGTTAAGAGCTTCTTAACTCACGCATTTTCATTACCGCACTCTTTCTTTAGATGACTACCATACTTATGGTATACAGACTCATACTTCTGCCTGGATTTTTCTGGTAGCAATCCAGAAATGGCTCTTGATGCCTCTTCTTCAATATCAGAAGGAATACTTTCCGAATCGCTCATTTTAGATTACAATTTTTGAAACTTGACTTTAAAGTGACATCAATATTATTTAATATCAAATTGACATTGCCATGCATGGTGTTTCAGGTACTTATTTGAACAAAGGTATTAAGGTAAAATTAATTATAATAAAAATGAATCGTATAAAAATAAGTATCCCGGTTAGGAGTAGATAAAATATTGTACAATACACGCGAGTTAACCCCATTAAGACACTTGTGTGGTTACACAACTCGTGCTACGCACTCGTTGTGCAACTTTCACACGCGTGATGCTGTTAACTCACTTGTATCGTAAATAACTATTATACAACTTACATGTGTACATAATATGTATTCTGCACTCTCACTACATTATTTATTTTATTTTTATTATTATATCAATAATTATATTATGATGTTGAATCCGAAGGAACTTCGTTCCTACCTGGTGTCCCATGACACCACATCTTTTTAAATATTCTGTTTGAGACCCAAAGAGTAGGAATATTTAATTTTCCGTCAGAATTCAGAGAATATACATTGAAAATTATATAAAAATTCATGATCAGAGTTTAAAATCAATTTTACATTTTCACTATATGGAATCATATCATAATCTTCACGATTTAAATATTTGAGAAATAAGAAAAAATATTAATTTAGGTTGAAAAGTTTTAAAACAATTATTATTATTAATATTTCAGGTTTCTCTTATATTATACTGACCCAATTCTGTTTATCCTCTAGTTTTTTATTTTTTGTTAACAATGTTCCGTTGATTTGTTTGTGATTGGTGTTTATATACATTAAATTGCATATACTTTAAGATTTTTATATTCAAATGTTATTCTAAATTTCATTATTTTTATATCAATGAAATTCTTCTTTAGACGTGAGCAAAACTATATAAAATTAACGCATTAATAAAGTTATCTTATCTTATACATCACGAAAATTAAATAACAAATCCATTTCCCGACTATACGGAAAGTGTTTGGGAAAGGGGTTGCCCAGTTGTACTGCTAAAATAACATGGAATGGTGTAGGCGTAATCCCCATTTGATCCGCTTCGCGAACCGTAAGAATCAAGAGTCCGAACTTTGACGTTTCGCGATCAAAATAATCACATTATGATTTACCTAAACGCATTTAAATTTCGAAATTAGAGTACTGTACACATAGATTATTCATTTCTTCTCACTAGAAGAATGAAACAATGAATTAAGTATAACTCAAACTAGAAAAAATCGGTATTGATTCTCTTTCTTCACTACTAATATTCATGAATCTGGTCATAATTTCAATGCATAAAAAGTGCGCATTTTGGGCATTCTCACCTTAAATACATTCCTGTTAATTCCCCCCACTCAATCGCAACCAAATCATCCTCTATCTCTCTCATCCCAGTAGCCCCCGTTCCGCAAACATTACAATCTGCCATCTCGCTTTGTTATCGGATTTGTTATCTCCGTCGCTCAGATTTCGGCGACGCGCCTCCCTGTCCTCCCTTTCCCAGATCCATCGTCCCTGTCCCTTTGAGTTTCTGGCCGTAATCTGAAAGGACGCCGGGGAATAGTCTCTCAACTCATTTCTTTCGACTCTTCTCTTTCGAGTTCTTATCGCTCTTTCCGACATGGATTTTCGCTGAAATTTTATATTAGGTTAGTGCCATCATATCGTTATATGATTTTTATCACTCCGTGAATTATTGAGTCTTTTGGGAGAGTTCTCGTATATTGACTGAGGCTGGTTGTCGAGTGATAGATGAAATACGAGTATGCGACTCGAAATCCAATAATCAGTATCTGACATTTTCGCAATTTTTTAAATGAAACTATATGATATATATTTTTTAGAATTTGTCTACGATTACTAAATTAACTGAAACGTTGGTATATGAATCAAGGATATATCACTGCATTGAATACTCTCAACGCACAATATAAGCACATATTTAACAGTTTTTTAACTGAAAATTCACTATTCTTACATCCATATTTTAGAGAAGAACATGTTCTAATAAATGAATCGGTGATTGTTGAAAGGGTACTAAGTCCATTTTTCATTGAAATTGTATTTGATATGGATTTCTATACCAAATTATATCCCCGACCGTTTGGTGTTGAAAGGAATTAAGTCCCATTCTAGGAAGCACTAATAATACGTACGTACAGAAAGTTGAAAGGTACTAAGTCGCGGATTTCCATTCAACTCTGAACAGGAGGTTGAAGATGAATAATTTGTCGTGTTTTTGCTTCATAAGTAGATACTTGTTTATCATTTGGTATGTTTGTAAGAATTATTGTTCGTTTCTATGTGTTATTTCTCCAATAAAGTAAGTATATTAGTTTAATCATAACTACTTAATTATGTTTTACTGATTGTTGAATGGAACTAAGTCCTTCCTTTAAAAAAATAATAAAAAATACAAAAATCGGAAATAATAATAATTTTTCTATAGATAAATGATTTCTCACCCATTTACTTTTATTACGCTGACTGCATGTATCGATGAAATGAAATAAATAACTTTTAAACATATTTTTTCAATTTACTCAAAACTTTCATTTTTGGACTTAGTATCCTTTCAACAATCACCGATTCAAAAATAAGTAATGGTTGATGGAATCCGTCGTTACCAAGTGATAATTTAACATGATGAACAAAAAAAAAACTTGAATTTACTACGTTTATTATCACAAAAATACCATAATTGCATTATACGTACCAAATTTAGCAAAAGAAATTTCTACTATAAAAATATTTGCTTCAAATAATAGTTTTCATACAAGTTTGATAGATAAAATGATAAAAAAGAAACGTAGTCAACTAGCGTACAACAGCATATATCCTCAATCGACAGAAGAAAAATCGGAAAAATTCACATATTTAACATATTTTGGTCCTCTAACAGAAAAATTTGCTAATTTCATACCTAAGTGTAATATTAAAATGGCTTTTAAACCTAAGACAAAACTCTCACTTCAAGATATCACATCAAAAGGTTCAGGAGTTTATAAGTTTATTTGTCCTAAATGTAAAAGAGTGTGGGTGTATAGGTCAGACTAGTCGATCGTTCAAGACAAGAATTGAAGAACCCCCACAATCTTCTTGAAAAATAAAACGGATTCAACGTTTTCGAATTATTGCCAGATTGTTGCATTATACTCTCTACGCACAATATAAAGCCTCAGTTTCAAGGGTTCCATGAATTTAAGACAGTTATATTTGTACTCCGATTAACGAACTATAGGTATCTACAAAATTTGATGAACTCTAAATATCTGAGTACCACTTTTCCTGCCTAAGCAACAAAATATTCAACAGTTTTTTAATTGAAGAATTTATTAAAACATACCTACAACAACGAAATTATATTTTCTTCAAAAATTCACATTTTATTAGTTTCTTAACATACAATATTGATCTGTATATTAATATTTTTCACGTCATAGTCTGATACTTTGGAAATTTGTTATATATATATATACATAAATTTAATTATTTATTCGAATTGTTGTTGCCTGTGAACTATTTCTAATCTTTTGATAATTATTAGCAAGAACAGGCTAGTTGAATCTTAAAAAACTCGATTTTATTGAAAAGTTGACGTTTCGCCACGACATTCATGGCTTTATCAAAACTTTAAAAAAAAAAAAAAAAAAAAAGTTTTGATAAAGCCATGAATGTCGTGGCGAAACGTCAACTTTTCAATAAAATCGAGTTTTTTAAGATTCAACTAGCCTGTTATTGCTAATAATTATCAAAAGATTATATACATAAAGGTATATATTGTTTTGTTCAGTTTCTGTAAATCTGTCACTTCCACAATAAAAGAAGCTGTGAAATTCAATTTGAGTCGTGTTACTGTTTTTGTGTTTTCCGAAAAAGAATGTAGATATCTATTAGCCCCTGTGTGTTGAGTTGAAGTCTTGATATAAAACAAAGAAATGTTAAAGAATTATCACGTTCAATAGTGCATAGATATACATTGGAAACTAATGTTCAGCAAGTTTGGGGTAGCAAATAAAATATTAAAGCACAAACCAAAGTCTGGACCAGTTGAGATTGAACCAAAAGGAAAATGTGGAAGAAAAGGAATCACAATTCATGAAGATGAATGTCTGCTTTTACAGATTAGAAAACTAAATCCCAGAAAACCGAGTTTCGATCTTCAGCTCCAGAATCGTCTGCAGTTAAATTTCATGTTAGCATAGTTAGCAAACGACTCGGTGAAGATATCAGAAAAGCCTTAGGTAAGGCTGTGTAAGGAAGCAACATTCCTTAGTTTATATAAAGAAAAAGGGATTGTTTTTGAAAAAAATTTATGCTCCATGAATTAAAGAAGACCGTAGGAGAATGTCCTGAAGAATATATGAAACTCTTCGCTAAAAAATTAAGAAAATGTTGCTATAATCTGATTTCGAAATATTGTAATTAGAAAGGGATATATATTGTTTAAATGTAGATTATACTACCGTCTTTGGTTGTACAACAAATTCGTTACGTATAAATAAACCATCTTGGTCAAATTATTGAAGTTTCCATTTGTATAAATAGATTCTGTAATAACAATTTTTTTACTTGAACTGATGAGCATTTTATTTGGTTAAAGTAAAGCTTTCATATCATATGGTAAAATCTAGATTAACTAGACCAGCACAACATATTTCAACAAACCAAATTCCAACCTCAAAAGTCAAAATGATTGTTAATTAAATTCTGTTATCTTCAAAACTAGTCAAATCATCGTATGTAAAGTACTATGTTGTGGAAGGAAATGTAAATATATTCAGAAATAATAGTATATTATTTCATAAGGAGGAGAAGTGTCACTTTTCATGGCGAGCTTGAGCTTACCCGCCGAACGCAGTGAGGCGGGTAATTGAAAGCGAGCCATGAAAAGTCACTTCTACTCCGAATGAAATATGTTATTTTATTTTCAAACGTTTTGAAATTCATAAAAATCTGAATATCCATTTTTGGATCGATTCACATTTACGCACATAATTCTATCCACTTACGATCGTTAAGAATTATGGAACATTTTCCTAGTTACGGTTGCCACACAAAATTGATTCTCACAGATATACTTAAAGTAAAATAATATTGATAGTTATAATTCGCAACCTGGTGAGAAGTGGTTTAAAGTGAAAATGTCTTCAGAAATTGAGGTTTTGGCCAAAGAAGCAGAGTCTACCCTTGGACCATCGAAGTCTATTGAAAAATATTCTGCAGCATATGATCACTTCGTGAATTGGTGCAATTCGAAAAATGTGACAGTTTACCAAGAGAATCTGCTTCTATCATATTTCAATTCAATTGCTAGAAAAAAAAATGCAAATCCTCTACTTTGTGGGCCCGATATTCAATGATAAAGTCGCAACTAGCGATCAAACATGGAATAGATATTGGTAAATATCTAAAGTTGCGCATATTTTTGAAAAAGTCCAATGAAGGATATCTTCCAAAAAAATCAAGAGTTTTTTCTAAGGAAGAGTTCGAATGTTTTCTCTTCGAAGCACCGGATGATTCATATTTAGGATTAAAGGTAACTATCATATTTCAAGTAATTTTAATTTTGTATTTTTGATCACGTGATTGTTTCAGATTGTTTTATTATTCGGAATAGCTGGTGCCTGCAGATGTGACGAAATGGTGAAAATGAAAAGTACAGATATCGAGGACAAGGGAAATATTATAATAGTCAATATTCCTGATAGTAAAACGAGAAAAGTTCGAACATTCACAGTTATCGGGGAGAATAATCTAAATATTTATCGGAGATACACTGCGTTAAGACCAAAAGATTTCGTTGAAAATAGATTTCTTTTGAAATATCAATCTGGAAAATGCTACAGAGCTGTGATGGGAATACATGGTATAGGAAGTGTTCCAAGAAAGGTTGCCACTTTTTTGCAATTGAATCATCCAAGCGAATACACAGGTCATTCATTGAGGCGAACTTCTGCTACACTACTTATAGATGGAGGAGCCAACATTGAGTCTTTGAAACGACACGGAGGTTGGAAGTCAAGTAATGTAGCAGAAGGCTATATCGAGGATTCTTTGCGAAATAAGAATGATATTGCTGGTAGGATATTGAGCTTCAACAAATTCCCTGGAACCAGCAACTCAGATTACTCTATTGAGGCATCAGCTTTTGAACCGAATCCTACCAGTTCATTATTACATGGTTTTAATTTTCAAAATGCAACATTGACCTATTGTACATTCAATGTAACTTTAACGAATAAAAATGACGTTTGAATTGGAGAATTTTTTGTTCGTGGTTACCAATTCATCTTTGCATCTTTTCCTGCCGCCGGCCGGAAAAGTGTTGCATAGCAACACTTCTCCGCCTTGGCGGAGAAATAGAACTTTTCGATAATCCTGTCAATCGAGAAATGACGTTATTATCGTACGTTTGAAAATAATAGTATATTTATATTAAAAGAAATTAAATAATAAGAAAACAACTTGTCTAAAAACCACAAAATGAAAATAACTTTTTATTCGACTAGTTTCGCCTGTTACAGCATTATCAAGACTGAATACATAATTGCAAAGACATCGCTTGAAAATATATAAGTATTTCGGTTCGGTACCTGGGGGTGGTAAAATGTAATCGATGGGTCCAAGTTATCAGAGATTTAACAGTGGGGAGTGGTTTAAGTCTAACTGGTCATTAAGAAGAATGTAATTATGGGATTTTTGGATCTTGTTTATTTCCATGGCTTCCAGGAAGTTCATTATCATACCTTTATCACAGTAATGAAGAATTTTTGGTTTGAAAGAGGATGAGATGTTATGTTTTTTTGACTCTAGATGTTCCCTAAATGCTGATTGTCCGTTTTTTAGATGTTCTTTTAGCCTGGTTTCAAAACATCTCCCGGTCTGACCTATATATGTTGAATTACATTCTTCACAGTCCATTCTATAAATTCCTGTTCTCTTCATTGGATCGACTTTTGACATTTTGTTATTAAAAATCATTCTATCTAATCTGCTGTGACTCGAAAAAGCAGTATTCAAATTATTATTTTTAAAGAATTGAATGATCTTTGAAGAGGGGATGTGCGTATAAGGGATGCTCACAAACTTTTGTACATTTTTGTTATTGCAGTATGGTCCATATAATTTAAAGGTATGATAATGAACTTCCTGGAAGCCATGGAAATAAACAAGATCCAAAATCCCATAATTACATTCTTCTTAATGACCAGTTAGACTTAAACCACTCCCCACTGTTAAATCTCTGATAACTTGGACCCATCGATTACATTTTACCACCCCCAGGTACCGAACCGAAATACTTATATATTTTCAAGCGATGTCTTTGCAATTATGTATTCAGTCTTGATAATGCTGTAACAGGCGAAACTAGTCGAATAAAAAGTTATTTTCATTTTGTGGTTTTTAGACAAGTTGTTTTCTTATTATTTAATTTCTTTTAATATAAATATGAACTACCACAGAGTTGATTCATCGTCCATCGAATTTATTAATAGTATATTATTCAACGAGCACAAAATGATTGCTATTTTTCACGAGGGTGAAGTTCACTTGAGAGAAAAATTGTAATTTTGTGCGAGTCGAATACTATACTTTGTCCACGACTACCTCGAAAAAATTAGTAATAATCTGCATTTTCAACAACAAAAATAGTTATCAAAAGCGTTGACATAACATTTTCTGTGTTCACTGAAAACTGCATACTCACGTAAACGTCAACTATTTCACTTGACATCGATTCCATTCCTTTCTTTCACTCTGATAAAAATGAAATAGATAATTTATCAGAGTAAATATTCAATAAGTTGGGCATTATATTAAATATTAGTTTAATAATTTGGCCTAAAAATTATCTTAGTTACATAAAACCTAAAAATCTAATAACAATACTATCCTAACAATGTGAATGATAGTCTCAAGTTTGGACATACGTTTTGAGTGTGACGTCATGCAGTGTATAATAAACCATTATACACACTAGTGAATAATAGGTATAATTGTACTTCAGGAAGCACACGTATAATGAATGATTTATAGTACAGTCGTGGACAAACATATTTTAATCTATAATATACTGATGCTAGTGGAGCTAGCATCGAGTTTGTTCCAGCCATTGTTCGTTGGAGCCAAGCCCGTAGTTTGAAATAACCATGAGATTGAAATAACGAATACCTACATCTGCATCGAATGAAATTCTTTACATCTCTAATTGGGTTTTCATTATTCATGTTACATTTTCCATAGATGAGGGGTTTGTAATTCAATAAAGCATTCCAAGAGCGTGATCCGGCATTATTTAAACAACTTAGATAGGTCGAGCAGGCAGAGGCTGAAATGAACGAAATTTTGTGCTCACTTCCTCTAATAAAATTTACATATTTAGTACATGACCGTGAAATGGTACACCTTTCTTAAGAATTATCTCAGGTATAACGAAACGAAGTCATTCCATAAAGGCCCCTGCGACTCTAATATATTTGTTATTTAATAAGATTTGCCGTAGAGAGGACATTTTGAATAACTGATACATTTCAGCAAAATTTTATGGTTTTGGAAGCAAATTCATATAAAAAAAGAAAATTTTGTGTTAATTGAACTATCAGAACTGCATCAGGCAATTTAAGTTTTTTAAGCGCCGATTTCATTATTTCATTACAAAATTGAAGTTTCATATTTTAAATTTTGGATTGATTGGGCCGATTCATGGTGTAAATTAATATACATATTAAAACAATTTTAATATCGAGAAAAATATAATTAAACAAATTGCTGTAAATAATAATTATAATCCCATAATAATAGACAATATGATAGATAAAAAACTGTTCAAAAATGCGATTAGCCAGGTGTACCCCCTAACTAAAAATAATATCAAATATAACACCCTCACTTTCATCGGAAATTCAAGTAGAAAACTTTAATCTCTCCTATCTAAGCACAACACTAACATTGCTTATCGCACCGGTAATAATTTAGGAAATCATATAAAAAATAAAAAATCCAAAGTTCATAAGGATAATAAATCAGTAGCTTATGAAAATCACATAAAGTAAGGGAATTAAACTTAATTTTTTAGAGTCATTACAGACAAATAAATACAAGCATTCCGGTCTCCTATTGAATAGCCAAACCGATCATACTTCAAGCCCCCTTCTCAATCTTTTCAAAATTACCAAACTACCTGACTAGCAGTTCAGAATTGGTTGTTCCTATTCTAATAATTATTTGTAACCATCCCTCTATATTTACCCCTTCTACACAATTTGTCATCTCTTCATTTCTCGTTTTCGATATAACAGAGAAACATAGTTATTAGCTAGTTTGCCATTGGCATCTGAAGAAGTTGAAGTTCCACCGAAACGTGCGTCATGCGTTATTTCTTCAAACAAATGTGTAAATTGTTATTATTAACCATTGTTTTAATGTTTTCATATTTTAATACACTTTTATTAGCTTGATATGTATTAAGGAATCTTTGAACGTGATTTTCACCCTTTTCAGAAGATCGGATTGATTTGAAACTTTGCACAGTCATCAAGAACCAATGATAACGCAATAATTTAAATAGTCTGTCCTATCATCCTGATCAGGACCTCCAGGATTAGCGATTGTCCAAATCCGGTATCCGTTAGTGTCTTTGAGCTAAGTAGGCCGATTATTCGTTGCTAAGAAATCTTCACCGTTTCAAAATTATAAAGGCTAAGATAAATAATAGTTAAAAAAATAAAAAGTAGAAAATAAATAATAGTTTAAAAAAATGAGAAACCCGCTTTTGTGGATAACCGAACGAAGAAAAGAAAATAAATAATAGTAAAATAAAACTGAAAAACACGCTCTAGTAGAAAAGCGAACTAAAAAGTGGAAAATAATTTTCAATAAAATAATATTAATAAAAGAAATATTAAGATTAACAAAAAAATATAATTTAATTATTGTTGAAAAGCGTGGTGTGCTTTCAAAGATATTCACATAATATCTCTTCTTTTACCAATATCTGTCATTAAAATATTATAACAATTGACTACAACCACAATATTCTTTCAGTTATCTATATATTGTAAAGCGTGTTTTTTAATTTTTCAGAAATATCATTTATTCTGAAGACGTTCTCTTCGTTACTACCGTCAACTCATTAGTTAGATGGAAAACATAATATAAAATATTCATTAATTCATCAACTTTAAGTATCATTTGATAATATTTGGGATGTCTTACTCCCACATAATTTTTTTTTATGTCGGAGGAGTGCCTTTCATTAGTTTTGTTATTATCTACTCAAGATTCGTTTTCGCTTTGGATATTAAATTATCAATACTTTTCCTATTCAAAATATACGAGATCCAAACAGAAAAGAATACATGAAATCATGAAGACTGCACTATTATTTGCAACACTTAGAGTAATGTGGGGTAATATGGCAACATAAAATTAATATGCTCACATTCTATTAACCAACGCGCCTAGATGAAAGACGATGGCTGCACGTTAGAGCTTACACAAAAATGAAGGACACCCTAATGCGTAGCACTAGGAATGATAAAACCCCTCGGCGCATGTGCATGTCGTCAATATTTTTTGAATGTATTATATAAATTAAATAACAATGAAAGTCGATTTTACGAATGAAATGAAGGAAAATTGCAATAAATGTATTAATAAGTGGATATTACGAATAAAATCCGTGAAAATTTAGCAAAAAATTCATTGATTGACTGTCGAATTTGAATATCCTATTCCAGCTCATTTTGCTGTAAATTATGAATCAAATTGATAAGATGGAAAGCAGACACACGCAGAATCAAGCTGAAGCTATCAACGTCGCTTGGTTACCGTGGCACACAGAGCACTTCGACGCATGTTTTGTAGGACTTCGTACATATCGACATTGGCGCATGCGCATGTCGTAATGCCTATCTAAAAAACGCTATAATTTTTTATTCTTCGTTGGGAAAAATTGGAAACAAACCTTCTCTTATGAAATCATATGTATCTTATCGATATCCGTTGGAATTTTTAAAATCCGCCCAGATCCCAACTTTTTGTAGTGAGACTTTAGCTTCGCCTCGGGGTAAAAACGCTATATTTTTTTATTCTTCGTTAGGAAAAATTGGGAATTAAAATTCCCTAATGAAATCATATGCGTTTTATCGATGTCCGTTGGAATTTTTAAAATCGGGTCAGATCCCAACTTTTTGTCGTGAGACAATAACCCCTTTAGCTACGCCTCGGGGTAATAATAGGTATCCGTCCAGAATTGTTCGTTGCCATATTCCCACACAGTGAAAGATTGTAGGTAAGTTAAAATGCACCAAGATAGCATGTTGCCATTTTACCCCATATCATGGGTAATATGGCATCATACGATAGGTAATATGGCAACATGCTATTCTCTCAAGAAATAAACTTTTATTTGAAATTTAAGAAAAAAACTTAATTTTTCACAACATAACATATACATATCATTAAATTTTATTTCTTCAGGCCTATAGAGGTACTTGGTACTTGATCTGGAACACAATCTGAACAATATATGTTTGATGGAGTGCATATCTCGTGAACCCAATGATTACATTCCACACATTGCAGCCAATCACATTTTGGACCTTTATTATCAAAATAGCATCCACGGCATTGTGCACAATATTCTAATTCATTAGAAAAAAATGATGATGCATAATACCCCATATTGCATCTTTTGATGAATAAAATGAAAACACATATTTATTACACGTATAACGGAGTGTTCAGCCAAAGAAACTCCTATTACTCCTATTAAAATTTACGAAATCTACTTCGAACTTCCTTCACGACTATCTGTAACTTAACATGTTCGCGACGATGTGCGCCACCGGTGGCCCACAAACGATCTATTCTTACAGACGATGGGAACCATCGGTGGCCACTGATCAATATAAGTTTAGACTCACATAAAATTTCACGCCTCAAAGATAGGCCTTTGATATTGAGGCAACGGCTCTAGGAATAGTACATGTTGCTTTGGGTACCACCGATTGCGCACTCGTCCACTGAGATAGGTGTAAGAGACAAAAAACATGCAGATACATAAAAATATATGCTTATTTTTCAAATCATTTCAAAACATGATAGCACAGAAGTAAATGAACATGAATTAGTAAGTATGTCTAACTACGAACTAAAAGAACATAAATCTAAATAACAACATACTAATAAAAAAAAAGTTTAGTCTCAAAACAAAAAATCATCAGTCTGAAAATAAAAAACTTAACATGAATAAGTATACCTTACTATGTACTAAAAGAACATAAATCTAGCTAACAACACTAATAAAAAAAAAGTTCATGCTCAAAAAACAAATTCCAATCGATTTTACATGGTGGCCACCGGTGGTACCCGACGCCAACAAAAAAATATTCATTGGTGGCGTCACGAACCACCGGTGGTGCACATCGAAAATGGAATCAAACTACAGAAAAAACTCATATTTACCGTTCAAAAACACATTATTTATACAAAGAAAAACATAAATTAACAAAAATGAGACATAAAAAATTTTCGTCCTGAATTTATCGGTATATACAACCAAACCATCGTCGTAAGAATAGTATATTGTATAATTAGTGGGAAAAGCATAATATTCCCAAACGACTGTGATCATTACCAGACGAGGAGCGTAGCGACGAGTCTGGTAACACAGGAATTTGGGAATATGCTTTTCCCACGAATTATACATACTATTTTTTCTCCGATCGTTGATTTACATTTAAAAAATTAATTAAAATATATTTCATCCAAGATGTAATCAAGTAAGTTTAAATAGGTTTCTCTATGTTCATATTGAAATATAGAAGTGGTAACCATGGAAATTACTCTGTTATGACAAAAGTAAAATAATTTTAAAGCCGGTTTTGTTTGATTCGTTGTATTTCATAAGGAATTAAAAAAGAATTAGTAAACATGGACACTGATAGTGATAATTTGTTGTCTTGCACGGCCCCTGAACTAGTAGAAGCCGCGAACGTGGCTTCACTTAATTTACTTCCGGCGAAATCCAGAGAGAAGTATGAACTTGCGTACCAACGCTTCATGAATTTTTGTAGAAAAAACAACAGTGTATCCTTTTCTGAGAATGTACTGATGGCGTATGTTGCTGAATTGGCTAAAACAATGAAATTTTCGACGTTGTGGGCACATTATTCCATGCTTCGATCAACTTTGTCTGTTAAAAATAATATTAATATTGCCCAGTACCAAAAACTGTGGGCAGTTTTAAAACGTCAAGTTATAGGATACAAAAAATGTAAATATTAACAACAATTATAAAAATTAAAACCAAACTTTGTTTCATTTTAATGTAATAATCCATTTGTTACATTACCGCACGCTACAGCAGTGCGGTAAGAATATTACCGCACTGTTATTTTCAAATTGCTTACCAACCAATATTCTGAAATGTTGAGCTTTGCGCATAGAAAACAGGTCAAAATATTGTCACTTTTCCCACGATCGGAGAAAAAATGTTTTACACGGTGGTTACCTTTATATTGACCTTATTCAGTAACAAACTGATATATTCGATTTGTGACTGATTCAGACATGTTTCCTATCTGGTACTAATATGGCTGAATGGACATTGTTGCTAAATGTTGATTTGGAACTAAAATATCAAACTGCGGCGTATTACCCAGCGCGGCATATTCTCCTAATTTACTCTATTGATTCAGTGCGCTACTTATCTAAGTTATTGGGCAAACGGTTACCATTAAAACTTCCAACTTCAAACTTTTCATCAAATTGTTCCTACTGAACAATTTATTCAAAATTCCGTTCTCCAGCGTTCAGATTTCAAGACTAACTACAACCATTAAGATTTCCAACTTTGCAGTTTAATTTCAAAGTTACCGTAGTTCAATTAATACAAAAACATTAAATTTGCATACACCCAGTGAGGTTACTAAGCACAAAGTGTATTTAGGCCTTCTAGTTGTATTCGAGGAAATCATAAAATTTAATACATTTTCGAATGCTCAACGCTAATATCACAGTAAATGCAAATTGGACGATTACTTGTTTTTATTAGAGAACTTTGGGGAAAACTAATTGATGTTGAATGGTACAGTAGCATTTTTAATTTGATGTATGAAGTTCATAGTCTATAATTCCAAAATGAAAGAATTTTTTCCTACCATAAATGAATTTATTAATTTTACTGTTGTATTCTTATAGGTTATATATCAATGTTTTGTTTTCATAGATAAATATAACAATTGTTTGTCATTTCAAATCGCGTTCATTAAATAGACCACCGCTATTGACCCCTTGATGGTAACAACTAAACACTGCTAAACTTTCTATACATGATAATGCAAATCATATAACCATGAATACATTTCTAAAATGGCAGAAATATGAACAAACATGTAAAACATTGTAATATTAGAATATTGTTAATGACATCTGTAATATAATAAGAGTTATATACCTGTAGTTCACAAGTTCAATACGTGTTAATTCTAGAAACTTCGCAAATTGCACGAACAGTATCAACAATAGAGTTGAGAAAAATATCTTTGAGAAAGAAGAAATTTGAAATACGAAATTGAGGACTTTCCAGGCTCCTTCCCAATACTTGCAATTTAATGTTGAAGCACATGGAGCGCTACCTAAATCGTCCAGATAAAAATTTGTTGGGAAACCCTGTAGTAGATCATTAATATCCGCTCATGTATTTCCCCTCCACTCCCTTGTGCAAAGTTAGGAGATGCCAAGCATTTGACTGAATTACGCAAACTTTGATAATTCTGTTGTACATCAACAAACAGCCCATATACCAAAATTTAGCTCAGTTGGTATAATGGGAGCCACTGAAGATGCCAAAATGTAGGTACCGGGAAAAACAAAACAAAAAAAACGAGGTCTAGGAGATCTAAAATGGATATAGAAATCACTAGTACAAGATCCCAGAGCCGCCAGACGTTACTCATTTTCTAGGCACATCTTCTATTTCCCATATGTATGGGATTCAGTAGTGTTCTTATGTACATTCAGTGTATGGATACCTGCTACCTTGTGACGACTACCAATTTCTAGGTATCAGCTGCTAAAGATGAAAAAAAAACTCAAATCAGTTTTCTTAATTTCTCAGTCTTGATTTTGATGTATGGTACTTAGGGAACTATTTCAATACCTTATGTAAGCAGCCAGTCCGATCGTATGGGCCAAACATCCCGCCAGACACAAATTAACTGTCCCTGTGAGTAAGGCAGTATGAGAGAAATGTTATGACAGTAATTATAGAAGGGAGATCGACGCTCATAGATAATCACTATCGCGCTCAAATGAGCAAATCATGACAATTCGCTCATACTGTTCATACCCATAGGGACACTTTATTTGTGTCAGGCGGGATGTTTGGCCCATACGATCGGTCTGGCTGCTTGCATAAGGTATTGAAATAGTTCGCTGAGTATCATATATAAAAATCAAGACTGAGAAAATAAGAAAAGTGAGTTGAGTTTTTCTCCACCTGCAGCTGATACCTGGAAATTGGCCGTCGGCACAAGGTAGCAAGTACCCATACACTGAAAGTACATACGAGCACTACTTCATTCCACGAATATTATTGCTGACAAAATAAGTATCGTCTGGCACTCTGGGATATTGTTCTACACTTCCCAATTTCATTATTGACTTTTGATTGAGTGCAATATTAAATTATTATAGGAGAAAATACGATTAAAAATCTTCAGGATGATATTCGACTAGACCGTGTAATTTCTCGTCATTTGGCCAAGGCGGAATATTCTAAATTCTTCGACGGTCAACATACGATTCTATCAAAAACAGGTTTATACCGTCTGACTTTTCGGAGAGATACCAGAAGATCGTCCGGCGATGAGCTGGTTCGAATAAAACGCATCCTGTTCTCCTTTTATCGATTCGCATTGTTGCCAATAAACTGTGTCCAAATAGTGACTTGGAATGAAAAGGCAAGATGAATCAGATGAAAGTGTTGTATTTGATCTAGCGAACAAGACGATAATTACATGAATTATAGCGTGATTGTTATCGTTATACTGATTTTAATGTCTTCTCTATAATTATCACGGATTTTTAATCCTTGATTCAAGATTTGTACGTAAGGATGGGTTCTCATTGTATTTATATGTTAAATTTTTGTGGAGCACTGAAAATTTTGAATAATCTGCTCTACATGTGATAGTACCTTTATGAAAATGAGTACTTGAAATATTTATTTATAATACGACAGTAATAGTTTCAAACTACACAATCACAAAAAAACAACTAAAGCTCTATATATTTTGTTCATAATTTCAACGAAATATATAGGGCTTAAGTATAATATGACTATAATTTAACAACTATATTCTGTTCTGGTGAAGCAAACGTTGAAATTAACAAAGAAATTTGAATCTCAACGTCCGTAAATCCTTATCAATTCTATATGTCTTTATATATATATATATATATATATATATATATATATATATATATATATATATATATATATATATATATATATATATATGTATGTATATATTTTTCGTAATATGTTCTTGGTGTTAGGTCACATTAAATGATGCATTTCAGTCGTCGTGCAAATGATTGTTTATTGACGTTTTGACCATTTTATAGCCTTTTTCAAAATCTATAAACCTTAACGTAGATAATCAACAAATTAAAATGAAACATAGAGAACAAAACATTTTTACTACAATAATTATCACAATCAAAAGCGTTGCTAGGTCAGTTTTGTTCTCTATGTTTCATTTTAATTTGTTGATTATCTACGTTAAGGTTTATAGATTTTGAAAAAGGCCATAAAATGGTCGAAACGTCAATAAACAATCATTTGCACGACAACTGAAATGCATCATTTAATGTGACCTAACACCAAGAACATATTACGAAAAAAATATATATTAGGTCAAAGAAAAACCAAAACTAATATATATATATATATATATATATATATATATATATATATATATATATATATATATATATATATATATATATATATAGGTATATGTATATATATATATATATATATATATATATATATATATATATATATATATATATATATATATATATATATATATCCTGTATTAATCGAAAAATTGTTTCCATTTCACCAACTCACTCTGTAAATAGAAACCAGCAGTTATTCAAATACAAATTCTTCATATTACCAAGTTTCTGAAACTAGATTTATAGGTGCATGGAGATTTTGAAAATTAATTCTGATATTTCTCTGTTTAGAATATTTAGTAATCCCATTCAATCCCCTCAGAAAAACATACAATTATATTGATGTATTTATTATAATTTTAGATAGTTTATTATAAACGATAAAGGTGAACGTGCGTTTGAGCCGGCCCACTAATTGTACCTATTTATTTTTATTATTTTACATATCTTTGCTATTTAATTTATTTATGTTCATTGTGCTGTGTATTTTCCTTATGTTATTTAGTTTTCTCTCTTATCATATAATATATTCGGTTTTAATATATAGTGGAATACTCAATTTTACTTGTCAACTGCTTTTGAAAAAAATTATTCAATACTTAATTTTAATTCATTTGAGAATTTTTGAAACAATTTCCATGATTGAATTTTTAAATTATAATTTCCTCATTTCAATTATGATTGGACATATATATATATATATATTTATATATATATATATATATATATATATATATATATATATATATATATATATATATATATAAATATATATATTAATATATATATATATATATATATATATATATAAACATATAATTATTTATTCGAATTGTTGTTGCCTGTGATCTATTTTTGATCTCTTGGTAATTATTAGCAATAACAGGCTGGTTGAATCTTAAAAAACTCGATTTTATTAAATAGTTGACGTTTCACTTCGATATTCGTAATTGAAATTTCTTTGACATTTATTGATGTGAAAAAATTGAAAAAAATTGAAAAAATAAGGCTGCTTTGTCTTGCTAGTTATTTATCATATGCTATTCAGTCTAATATTAACATTCAAAAATGTTATCATTAGATGATACTATACCGATAATTTTACTCCACATCTTTAATGTTTTCCCATGACTCATTTCTTTGTTGTTAGATAAATAATACCCTATTATTTTTATTTTCAAACATTACGTAGGTAAAGGTTTCTTTGGTTTCCCTTACCATCTAATGATAACATTTTTGAATGTTAATATTAGACTGAATAGCATATGATAAATAACTAGCAAGACAAAGCAGCCTTATTTTTTCAATTTTTTTCAATTTTTCAATCAATAAACGTCAAAGAAATTTCAATTACGAATATCGAAGTGAAACGTCAACTCTTTAATAAAATCGAGTTTTTCAAGATTCAACCAGCCTGTTATTGCTAATAATTACCAAGAGATTATATATATATATATATATATATATATATATATATATATATATATATATATATAACGAATATTGAAGTTTTGCTTATCACTTGGTGAAACATGATTAAATATTGATATTTAAAATAAAAACACTTGGCTTTAAGTTTCACTAATATATTGAATAAAAATTAACAATTACATTAGTCAACTAGTTTCGGGTTATGGGCCCATTATCAAGACTGAACAGAAAAATACTCAACAAGCTCATTTATAATATTGATTATAGTAGAGGGGAAATTTGGTATTCAACTTGTTCATTTACGATGGGGTAATTCCTCTTAATGGCACTACTAATTTCTAAAATTTCCAACAGGTCAAGACGTTTGCCCTTTTTACCTGGGTGGAGGCATATCGTTTTCTCGAAGTCGATGAAATGGTTAAATTTTATACAATGCTATGAGAAACCAGTAGTGTTTTTGTTAAACAAAATTGACTTTTTATGTTCTTCTACGCGAGTGTTGATTTTTCTGCCTGTTTGTCCGATATAAAAGGATGGGCATTCATTACAAAAGATTTTGTAAACACCACTGTTTTCTCCAATATTGTTCCTATCCTTGTTATTGACTAAGAGTGACTTTAAATTACGTTTATTTGTACATATGCTTTTAATACCGTTTTGTGATAATCCAGGAATTAGTAATAAAATCATCAACAGATTATCACAAAACGGTATTAAAAGCATATGTACAAATAAACGTAATTTGAAGTCACTCTTAGTCAATAACAAGGATAGGAACAATATTGGAGAAAACAGTGGTGTTTACAAAATCTTTTGTAATGAATGCCCATCCTTTTATATCGGACAAACAGGCAGAAAAATCAACACTCGCGTAGAAGAACATAAAAAGTCAATTTTGTTTAACAAAAACACCACTGGTTTCTCAGAGCATTGTATAAAATTTAACCATTTCATCGACTTCGAGAAAACGATATGCCTCCACCCAGGTAAAAAGGGCAAACGTCTTGACCTGTTGGAAATTTTAGAAATTAGTAGTGCCATTAAGAGGAATTACCCCATCGTAAATGAACAAGTTGAATACCAAATTTCCCCTCTACTACAATCAATATTAGAAATGAGCTTGTTAAGTATTTTTCTGTTCAGTCTTGATAATGGGCCCATAACCCGAAACTAGTTGACTAATGTAATTGTTAATTTTTATTCAATATATTTGTGAAATATATATATATATATATATATATATCCAGATAAAAATCCTGATAGTATCGAAAATTCTTCTAATGAACATCATCATAGCTTTCCCCTTCCTTTACATCTTCAGAGGATCACATATTGATGACAAAACTAACTCACATATAATCTGTTGATTCTGTCAATAATGTGTAAATGTAGGGAATCCATATATTACCTTTAGTGTCAGTTCTTCAATAAAGTGGTCGTTTATTCCAACATTCACTTATAAGCCGTTGCACGGAAGCATTAATTAGTAACCTGTGGGTTATTAAGTCGCATTAAAGGGGTTATGGGCTCGTTCATTTAATTAGTAATTTGCTGTAAAGTGCTCAACAATTTGCTCTCATATTTATTGAGAAATTAAATCTGACTTCCTATAGTAAGCCATAAAAAATTTACGACTAGCCGTTAAATCAGTTGTTAACAGATATCACACAATAAAGCTATAAACAGGCTGTGGATGCCACCTGTTTGCTTATTGCTGTGGATGGATAACGGTTTCTAAAAGAGATATTCCGACAATCCAACTAACTCGACTCAAATTGCTAATTCCAACATAATTATGTATATATATATATATATATATATATATATATATATATATATATATATATATATATATATATATATATATATATATATATATATATATATATATATATATATATATATATATATATATATATATATATATATATATATATATATATATATATATATATATATATATATATATATATATATATATATATATATATATAATATGTATATATGGAGAGTCAGGATATTCAAGGACATCATCACATTACATAAAAAGTGATATCAAAAATAACAAAAATTTATGCACTCTGGTTAAGCGTTCCATCGAATCAGATCACAGTTTAATATATGATGTAATGGAGCAAAAATATTGTTTACTTTCAATAACCTACATAAAAGACTTCTTTTAGGAATGACTCATATTTTTAAACATTCCAGAAAGGATATAAAGCCTCAATGTGTGTACAAATCTTTAACATCTAAATAAACATAACCAATTAACTCCAAATAATTTCAATTAAACATGAAGTTTCAGGAAATTCAATTTTATTTATAGTGTGAACCCCAGTGTACATACTCTCCTCAATTATGATTTTTTGATATTTTACATTTTACAAGGAAGCTCATGTGTCAATGTTGTTTTTCGCTCTATATATATATATATATATATATATATATATATATATATATATATATATATATATATATATATATATATATATATATATATATATGTATATATATATATATATATATATAGTATATGAGTAGTGTATGTACACTGAGGTATATACATATATACCCCATATATACAGGGTGTCCCACCGGGAAAGAACGCGATCTGTATATGGAAAACTACACGTAGCAAAATTTTAAAAATTTGACAGTATACTAACGTCGATAGGGGCAACTCGACTAAAATATTTTCAAGATGGTGGCACTTCCGGTTCTACCGGAAGTGGATACCAACTTGCTTATTTTAAATGGGATACCCTGTATATTAATACGTTTTTAGATTCTACGCAAGATTATAGGCAGATTTTATGGATTATGTCCTATACCTAAGTCTAAGCGTTTCTGACATATTTAGGTTTTTATGTCAAAAATCACGATTGTAAGCCCTAAAATAATTATCAATTGTTCCTATAAAGAAGCCCTTATTACTAACTTTAGTTTGAACTCCTTGTTGAGAAAGACCTACTTTAATAGATTTTGTATAACATTTGGATAACTAGTCATACAGGGTGTGCAAAAAATAAAATCTAAAATGAGAATGAGAAAACTGTCCAAAATCAATTTTTTCAAATGGAAACCCCCTCATTTTTATTATTTTGTAGTATTAAGCATTAAAAATTAAGGTAACTTTGTAAAAGGTTATCTGTATCTAAAATCAACCGTCAAAATAATTTCGAAAATTTGTTTGTGTTGACATTCCATAGTCGCAAAATACGACTAAAAAGATGTAAATGAGAATTTCGATTGCTTTCAGATAATGTAGGATAACATATTTCGATTCTTTTCCATATTTCGATTATATTTCAGAAAAATAGTTGTACATAACGTATCTGGAAGCTTCATGGCTTTCTTTTCTCTCAATACATGACTTCAGAAAATTATTGGAGCAAAACGATCATTAATATTAATGCTCCAAGCCCGAATCCGCCGGGGGCATTCGAGAACGAAGAAACTTAATGTTCCCTAGTCCATTTCGAAAAGCACTTTTAGCAGGCTATGATGTAAAATCGGCTCTCCCCAACTTGACAAGGCAATCAATTCAAGTGAAGCACGGAATAGCAACTGACGATTACAACCACTATTTTGTCAATGCGGCTAGGTAGTGCTGACCTTACCCAAGGAGAGCAGCAAGATAAATGACATTGCATTACTTCAATACTGTTTACGGTATACCTAGACGTAGACTTAGGTTGTAGTAAATAGTTGGATCGATGTTACACTGAATTCATTGCCCTAGGACTGATATTGTTAGGTGAAAAGTGTTATGCTGTGTCACCGTGATATGAGTATCATGTTGTAGCTGATTTATGATGGAGCCATGGTAGTAGATACGTAGATACAGATTACGGACTTATAATAACTTTGAATAACCCTGGTCTTTAGGATTCTTTTAGATAGTAGAGATTCTCCTATATATATATATATATATATATATATATATATATATATATATATATATATATATATATATATATATATATCTTTTTATTATATATATATATATATATAATATAGATTATTATAGATGTAAATGAATACTGAGGAAGGAGGAGACCTCCGAAACCGTTATAAGATATTATTCAAAAAAAAAATTTAAAAAATTAAATTGGTACCTATATATCCATACCGCAAAACATGCATATTATTGAGGGTTCAGCACTCTTTTCAAAAAAGAGTTCCCTTATGCATCGAGAATAATAGGCACCTCTTTGAGCTCTGTTGAAAGAATAATTGTTAATTTTTCAATAAAATGAGATCAAAAATGTTTTTAGTTTTTTATTTCAATGCAGATTGTTCGATTTTTAAGATAAAGAAATTAATCATATGTAGAAAATAAAAACGTCTTTTGAATAGAAACCATAAGAGATAGGTATAGGGAACCCTGATATAGTTTTAAAAGGGAATCTAATTCTGCGTCAAAATAAGTCATCGTATACATACAGGATGTTCCATTTAATTCTAAGAAGTTATTCCATAAAAAATGTGCCCAAACTTTGATGCAATTTTTTTCAACAATCTGTACAATATTGAAATAAAACTTTTATGTGGAATTTAACTTTAACCTTTCAGCTAAGCAGTGAATTCAGTAACGAGCAGCTCGTTACATGTTACAGAGTGTAAATAATTGTTTATTTATTTATTTATTTACCAATTTAGGTTGCAAACAGTACAAAGTACCAAAACAGCATCCACTACGTGTATAAAATAAACTTAACCTACAAACTAAACAATTTATATTCTAAATAATTAGTACATAATAAACTTAATAAACTTAAAATGACAAGAACAAACTGAAATTATTCTTAGTCGTCTAAATTCCTAAAAAGTATTGTTTTAGACGGTGCTTATAGTATTTTATTGGCAAAACAAAAATATCCAGCTTTAGAAAATTATTATGAAGATTGAACAGTGACTGAAATCTACAGATTGGAGAATTCTGTCCTAGGTTAGTTCGGTGAAAATCCACTGCAAACAGATCTCTATTTCTTGCGTTGGCCCTTGGTGTTCTTAGATTAATTCTAGATAATAGATCATTAGAATCAATATGATTATTTAATATTTTGTAGAGCATAGATAGATCGGTTATAATTCTTTTGTGTTCAAGTGATACAATTTTAAATTTAGATTTGATATTGGAATAATTGTGATTAACTACCGGTTTATTGCTCTTAAATCCAAGATATCTTAAGAATCTATTTTGTACACGTTCCAGACGTGTAGTATGTATGTTTGTATTTTGTTCAATTATAATCTGTATTTTTTAGTTTATCAAAATTACTCAGAAACAGTCAGTTTTAGGTATAGGGAATATAACAGTTACTTACCTTTATTTGGTCTATAGTATCTGAAAATATTCAAAAAAATAGGGTGTTCCATGAGAAAAAATAAACCTTTGATATTTACCTTTTTTTTGCGTCACCCTGTATTTTTGAAAATAATTTTGGAATATGCTCCTCATGGACCTACATATGACTGTACTCAATTTATATATATATATATATATATATATATATATATATATATATATATAAATATATATATATATATATATATATATATATATATATATATATATATATATATATATATATATATATATATATATATTTGCAGAACTTGGTTCACGGAATGAACCGCGTGAAAGATTTGAAAAATCTCGACGTTTCGGCTCCTTTTGCGAAGCCATCTTCAGGAGAATTAGAAGGGGAATAATTCAGACACGTGGCCTCAATCTGCCTACTCCACGATTCGAATTAGGAGGAATCGGAAACAATACGATTGCGTGGTATCAACCTGCCTACTCCACTAACCGTACTGCTTCCTGTCAACTCTGAAGTCTCAACCTGCCTACTCTTCAGAGTCAACGTCGAGATTTTTCAAATCTTTCACGCGGTTCATTCCGTGAACCAAGTTTTGCAAATACTTCCGACCGCGGAAATCTTTCTGAACATATATATATATATATATATATATATATATATATATATATATATATATATATAAAGGTATATATTATATATATATATATATATATATATATATATATATTATATAGGGTGGCCCACCCCATTCGCCTCGGTGTTTCTATGAGAAATGTAAAGAGTGAGGAAAAAAAATTTAGCACAGTCATATGTAGGCCCATGAGGAGCATATTCCAAAATTATTTTCCAATATACAGGGTATATATATATATATATATATATATATATATATATATATATATATATATATATATATAAAATATATAATCTCTTGATAATTATTAGCAATAACAGGCTTGTTGAATCTTAAAAAACTCGATTTTATTGAAAAGTTGACGTTTCGCCACGACATTCGTGACTTTATCAAAACTTTTGAGAAAAAATTGAAATTTCTTTGACATTTATTGATTTGAAAAATTTCTATAGAAACAGACTACTGTTTCACTAAAATTTTTTTCGGCTGTGGCCGTTCTTTGTAATTTATTACGTGCTATTCAGTCCAATATTAACATTCAAATTTGTTATTATTAGATGGTAAGGGAAACCACAGAAACCTTTACCCACGTAATGTTCGAAATAGGTCCAAATTATTTTGATTTTGAAGAGTCAAAGAATAATAATAATAGGGTACTATTTATCTTTTTTTCAAAAATTTCTCATTGCGGCTGTGGCCGTCTTCAGTTATTAATTACGTGCTATTCAGTCCAATATCAACAGACAGGTCCGTTGATATTAGATGGAAAGGGAACCACAGAAACCTTCACCCACGTAATGTACAAAATAGGTTTAAAATTTTTGATTGTTGTCTTTAAAAAGACATTACTTGTGATTTTGGAGATCACATGTTCTAAACTATATTTTCTTTCCAGAAAAATTGAAAATTCTAGATGTTTAGATTTTGTCTAAGAAGATGAGTTGTTGTGGTTAGAATTTGTTTTTTAAGATTCAACAAGCCTGTTATTGCTAATAATTATCAAGAGATTAGAAATAGTTCACAGGCAACAACAATTCGAATAAATAATTATATATATATATATATATATATATATATATATATATATATATATATATATATATATATATTTATATATATATATATATATATATATATATATAGTTATACACACATATATATGAGTATCATTCAAATGTATGTGAAAATTTCAGCTAAAATTATGTCGGTCGTGAAAAGCCCACATTCCCATTTTCACACAACATTATGGGAGCTTATTGATCCAACAATATGTTTTTGTTCGGCAATATTCTTGAGAGTGTATGGAGATACTGGTGAATTGCCAACTCCGTTTTTTGCTACTTAGTGAAGCTAGATTTGAAATGTGAGGCATGTTCCAAAACGCACATAAAGAAAATAACAAAGGGATTACTTATACGATATACAGTTTATATTTTATCAAATTTGAGACAAGTTCATTGTATTGAGTATAGTTTCATAAAAGCCCAAAGTTCCTTGAATATTAGTTATTGCATTATTTTTTCTGATAGGACCAAAAAAGCACGTAAATAGGAATCGTTAAATGGTAAAATGATTTTGTTCCATAGATTGAGAACAGTTTCACAAATTCACAAATATTTTGAATAAAACAAAATTAAAACATTAAGTAGTGGATGTGCTATACCAAGAAGCGAGTAAGTAAATTTTTTTTTTTTTTTAGTTTTTCTTCTAGTTACAGTGATTAATTAACTTCAAATACATAAATATAGGACTACATTGAGTAACTCTAATATTATTGAAATATGCAATTTTTCGAAAATCAAGAGAAAACAAGAGACATCTACGTAAAAATGGACGCGGTTGAAGCAATACTCAAATTTTTTAGTTTGCTTCTTCCCCGAAATTAATCCTAGCTCCCAAGTGAGCTAGGATTAATTCGATGGGTGCCGCTGGAGATGCCATATATATATAATATATATATATATATATATATATATATATATATATATATATATATATATATATATATATATATATATATATATATATATATATATATATATATATATATATAATCTCTTGATAATTATTAGCAATAACAGGCTTGTTGAATCTCAAAAACCTCGATTTTATTAAAAAGTTGACGTTTCGCCACGACATTCGTGGCTTTATCAAAATTTTTTGTTTGAAATTATTTTATGGGTAATTGAATTTATTTCTCTTATTGCTCTATCGATCTAAAATAATAGTGGCGTTGCGGCGTTGCCGCTCATACTAAAAAGTAGCAGCAACTGTGAAATTTCAAATGAGACACCCTATATATTATTCCATTTTTTGCATCTCTACCATTTTCCAATTGATTTTGTATGATACTTCCCTATACCTATCTCCAGAGGTTTTCGAGAAATTAAGTGGTTTCCTTATTTTTTTGTGCAAAACATAGCTTCAATTAATTGTTCATTACTAAGGTATTTAAATTCGTAGGACGCTGAAATTTTAGGCGTAGTTTACCAAGTTCCGACGTATTAGTAATATTCAAAGGAATTTGTTCTCCATTATAAAGGGTCCTTCAAAATTTGCGATTTTAACGATAAATACAAAAATGGTAAAAATTGCATTTTTTCAAATGTAATACCCTATATATTTATTAGATATTGAATATCTCGAAAGAAAATTGAAATTTCTTTCAAATGATGTAATGTTCCTATAAAAGTCAGGTTTCCGAAATAAAAGCAAGTTTCTATAAAAATCGGATTATTTTGCCATATTTTGTATTAGGTAGCTATGAAATGTCAAGAAAGATGTCATTATGAACATTAATAATCCTAATTCGATTCGTGGAATAGGCAGATTGAGGCCACGTATCTGTTATCAATGGTTTATTGCTAATAATTATCAAGAAATTAGAAATAATTCACAAGCAACAACAATTCGAATGAATATATATATATATATATATATATATATATATATATATATATATATATATATATATATATATTTATATATATTTATATATATATATATATATATATATGTATATATATGTATATATATATATAAAAATATATATGTATATATATATATATATATATATTTATATATATATATATATATATATATATATATAGATATATATATATATATATTTATATATATATATATATATATATTTATATATTTATATATATATATATATATATATATATATATATATATATATATATGTGTGTGTGTGTGTGTGTGTGTGTATGTTAGTAAAATATTGTGGCCAGTTACGGCCTTAAAAGTGAAAAAATTATCAATACTATGTTTGATAAATGCTTGAAATATTTCATCCTCCAGTTGTAGACGTTGTAAATTTTTTCTGCTTGATCGTAGACTAACTTAATTTGCACTAGTAACTCAGTACAACATTGTTCGTTATATCTAACCATTAAATAACGCCTTAAGTGCGAATTTAAATAAAAAGTTATAAGGTAAGTGTTATCTTCCCTGGTGGGTGAGATGGCTCGAGCCATCTGACCCGTACTGTCGGGTGAGATGGTGCTCTTCAAGTTACCCACCCAGTTTCGTTTATCACATGTATTTCAGAAGTAATCACTAATTTCAATTTTCATATTAGTGACAGTTGAAAATATTGTGCCCAGCTTTAGAGGGACAGGATTTTTTCCCTTCAGTCTTGTTATTCCAGATTATGCCTTTCTCAATATTCACGAATCAGCAGGCAATAACGCATCTAACATTACGGACAATGATAATGTAGAAGATACAGGAAATACACCTGGCAAAATGTTAGATTTCATAAATCCCATTCCCTCCACTTTCAAAATTGAGTGCATAGTTTGTCGTCGATGGTTACATGAAGGCTGAATGAGTTTCATAAATAAGTGTCCTAGTTGTTAAAAAGTCAAATGAAATTAGTAGTTTTTGAGTGTTCAACTCAAAAACTACTTAATTTATGTTCATTATATTTTGAATATAAATTTATTTTCCGTTCTCCACCCGAATGAATCATTTCCAGTGGTTAGTTAAAAAGTTGTGTGTGCGCCATGTCACCCGCATGAATATCTCATTACTTTTTTAGTGCGCCATACTACCCGCCCTTGGTGGGAGAGATGGTTCACTAAGCCTTTTTCATAAGAATTTATCAGTTGGCAAAAAATATTTTTTTGGGAGAATTCAATCTCAGTTATAAAAATATTTTTTGTCTAATTTCATATATTTTTGTTTAATTCTGTTCACTATCCTCACTTTGTAAAATATTCGATATTCTCATGTAGAGCTCTTTTATATAGGTGTATATATATATATATATATATATATATATATATATATATATATATATATATATATTCGTTCGATACGTTGCAATATCTATCATTTTATAAAAATATGTGGTTCGAAGGTATAAAACAGATTTAAAGTTTACTAACACACCTCGCAGTTGACGTTCGATGCCATAGTCTATGGGAATATACGAATAAAAATTGTTGATGATAGATAAAAAGAGAGTTACAGGAATATTGACATACCACATATCTGTTATTTCGCAACGAAACCTTATTTATTACCCACCACTGGGTATTACCTTCCTACCCATCCCGTTAAGTGTGAATTGGGTGCGGTCATTATGCTTGGTTGGGTGACTGCTTTTATACTAATGAACTTATTAAGGTAATTTCATTAATTACAGTCCTATAAATTAAAAGCCATTGTTTCCGTGAATTCACAGAATTCAACATCTGATTTCCTTCATAATTTATTGAAAGTTAATATAACAATTTGTAATTATTATTATGTGCAAATATAATATTTGGTTTATGCTTGAGATATTCTGATAGCCTGCTTAATTATCTCATTTATTTTACCTTTGATCTTTAATTTTATTGTCTTGGTATTTTAGTTTTTTTCAATGTCGGTAAATTTTTATTTGAATCAATTATGTATAGCTTTCGACAATCTGTATATAGAATCTAATATTAAATTACTTTCCATCCTAACATTCAAGCAAAGATCTAGTAGATTTCCAGAGTTTATGAATAATTTATTAATATTTTGAAAACCTTACCTACAACAAAATCTATTATCAAAACGATTTTAAAAGGAATACTGAAATTTTGTAACAAACTTGCTACTTAAATATACCCATTCCATAAGCTTCATTATTATTTATATCAAGTCTATATTTTCGTTCTAAAAATTTTTCTCTCGAAACAAATAGTTTTTTTATGATAGTGAACATTGACACTTACTAAATCCAATAAAGCTCATATAACCCAAAATAAAAAAGATTAACTTACGAGAATGAAAAGTGAATCTCAATATGTATGTCGGTGAATTTTCATTTGAATCAATTATGTAGCTTTCCACAATCAAGCAAAGATCTAGTAGATTTCCAGAGTTTATGAATAATTTATTGATATGTTGAAAGCCTTACCTACAACAAAATCTATTATCAAAACGATTTTAAAAGGAATACTGAAATTTTGTAACAAACTTGCTACTTAAATATACCTATTCCATAAGCTTAATGTACGTTTCTGCAACTGCAGTGAATTATTATTTATATCAAGTCTATATCTTCGTTCTAAGAATTTTTCTATCGAAACAAATAGTTTTTTTCTGATAGTGAACATTGACACTTACTAAATCCATGATTACGAGAATGAAAAGTGAATCTCAATATGTCCACATTAATATCATAACGTAAATCCTATGTAAGTAACTTTTTAGATTTAAATAGGAAAGCCTGTATATTTTTAGAGATTTGAAGAGATCAAGGAAAGTTGACCTTTCCTTGACTTCACCACGGATTTGTTACATTCGTCGACGATTCTGTGCCTCAACTGCAAGGAAATTGGTCGTTTAACGTAAATACGTGATTTGATTGACCCCAAATAATAAAAATCTGAAGGACTAAGATCTGGAGATCGCGCAGGCCAATATACGAATGCTTTACGTCCAATCCCATTGAATTAGAAATTCGTATTCTAAATCATAGTGGGGAGGTATTCCATCTTGACACAAGATCTGTTGAAATCTGCACAAATATACAGGGTGTCAAATATAAATATAAAAGGTTAAGGGTGTCATTAAGATAGTTCTTTTCGTTTTGAAGATATTTCACTGTGTTCCATATACTTTATCCCAAGCCGTATTGGAGAAAATTTATTATAAGGTATTAAATTTTACTCATTTCTCTAAATTAATTAGGTATCTATATCATTTAACAATGTCAATGACTCGATATTATTCTCACGTGGACGTCGAAAGTTTATATTATACCAACCATGTGGGAGACTGAACAGCGTTGTATTAACCAACATCGAATTCAATGACCTTGTGAAAGTGTAGGTACCTAAATGAAGTGATCAGACAGATAATTATAACAAACTATTAATTTTTTAACGGTTTCTCATATATGTACCTCGCTCTTTATTATGTTTTCTCAGAATATTTTTACTAACTAGGCTGGCTTCCACTATTGATTACCTGATTCTTTTATGGTTATATTTTACTACCAACTATAAAGTAAACAGTTTCAACTCAATGGGTTTTACGAGTGTAACAAAAATGAAATGTAGCTGTAATTCGGCTTTATTTTCAATGCAGATGTTAGTTTTCATGATAATTTGAATGTTGTATTCTTTTTCTCAAAACGCACAACTAAGTTGAAAATAACGGCTTATAGGTATTGATTGGGGATTATAGGAATAATATGAATATTACTAATTAAAAATATTTGAGAAAAATTAATTAATTTTAAAATTTATCAACAGCCTCTAAGTTTTGTTCCCCGAAAATATATATATAGCCCAATCAGTTTGGACATGGAAAATCGAAAATTTAACAATAATTCCAAAAGTCGTTAAACTTTGGTCAAGTGAATGCTACATAGAGAAAGGAACAAATCTCATTTTGCAACCTTTTCCGAAGACCGGAACATTGTTAAAATTGCAATAATATTGCATTTAGCCTCATGCTTGTGAAAAAAATTCCAAAAGTTCTGCAAACTTGGAGTAGTATTAAATTTATAATTTCTTATCACGTATCAAATTTGCAACCAATTTAAGGGACATTTTTTTAACTCAAAATTAACGTTTTTCTTTGATAAACTGACTTAAAAAAATTCCAAAAGTTGTGCAAACTCGACAGATACTTCGGAAAAATATACCGAACAGTTGTCTAAATTGGAACTTTAACGTTGGCCGGAACATGTTTATTTACAATTTTTTTAAATCGTTGTAATTTTTTCAAGCAAAATGTTCTCGAAATAATTACAAATGTTTTAAAATTTTATTGCAAATTTAGAAAACATCTATTCTGATGCATTTGCAACCTTGTACGCGGTCCAGAACTTTATGCAATTTGCAAAACTATAAAAATCCAAAAATCATATTTTTGCAAATTGCATAAAGTTCCGGACTGCAAATGCATCAGAATAGATATTTTCTTGAATTTTCAACCAAGTTTCAAAACTTTTGTAATTATTTCGAGATCATCTTACGCGAAAAAATGGCCACGAATTAAAAAATTATAAATAAACATGTTCCTTCCGGTCAACGTAAAAGGTTGCAAATTTATACAACTGTTCGGTATATTTTCCCGGAGTATCTGTCAAGTTTGCAGAACATTTGGAATTTTATTTGGTCTTGGAAAAACGTGAATTTTGAATAAAAAAATTTTCCGTAGGTACCCTTAAATTGGTTGCAAATTTGATAAGCGATATGAAATAATATATTCAATACTACTCCAAGTTTGCAGAACTTTTGGAATTGTTCTCACAAGCATAAGGCAGAATTCAATGTTATTGCAATTTCAACAATGTTCCGGACTTGGGAAAATGTTGCAAAGTTTCATAGTTTGTTTCTCTTTCTCTTTCTCGACCCTACATTAAAGTATGAAATCTTTTGGAATTTTTGTCAATTGATTATCTTAACTCACTGGCCTAATAGGTAGATACTATTGCAGCGTATCGAAGGAAAGCAGTCAGGTGCTGGAGTATTTTTTAGACATCCTAGACTACGATTTTCGACAACAATCTCATATTTATATATATATATATATATATATATATATATAAACTCTTGATAATTATTAGCAATAACAGGCTGGTTGAAATCTGAAAAACTCGATTTTAATAAAAATTTGACTTCCACTATGATAATTCGTAATTGAAATTCTTTTGACATTTATTGATTAAAAAATTGAAAAAAAAACTGAATAGCATATACTAAGCAGCCCTGTTTTTTTTCCAATTTTTTAAATCAATAAATGTCAAAGAAATTTAATTACGAAGTATCATAGTGGAACGTCAAATTTTTTATTAAAATCGAGTTTTTCAAGATTCAACCAGCTGTTATGCTAATAATTAATCAAGAGTTTAAAAATAGATCACAGGCAACAACTATTCGAATAAATAATAAATATTGCAAGCTGAAAATATGCAATGATCCTAAACTTAAGCTGAGGGTTTTAAACTTGTTATAACTGTAAGTACCCCTTTTTAAAAGAATTCTGAAATTCTAAATAATATTAAAAATTTCATTGAAAACGGCTACTTTTCATATAAAACGAAACTATTCCGATAATTTTGCTCTACCTATTTAATATTTTCCAGCAACTAAATTTCATTGTTATTGTTATTTACTCGTTCTTAGAATCTCGCGGATAGCATTAATCGCCTCTCGTGGCAAAGTTTGACCCAAATCTCCCATACCGGAGAGTTCAGACAATAACCACAAATTGTGTGATTATCTTCCGTATCTAAGGATTTTGTTTGTGTACTTTTTTTCATCTTCAAATTTCAATACAATACTGGCTACGCCGTTCTGATGAGGACCAAAGAGTCCGAAACACGTGTTCAACGGCTGCTTCCATATAAGCGTCTATACCGATAATTCTACTCCACTTCTTTAGTGGTTTCCATGACTCATTTCTTTGTTTGTTTAGAAAAATAGTACCCTTTTATATTATTTTCAAAACAGTTGCGTAGGTGAGGGTTTCTTTGGTTTCCCTACCATCTGGTGATAACAATTTTGAATGTTAATATTGAACTGAATAGCATATACCTAAGCAGCCCTGTTTTTTTCAATTTTTTTAAAATCAATAAAATGTCAAAGAAATTTCATTACGAATATCATAGTGGAACGTCAATTTTTATAAAATCCGAGTTTTTCAGATCACCAGCCTGTTATTGCTATAATTATCAAGAGTTGAAAATAGATCACAGGCAACAACTATTCGAATAAATATATAATATATATATATATATATATATATAATATATATATATATATATATATATAATATATATATATATAAATATATGCATTCGAATTGTTGTTGCCTGTGAACTATTTCTAATCTTTTGATAATTATTAGCAATAACAGGCTTGTCGAATCTCAAAAAACTCGATTTTATTAAAAAGTTGACGTTTCGCCACGACATTAGTGGCTTTATCAAAACTTTTGAAAAAATTGAAATTTCTTTGACATTTATTGATTTGAAAAAATTTGAATAGAAAAAGACTACTATGTCTCACTAAAAATTGTTTCGGCTGTGGCCGTTCTTTGTTATTTATTACGTGCTATTCAGTCCAATATTAACATTCAAATCTGTTATTATTAGATGGTAAGGGAAACCACAGAAACCTTTACCCACGTAATGTTCGAAATAGGTTCAAATTATTTTGATTTTGAAAAGTCAAAGAATAGGGTACTATTTATCTTGTTTTCAAAAATTTCTCATTGCGGCTGTGGCCGTCTTCAGTTATTAATTACGTGTTATTTAGTCCAATATCAACAGACAGGTCTGTTGATATTAGATGGGAAGGGAACCACAGAAACCTTCACCCACGTAATGTACAAAATAGGTTTAAAATATTTGATTGTTGTCTTTAAAGATACATTACTAATTTTGGAGATCACATGTTCTAAACTATACTTTCTTTTTAGAAAAATCGAAAATTCTAGATGTTTAGATTTTGTCTAAGAAGATGAGTTGTTATGGTTAGAGTTTGTTTGTTTTGATTTATGTTGTTTCTTCGAAAAATTGAAGAATTAAATCTGCGTATATTGAACTCAAATGTTTGATATCTGTTCTATCATTTACGACTTTATTTAAATTTTTTTGAATATGTAACATTTCTAAAATTTCTCTGCGTTTTTGATCTTTTTCTATCTCTAAAATTTTTGTGCTATTAAAGTTGAAAGTATGATTCTCATTGTTTTTATGTTTTATTAGTGCTGTGGTTTGTGTTCTGGTATATTTGTGCGATTTTAGTCTTTCTTCTGAATTTTGAAAAGTTTGTCCTATATATGATTTATTGCAATTATTACAGGGTATACTATAAACAACATGAGATTTTTGCAGAAGAGGTGTTTTACGTCAACTTTTTAATAAAATCGAGTTTTTTGAGATTCAACAAGCCTGTTATTGCTAATAATTATCAAAAGATTATATATATATATATATATATATATATATATATATATATATATATATATATATATATATATATATATATATATATATATATAGTGAACTACGACATTTATTTGAAACTAATCAAA
>JARQZK010001458.1:827500-835000 GCA_030704885.1 Cynegetis impunctata | reverse complement strand
ATTCGCTCCAAATTAAAAAAAGGATTTCAAAAAAGATTTTTATTTTTAGCAAGAGGAGTGGCGTACCACTTTTTATTAAAAAAAATACTCAGTCCGAATCCAATATGGACGCCATTGGTGCAAATAAAAAAATATTTTCAGACCAAAAAATGTTCATCAATGCATAAAAGCCATACGCCAAATTTCATAAAATTATTGAAAGTGGTATGAAAATGACAATAAAAAATTAATTTTTTCCTTGAAACTTTAACACCATGTATTTCGGAAAAGAATCGTTTTTGAAGCATAGTTTATATGGGAAACTACCATTATTTTTTCATGTGAAAGCACCTCCTTAAATATTTTACCTTACTTTTGAAACACCCTGTATAATATATATATATATATATATATATATATATATATATATATATATATATATATATATATATATATATATATATATATATATATATATATATATATACCTATACATATTCTTTTTGGCATACTGAAACATTTTTTTAATTATGACCGGCCACAATATACTTGTTTCAATCACTAGAATGCATATCATACTATATATTTTCTTTAAAAACTTTTTGGTATCAGGGATCTTAATGGTAACATTGCATGTTTCATAATTATATTCATGAAACTTATATATAGAAAAAATATACTACTTAAACACAAATTAGGCTTTTCTGAAACATCATACCAAATTCACCGAACTTGTTAACATGAGTAATATAAAAAGTTTGTTTCATTCAACTGAAAATTTCTATGCAACTTTTCTAATGAACAGTCTAAGATTGATTTAAATGGATCTTCCTAACGAAATGGCCTAGAAGTATACCGTGCAGACTGCGGAGATTCACGGGCTCCATGACAACTCTATCATAGCCCCCCTTTTGTATTTTTTCTTTTGATAATTGCGCACAAAAACTAATGAATTTAAATCAATAAAGGTCAATTTCCAGTTACGGTTTGGGCCTATTTCGAGTGTCCCATACTTGAAACAATTGTTCCTCCATATAAAAATCTTCAGATACTGTACTTAGCAGTAATGAAAAGTCGACATGTTTCGAGCTATGAACTCATTATCAGTCTTGATAATGAGTTCATAGCTCGAAACATGTCGACTTTTCATTACTGCTAAGTACAGTATCTAAAGATTTTTATATTGTGAAACATAAGCCAAGTGTTTTTATTTTAAAATTGTTCCTCCTTTCCCCCCATGTGCGGTCTTGAATAATTCATGGATGATAGGATTTAAAAAATAAATTTCATTTAAATCTTCTAGGAAAAGCAATTTTCTCATGTTTTTGGATAGTTTTTTTAATTTGTTTTAACTTTGTATCCAATTGACATCAATCCATTAATTAATATAAAAAGCTCAGTGTTATCCTATTCGAACAATATTTTATATTTTGTCTCACTGTCTCATAATTATAACTACTTGACTTTGTTTACATCAATTTCTTTGATGTCGAAATTTTGCACCACCCTGTTATAGCAAACTTGTGTTTTATAGAGCAATAAGAAGGCTATTCGAGAATGGGATATCAAAACACGTAGATAAAGAGATACCTATATCATTATCTGGAGAAAAATTATGATATAAAAAAAATTTAAAATTTTTATCGGTCAACTCCCAGATTCATTCATATTACACGAAAAAATTTACCTGAACACTAATTGAATAATCGAATAGATTTATCTGCGACACGAAATCTCTTGCAGCTTAAAATTCGCGAATAAAGCAAACCAGACCACATTTTATTGATCCCCCTAAAATATTGTAGCGAACATGCGCATTTACACATCAACAAAACCGGCAAAAGCTTATTTAGTATCATGGCGTCAATCGATTCTAAATTTCGCATTATTTGATAAATTATTAAAAAATATATCAGTAAATATATAAAAGTAAGAAAGTAAAACATGTTTGACTGAAATTGATTCATATCAAGCGATAAACATTTAGTAGATAAAGGATTAGTGAAATATTTACATATGGTAATAAAAAGAATATGAAGTGAAACATATAAAACATATGTTTATCATCTGATTTCAGTATATTTATGATTGAAATAAAAATGAATTTTGTATGCTAATGAAGAAGTAAATTGTGAAATATTTTCCATATAGGTTCTGTATCTACTTTATAAAATTCATTATTTACAAAATAAGTTGATGAATACAAATTTTCCACTTACCGGAAACATGGAGATATTCGAAAACTTCCTTCCATAATAGAAATTGGTGAAATTTTGGCAGTATTGCCAACGTGAAGAGGAGTTCAAGCGTAGGAGCGGCACTAGAACACTTCCAATGTTCACCACGTTTCTGTACCCACTGTCGCGTTAGCTGGCAGACTTCCCTAGTCTCGCTTGGCCTGAGGCAGTTGTTGGTTGTTGGGTCCGAAAAGCCATTAACATAAATTATGATTGGAGACAGTTAATATTGGGTCATAAACCTTACTGGTTTACAACTGGGACATTAGGAAACCTGGAACTATTCTGAATTTTTGACTGTTTTGCGAACTGGTTTTTGTGGGCGATATATACTGCGAAGTTTGTTTCCTTTGTAAAAAATTCCGTTGAATTACTTCTTTCAAGACAAGTGAAGTCGTTGAATCATTGAAGTTTTTTTAACTGGATTTTGTTGGAGAATTTCCTTTGTATAATGCGTATATTTGACAAATCAAGAATTTATGCTTTCATAGCATGTACACAATTAATTAATTTCGTATTCATTTTATCTTAAATATCTTTAGTATTATATATATATATATATATATATATATATATATATATATATATATATATATATATATATATATATATATATATATATATATATATATATATATATATATATATATATATATATATATATATATATATATATATACAGAGCCGTAGCCAGCACTGCTTTCTAGAGGGGGCTGAAGGAAGAAATTCTTGAGGGGGCTTGTTTTTTACATAGTACTAAAATAAATAACTGAGAAAAAGTCAGGAATATACAGCTCTTTTAGTCTTTTTACCTAGAAATGTATACTGGAAAACTAAAATTAATTGAAAAACATTTTGGAAAAATGAAAAAGTTTATTCTAATAAAAAATATTAAATGAAAAATATTTCATAGAAAACTCTAAATAAAAAAACAAATAGATTTAAAAAATATTAAAACAAAATAAAAATGTACTTTCATCATTAAATACAAACGAATAAATATATCTATAGACGATAATATCATAGAGCCACCTTTTGTAGGAAGGTTACAGATTTAAAAAATGCAGCCTACAAATTCATGTAAGTAGTTAAGTAATTTAAGTAAAAAATACCTATTATTGGTTTTTGGACGAGTGCTTATCATAAGTGAATTTTATATGTAAAAATACTTGCTACCAATGTTTCCCCGTTAACATGTCGCAACCACAGTTGCGCTTTTGGGCGACAAATCAGCGTCTAAAGTTCAACACGGCTCTGAAAAATCTGGCAACACTGCTAGTAGCTGCTCGTTTGACGCTATTTTATTTTAGGATGAAAACGTCAACATATTTTGCAGGTTAAAAGATGCCGCAAATAAATAATTTTTACAATTTTAGTAGGTAGATTTGTTTGTAACTAGGTTAGTTTTATGTTTCAACGCAGATACAAACATTTCTGGTATGTGATAATTGTGGTATTTTTTCTAGATGGGGCTTAAATAATTCCAGAGGGGGCTTTAAAGTTTCGAAAAAGCCACGAATGTCGTGGGGAAACGTCTACTTTTCAATAAAATCGAGTTTTTTGAGATTCACCAAGCCTGTTATTGCTAATAATTATCAAAAAGTTAGATATATATATATATATATATATATATATATATATATATATATATATATATATATATATATATATATAGATATATATAAATATATATATATATATATATATATATATATATATAGGGTGTTTCTAAATTGATGCGAAAGATTTCAATGGGTGATTCTTCAGCAAAAATTAAGGGGGGTCTTTCATATAACTTTTTGTTCAACACCCTTTTCCCTCCAAGTTACAGCCCTTTGAAATTAGGTGAAAAAAATTGTTTTTATTCAAGACATCCACTTTGGAAAAATTTGCAAGAATGAAATTTGGCAGATAACTGCTGCTAATAAAATGGCAGTTTTTGAGTCTTTTTGTTACCCTTAAATGTAATCACAAGGGGCTGAAAAAAACAACCCCAATAATATTTTGCACCAGAACTTTTTAATGCGCCTCTATTTTCCTTTTCAAAAAATATATTCGAAAAGACAGACTCGATCTGCAACTTTTTTATAACTTGACTTTCAATCATAAAGTTGTTAGTTTGATCACAAAAAAATAAAATAGTGCTCAGACTATTTTCCCGTAAATTCACAGAGGTTATCATTTATTAAAAAAAAACAAGTAAGCTGCTGTCAAATGTCAAATAATTTTTTAATTGTTATTAGTAGTACAATTATTGTTCAATCCGCTCTAATTTGCAATATTCTTCAATTAAATAAAAAATGCCATTCTTTCAATAAAGTTTTTTAGTTGTGAAAAATGTTTGAAGTCACTATAAAACTGTCTAGAAATTAGAAAAAATCAGGACAATAAAACTATTTGTCATATGACTTCATTTGACAGCAGCTTACTTGTTTTTTTTTTAAATAAATGATAACCTCTCTGGGAATTTATGGGAAGAGTCTGAGCACTATTTTATTTTTTTGTGATCAAACTAACAACTTTATAATAAAAAGTCATAAAAAAGTTGCAGATTGAGTCTGTCTTTTCAAATATATTTTTTAAATAGGAAAGTATATGCGCATTAAAAAGTTCTGATGCAAAATATCATAGGGGTTGTTTTTTTCAGCCCCTTGTGCTAACATTTTAGTGTAACAAAAACACTCAAAAACTGCCATTTTATTAGCAGCAGTTATCTGCCAAATTTCATTAATCTAGTTTTTTCCTAAGTGGATGTATTGAATGAAAACAATTTTTTTTCACCTAATTTCAAAGGGCTGTAACTTGGAGGGAAAAGGGTGTTGAACAAAAAGTTATATGAAAGACCCCCTCAATTTTTGCTGAAGAATCACCAATCGAAATCTTTCGCATCAATTCAGAAACACCCTGTATATATATATATATATATATATATATATATATTATATATATATAATATATATATATATACATATATATATATATATATAATATATATATATATATATATATATTATAATATATATAATTAATATATATATATATATATATATATATATATATATATATATATAATATATATATATATATATATATATATATATATATATATATATATCAACATAGGATGTATAGGTATACGCATAAAAGTAGGTTGATTCAAAGATAGGTACTAAGAATTTTGTTTCAAGTAGAGCTGTTTTAATGCGTTTTTTAATGAAATAGAATCCCTCCATGGTTTCTATTCGCAAGTGTATTTTCTGTATCAAAAGAATATAAATTCTACCGAATTTAGAAAAATATTGGTCGTATTTCACTTCATTATTCTAAGCATAATATATGAAGTTATTTCAATAACATTATCATATTTCAAGTGCTCTACACTTAACTGTATGATCATTTTATTATATAAATTACAAATGGCCCTTTTTTCATATCGTTTTCATAGAAGATATAAAACGAATTTAAGTATTTAGTATGTAGGTTTCTATAAAATTATATTTTCATTGTGATAATTTAAATCATATAATGAGAATTAATTTATCGAAATATTTATTATTTATAAAGACGTTCTCTAATGAAATGATGAAGGGTTCCCCTATAGACCTATAAATGCATCTAAATTCGAACTTCCCTCGAAGCGAAGGGGCCTATTCACAAATTCTTAGATAATCCAGTTCCGCTCGCTACAAGAGCCATGACGTCATACATTGTCGATGCAGCTGTCAATTCGATTTCATTGCCGCGTCCAGGAGCTGTCAAGTTGGCTGAATTATCGCCGCCTCTTTCACAATGGCCGTTTACTCTCTCTGTGCGAGAGGAATGGGTCGAGGACGCCTTCGCAGGTATAAGTGAGAGTTGTGTGTGACCCATTCTGTAGATTTTTGTTTGTATTTGTCGACAAGGGATGTAACAAACCCAGAAATAGTTTGGGATATGTTGGTTGTAAAAAAAAGGACATATTTGCTTCTAGTTAAGTTAAAAAGATAACTTCCTACTTTATTTCTTCACTTGTTACTCGTATTTTATCCCATAAAATACATACTCTTGCAGTGTATCGAAGGAAAGCACTCAGGAGAAGTTTTTTATCCGTTGTAGACTTCCTAGACTACGGTTTATCAAAAATTTATGTCTGATTTTTTATTATAAAATGAATTTTTTTCTTCAATTCGTTTTGCTATTTAAGCGTGACTTTCCAAATATAATTCTATCTGTTAGAATCCCATCTCGACGAGATGCATTTCGCGCGACAAAAACGTTCTCAGTGATGGAAAAAGAAAACACACGTGTTTCATTCCTCCCTGAAGTATGTATGAAGAGGCGGGCAGCTTGAGTTCGGGATTAACTTCTTCAGCCGGATCAGAGGATACACTTGTATGTACAAGTGCATCAATGATAGGTGAGACGGGATATTTATGGAACATAGGAAGTGTGGGTAGGGTTCAGAGGATTAATACTGGCCCAGCATTCGCCTTATAAGTTTGCAATGCAGTGACTTACATTACTATGAGGAAACCTCTGAGAAAAACTCATGGCAGACCAGTCGGCCCCGGGGTTTGAACCCGAGACCTCCCAAACACTAGCCAGCGTACCTAAGTACTCGACTAACTAGCTTGGTTAAGCTATACCCCATTTTTATAATTCAACAAGTGGAATATTATAAGTTAATATATAAACATCTCTGTTAACAATAAAGTTATCACATCTGCCAATTTATACCTATCTAGGTACCTACAGTTGTTCAGTCATTATAAGATGATAGTATGAAAAGCATTGGAGAATTATTTAGATTTAATCTCAATGGTTGCGGCTATTAGAAATGCACTATAGAATAGTTTCTAAATTTAATAGTATAATGCAGGAAATGTAGATACCTACCTACAGTTAAATATTAACAACAGTTCCTACTAACTTTCTCTTGTTACAGTTATAATTATAAATTTTTTTTTATATTTCATAATTAGAAAATATATAGTGCTCATTTACCGATCTGTAATTTATTGGTTAGGGTTGCACAATCACACACAGACATATATATATATATATATATATATATATATATATATATATATATATATATATATATATATATGTATATATATATATATATATATATATATATATATTTAATGCATAAAACTGCATTTTTTGACAAGTAACTCAACTTCATGCAACTTCCGGTTTCACCGGAAATGACATAAACTTTAGATTTTCAAATGGGACACCTGGTATATTTTAAGTTTTTTTGTCTCCATATGACATTTAGAATGCAACCATGTATCATTTG
>JARQZK010001458.1:687500-822500 GCA_030704885.1 Cynegetis impunctata | reverse complement strand
CTGAAAGATTAAAATAGAGTGACATTTAATGAAAGTAATTGTTGTTTTAATGAATTACACTTGAAATGACTCCACATATTGTTTGTGTTCAGTCTGGAAAAAAATAAATTCAGTAGGTTATTTAAAATGTTTTTCTGTTTTTTTGAATTAATATTATCATGAGATTTCATATTTATCGAGAATTTAACCTATGTGGTTTACATATACCTATATATATATAATATATATATATATATATATATATATATATATATATATATATATATATATATATATATATATATATATATATATTAATATTTGGGATTGCAGTCTGGGTGAAATGAGTGTACACTTTATTCCTCTATCTCAAGCTTTCTGGATTTATTAATCCCTTCTTCAGGAGATGCTACAAAAAATGAGTTGGTGAAACAAAACTGTTTTGGCTTACAAAGGAGTTACTCACGAATTTGTGGTTATATTCAAAGATGTTAATTTAATCATTTTCATCAGTTCGCATTTACGGGTGTCACAGTCCGAAGGTAGATCGAAAGAATATTAATTATTAATTATATTTTATCTTCTATTCAAGAATTATTTATTTGAAAACTGAAATTTTATTTTAATAAATTTGTGATGGCGGCGAACATAGACATAGATAGCTCTTGCCAGTACCTGTACGGCAGTGACATAGACATAATCTTCTTCCGGTCTAACCTCGGTCTGCGATCCCAAACGTCAACCTATTGATTGGACAAAAACAATAACAATCATAATAATGTGAAACGAAAAGAAAATTGAAGGATGAATTTAAATTTTGTCTGATTCATGATCAATAAGTTTAAAAAGATATCATATCAATATAAATCATAAAATGAAAAACTAAAAAGGCAACACAAAGACTCCAAAATGATGTAATGCAAAGCACTTTAACCCTGGTATTCAATTTTCTCCCCTTACAACTACCCCTTCCAATTCGTTGTTAGCAACATAGTTATTATTTGCATTTGTTATAGGTATATGAGCAAGCCGTTCAGCCGAATTTTCAGTCAGGTGACTGTTTTTATTCAAATGTCTTTCATTTATTTGATTTTCATCAATTTCTATTAATAGGGCATACACAGAACTCAAAGAGTCTATGTCCTTCATAGAATTTAATGCTTTTTCATCCTGGGCAATCCTAATCATCTCTAGAAGTGATCTTTTTCTTAGATTGATCTCAGTATCTAATACCTCCACCCCATTGTAGTCTGGTATGTGTCCCGCTTCAATAGAATGTCTGGTTAGGGCACAACTATCCTTTCTTAACTTCATGTTACTCTTATGTAAGATCAGTCGTTGTTTCAATGTCGTCCCAGTCTGGCCAATGTAGTGTGCATCACAGTGACCACACGGAATCCTATATACTACATCACTCTTATTGAGGGTTGGTGTTTGATCTTTCAGATTACTGTGTATTTTCCTGATGGGTTTAACATTCCTAGTTGCTACCATTATATGTCCCCCTGGAAGAGTCTTCCTTATTCTGTTCGAGAGAGACTTTATAGAAGGCAATGTGACAAATAGTTTTTCCCCGTTTTTATCTTCTGTTTTGGCTTCTTGTTCTTGTAGATTTGGAGTGCTGTAGATGATCTTTTTTATGAGTTTATCAGGATAGCCATTTTGAATCATTATTTTACACAGTTTAGCCAAGTTCTTTTCTTTGAATGAGGGATGTGAGACTTTTAGCACTCTTATTCTCAAATTATTGATGATATTAAGTTTCATTTTGAAAGGGTGATATGATAAGTAGTGTATATATCTTTGTGAAGCCATTGGTTTCACATACCTGTCAGTAACCACGACGTTGTCATCCCTTCTTATGACTCTCATATCTAGGAAGGGCACCGAGTTTTCTTTTTCATCCTCAATAGTAAATTGGATCTTATTATGCACAGAGTTTATAGTTTCGAATATACTCTCAATATATTCTCTGGGTATAGCCGTAATAACATCGTCCATGAACTTCTTACAAAAAGGAAGATCAAAGGGTAGCATCTCGCTTATCCTTTCTAGCATATCATCCACTACAATTTGGGCAATGATTGGTGATGCAATGGACCCCATAGGTGCCCCTTCTTTTTGTTTATAATATTTACCCTTGAATACAAAAGCTGTCGTATCAAACCACAAGTCTACAAACGTGCAGAACACCTCCAAATCTACTGGACTATGCCCCTGTATAATCTCCCATCGTTTGGTAATACTTTCTTTTGTCATCGTGTTAGTGATGTTAGTAAACAATGAGACAATGTCCCAGCTCTGCAATACATAATTGCCTGGTAGTTGAAGTTCGTTAATGAACTCAGCAAAGTGAAAAGAATCTTTAATATAAAACCTGTTGTTCTGATCATATGTTGCTGTGAGGATATATTAATATTGGTATATATATATATATATATATATATATATATATATATATATATATATATATATATATATATATGCAGTGGCGTAACTAAGGGGGGGCAACGGTCCCGGGCGCCACAAGTTTGAGGGGCGCCAGAAGCGTCCGTATTTTTTTTGTATTATGTTTTTTCATTTTATGTATTAGATGATATTCATTACTTGATTTGAATTGATGATTTTTTAAATTTAATCAATTGATATAAACTTAGATTTGAATTCTGATTCGTGATTTGAGTAGAGCTGATTTAAATCGAAGAACAAAGAAACTTTTTTTTAAATCCCATGAATCCAAGACCATGCGGCCCCTGCAAATCGAGCAACGTTTTTGAAATGGAAGTAATTAGAACGGAGATTGAGAAAAGGCAGTCTCATGTATGACAAACAGCAAATTGATAAAACTGCACTGTTGGATTTTTTTGCATGAATCTCATCAAAATGTATCCTTTACTGAGTAAGCATTATTTTCATTTAATTGAGGTTCTTTATGTTTAGAATGTGTAATGTATATTTAAGGATTTTTTGAAGCAATATAGAACAATGTTATGCCATCTTTTTCTATATAAATAAAAAATGGCGGGGGCGCCACTAAGACATCTGCCCCGGGCAGCAACTTCCCTAGTTACGCCACTTATATGTGTATACTTATATATATATATATATATATATATATATATATATATATATATATATATATATATATATATATATATATATATATATATATATATATATATATCTTTATCTTCACCGTTTCTTAGCAGTAACCCCATTTATTAAACGGTTTATGTTTCGTAGGTATATGAAACGATTAATGAAGGAAATATGAATATCACTACTTCTCTTTCAAATATATATTTCAAATGGTTAATAACAGCTGCCATCATTAAAACATTATAAAATACCGAAATGAGAACATTTCATGTTGATATTCGTTTGTAAAAAATCCATCTAAGTAAATTTTACCAATGCTGAAACTCTAACTCTGGAGATTGGTTTAATAGCAAATTGTTATTTTCATTACAAGCACTACTAATATTTTGCCAGGATCTCATTACCTGATTTCTTATTGCATATCATTCCAAATTACCATACTGATGGCTTGACATTGAACAATATAGGTAGGTAATAGTTGATTTCATAATTTTTTTCTCGGATCGTGGGAAAAGTGACACTATTTTGACCTGTTTTCTATGCGAAAAGCTCAACATTCCAGAATAGTGGTCAGTTGCTAAGCAATTAGAAAATAACGGTACGGTAATATTCTTACCGCACTGCTGTAGCGTGCGGTAATGTAACAAATGGATTATTACATTAAAATGAAACAAAGTATGGTTTTAATTTTTATAATTGATGTTAATATTTACATTTTTTGTATCCTGTAGCTTGACGTTTTAAAACTGCTCTCAGTTTTTGGTACTGGGCAATATTAATATTATTTTTAACAGACAAAGTTGATCGAAGCATGGAATAATGTGCCCTCAACGTCGAAGATTTCATTGTTTTAGCCAATTCAGCAACATACGCCATCAGTACATTCTCAGAAAAGGATACACTGTTGTTTTTTCTACAAAAATTCATGAAGCGTTGGTACGCAAGTTCATACTTCTCTCTGGATTTCGCCGGAAGTAAATTAAGTGAAGCCACGTTCGCGGCTTCTACTAGTTCAGGAGCCGTGCAAGACAACAAATACTCACTATCAGTGTTCATGTTTACTAATTCTTTTTTAATTCCTTATAAAATACAACGAATCAAACAAAACCAGCTTTAAAATTATTTTACTTTTGTCATAACAGAGTAATTTCCATGGTAACCTATTTAAACTTACTTGATTACATCTTGGATGAAATATTTTTTAATTAATTAATTATTTTAATGTAAATCAACGATCGGAGAAAAAATTGTATGTATAATTCGTGGGAAAAGCATATTCCCAAACTCCTGTATTACCAGACTCGTCGCTACGCTCCTCGTCTGGTAATTATCACAGTCGTTTGGGAATATTATGCTTTTCCCACTAATTATACAATATACTATTTTTTGATGTTTAATATTCAATATACCACAATGTGAATATGTATTAGAAAATTGCTGTAGCAATTTGACAAATTGGATTTTTTATCTTCAAGCGTTAAACAAAAATATTTTTGATTTCGAGTAGAAATTTTCCACACACCTAGGTAGACCTGTATATTTTATATTTATAACCTTTTAGTCAGTTTATTATGTTAATGGCCAGCTAACTGTATTCATAAATATTTGATATATTCAATTATTATAGGTAATAGTGAACAAAGTTAATTTAGGTAATTTTTCGATTCTTTCTTATGAAATTTATTTTATTCTTTTGTAGAAGTTCGCACTTGATACTCACTTCCCTGTAACTTTTTGCCTCTGTGTAACTCAAGGAAATTTGTTTTCTTGAAGTTATATTCTTGTAGATATTTTTAAAGTTGCTTGATGATCCTCTATCAAGCAAATATCGGTATATATATATTTATTTAAATATATATATATATATATATATATATATATTTATATATATATATATATGTAATATATATATATATATATATATATATATATATATATTTATGTATATATATATATATACATACATATATATATATATATATATATATTTATATATATATATATATATATATATATATATATATATATGTAGATAAATAAAAATATAAACATACATAAATGGGCGTAATTTCAGATTTTTAAATGGGGTGACAAGGCGTAGCGGAGGTCTGAGGGTGTTAAATCCCTCATAAGCAACTTCTTCCTTCCCGAGAAAAAAGTATTTAATTGGTAGATTGTTAATCTTTTTCAGACTATTATCACCATAATATGATTGCCCACATTCTTCATCTACCATAAAGCCTGCTTGCATACACTCTGGACATTAAGCAATACCTACAATATACCTACTTGAAAGTTCCAATAATCAGCGCTAAAAGGACTAATAAAGAAACCAAAGAGGGCCGTGCTTGTAAAATTTCATTTTACAGTAGTTTATAAATTATTGATATGTTAATTTAAAAATTCTTGGGTGAATAAATGTTGGGGTGACAACTGTCATCTCCGTATTACGACAATCTCCAATTTTTACTCCAATTAGTTTTTATGATAATGAAAGTGACGATAACTTTCAAATTATTTTCTCAGCATAAGGCATAAAAAAAACCGGAAAATAGTCTCACTTAACAAAAAAAACCATAAATCAGAATTAATAGTTTATTCATATCAGACAATTACAACAGTAAATAGGAGAATTTTTATACAGTCTAATTTGTACGCTTGCCACACACACATAAGAACAGATACATAAATAAAAGCAACAAATAATATAAAAAAGAAAACAATATTGAGCTCAAATATACATAACATAATATACACGGTTCACATATCAGTACGGCGATTCTTGTGTCTTCATTATGAAAATTTTCGTGTCATTTAAGTACCAAGCCCAAGTAAGAATAATTTTTATAGACTTTCGAACAAGAAAATGGCGACTAAAATTTGAATAAACACTTCAAATTTTTCGAACAGCTTCCTACTAAAAATTTTTAGGAATATTTACAACTCTTCAAACTATAGGTTATAATACTTACAATAATTTATTGAATGAGTGGCATTTTATTTACAAAAATTAGGTGTAGATTTTCATCTAATATATACACTAACGGTACCTAAATTGCTAATTTAATCACACTTTTTAACTATATTTATAGTGAGCATATTTTAGAGTTTTTACAGGACTTCCTATATTTTGAAAATATTTAAAAAGTTCACAGTTTTACTTGTGAGAATGAAACACTTTAATTTCAACAATATTGCACAAAAATTCAACTGAATGACACAGCAAAATAACAATAACGAAAGTAGGTTAAAAATGATCTAGTACCAATACCATACAACAGAATTCTAGAGCTAGATATTGTTCAATGGGTCAAAAGTAATTAATGACAAGGACTGTTCCTTAGGAACTTCAAATGTACGCATATCAATGCCACTTTAAATGTTTATTGGCACTTATCATCCGTTTACGACAAGACGAAACATTCAAAATGTTGGAACAAACTTTGAATCTTCACAGAATGATATAACAACAGTACAAATGGGCGTTTTAATCCAATACGTATCCCAATATAACATTTTCAATTTTTCGTGAACCATTTAATGTTATCAAATTGGTTAATGTTTTTCATGACCTTCCAGACGTGTACGATGTTCATGAATCTCACATTTAACACAAAAATTTTTATAAATCTACAAATATAACATAACAAATTAATTAACATTCAACAGTTACTCTTTCAATATTATCTTCGATGCGGAATTCTATTCAGCTATTCAAAACGACAATGTCTTTGTCCTTCCATAATTTAAACAATTATAAATAATTTAACAGTTCCAAATAAAAAAATTGGGAGCAATATTCTCGAATTGTTTAGGTAGAATTTATACTAAAAAATAATAAGAGACTATAAGTTACTTGTTGAAAATAGAGTTCCTACTTCAAATATAAATTTTGTCACCTAAAATATTCTGAAAATATTGAAACGGACTTATGTTATATGACTTAATTGTAGGATACATTGGAATACGGTGTTTTTGAAAATAACTGTGAGAAATAAAATAAATTATTGAAAAGCGTTACATAAATAATGTGAAAATATATTCTCAGATTCTATTCGTATATATCGTTTCAGTGAAATTGAGGGAAAATCAATGTTGTACAGAAAAGAAAGGAAGTATCATATTAAAATAAGCTATATAAATAAGTTTTTTTGAGGCAATATATCGTTTTTTATTGATTAAATTTCGCACATCTATACAGCCTGTGATGTTTTTACAAAACGATGATCACGATTGAAGATCACTATAGGTACTTATTTCGTCTTATCGTATACGGAACGGAGACAACCCAGGGATCCGAATGGGGGGCTTACGAGGGGCCACAGTCTCCGTTGTAAGCGGCCCATGGCTAGCTGTAGGGACTCCCGCACGCATATAGGCCGCGTTGCATAGAACCCATGCCGCCCATCCCCATGGCTTGGTGGAAAGCGTATCCTTCATCCTGGAGAGAAGCCAGGTGGAAATCTGTAACAGCAAGAGCTTTGAATTTCCGACGCAAACTATGGGGATGGTGATCGAAAAATAGCGAGAAAAGCGAGCGGTTTTTCAGAATTACGGACCTGAAAATATCATGGAAAAATTTGAGAGCTGATTCGTTTTTCATTTAATGTGAACCACTAAATAAATAAGGATTATCTATAGGTTATGTCAAGGGATATAGTTATAGTATATTGAACATAGCTGAATATCTGCTATTACTATCAATTAATCAATAAGTGACAAAGGATACTTTATGAACATTAGATAATTCTTTAGTGCTGGGACAAATATAGAAAATAATACTTTGAATCTTCGTAAGGCCTTACGTTCAGTTAGAATTTTTTTAAGAAGGATCTCTCAGAGTTCATCATGTTTTGATTACTAGTTCTCTTCATTATTCAGTAAATCATATTATACTATAAGTACATATTTGAGTAGTTTTTGTAATATTTTGATTGAAATATCAATTTAATCGTATAAATAAACGCAAAAAAATTATGTTCATTAACATATTCACTATCAGTTCAAAATACGATAGAAAACTTAATTATATAACAGATGAATGAACTACGCATGTAATTTTGATATTTCCAAATCCGTTTTTGAGAAAAACATAAATTTTTATATATACATGCATGTTTTATCCTATAGGTTATAGGTACTTTTATCCCTGTAAAATTCCGAATTTGTTTTGAAACCTTATATTATTTTAGTTTGCAAGCCGTGCAAAATACTTCACATTATATGCAAGGAATAAGATTTACAAGTTGTTTATCCTATAAACTGATGCAAAAGATGAGAAAATAAATAAATATTGAAATTTCTCTCTAGGGAAATATGAAATTGAAATTAGTTTTTTAGGTTTTACATTTCACCTATATTTCTTAATATTTGATGTTACATTAATTTATGTCATCTATATATATATATATATATATATATATATATATATATATAAATATATTTATATATATATATATATATATATATATATATATATATATGTATATATATATATGTTTTAAGAAATGAAGACCGAGTTGAAACAGATTTCTGGACTTTCATTGTCTATAAAATGTAGGATGAAATATCTGAAATATATGAAAATAAGATGATAAGAAGGAATATATACGTAAATGATAACTAAAATGACAACAGCCAATGAATGAAAAATTAAACTACAAAGGCTAAAAAATTAATTTTGAGTTAAATAAAAAAATAAAAATTTAATATATTATAGACATTGTCCGGAAATCTAAAATTGAAAATACGTTGTTAAACAGATATAAACATTCATTCTTATAAACACCTGAACAGTTCTTCCCTTGATAACAATCGAGTGAAAAAAACAGATGTCGAAATAAACTCATCCATCAACGAAAAAATAAAACAATTAAAAAAAAATAAAATACCTAATTATAAAAACGGAATCACAACAAAACATCCTAAGTAGCGAGATGTGCAAATTGACTATGATGCAAATCAAATTGATATGGATGCCCATATGGGGACATATGATACGGAACGATATTCATACTGGCCATCTTATGCTCTTTTTTCCATTTCATTCTCCTATTTTGAAACCAAATTTTTATCTGTCTTTCTGTCAAGCAGAGGGCATGTGCTATCTCGATTCTTCGCCTTCTTGTTAGATAACGGTTGAAGTGGAATTCCTTTTCTAGCTCTAGAGTTTGGTATCGGGTGTACGATGTCCGTTGCCTTTTAGTCTCGCCATTGGCGTTAACAGTACCTGTAAAGAAGAGGAAATTATTAGAATTGATGATTCAAAATTAATGATGTCAATATAGCTTACAGTAATATTGGTGAATTAATTGAGCAAGAAATTTAAGAAATATTTCATAAATTTTTGAGATCTACATGAATAACTCATGAACATGACATACCTAACATGAATAGAATAGTTGGATATTCATTATATCATGTACTATAGAATAGCGTTAGTCTGACGTAAGGAAATATATATATAAAATAACATCACCTTGTTTGGTACAACTTTTCAAATTGAGTGTAGAGCCGTTGAAGTAAAATCCGACTGTTTTGTATTGCTAAGCGTTAGATATATTAGTGTGGTCATTGCAATCGATTCATATGTGATGCTTACGATTGTCTAATAAGACCTGAGCAGATTGATTGTGGCTAAGACGATAACAGATATGTGAAGTTGACAATTATCTTGATAAAACCCCATTCAGTTTTCCCACAAATAAGACTGTTTCTTCTTCGACCACTCTTATATTCAGCTCAGCAATTCATAAGTCCTTCAAATTTTGATAATATTTCACTATTGATAATGAAGGAGCACAATCTTCCGAGGTAAAAGTCTTTTAATTCAAACCGTTATATCATATATCATAGTATATTGCATGCTTTCAAATTCACTTAAAACGTTCAAGACAGACAGGACATAAAATAACTGAGTCAGTTTTGGTTATCACTTTTGACAAGACCAACAAGATAAATATGAAGAAGAAAACCACACAAAACCAACGACGAACAACTCACAACTCACAACCAGATTGTCAGAGTGAAAATTACAAGTCTAAGGTAAGTATTATTATCAATAGTTTTAATGTGTTCAAATAATGTAAATATCTTAATATATTCTTTGCAGTTTTTAAACTACAAATTACTCTACTGATGAGGGAGGTTCGCCTCCGATATATATATATATATATATATATATATATATATATATATATATATATATATATATATATATATATATATATAATATATATATATATATATATATATATATATATATATATATATACATATATACAGGGTGTTCCTTGAAGATATGCTAATATTTAAGGGGATGACTCTTCGAGTCATTTCGAGAAAAAAACAGAAAAAAAACTACCGATGTAAGTATGTCCTAAAAGTCTTAACTGTTGAGATACAGGGTGATAAAATTTTGAAAAAAAATCAGTTTTTTAATAATAACTGAGATAGTATTGCAGACAACTTCATGAAATGTTCTACATGTCTTCTATGCATCAAGGTGAATTTTGTGATGTACAAAAATTTTCAATTTCTCTTTCAGTGGCGTTCGTACGGGTTTTGCAAAGAATATTTTTGGATAAAAAATACTACGCCACTGCTTTCTCTTGATAAAAAAATTTCGAGATCCCCATTCATTTTTGAGGAAATATGATATCTTGGATTTTCTTTGTCCGACGCATGGTTTTCGCTTAAAAAAATAAAAATTGTTTTACTTCAGGATCAGATTTTTCCAAATGTACAAAAAATGTACCGAATATTATAGAGTTGTCTACAATATAATCTCACTTATTATAAAAAAATTATTTCTTTTCAAAATTGTATCACCCTGTATCTCAAAAGTTAAGACTTTTAGGAAAGATGTTCGTAGGTAGTTTTTTGAGTCGAAGAATCACCCCCTTAAATATTAGCATGTCTTTAAGGAACACAATGTATATACATATAGGTATATATTTGAAAAAACGTCCAAATTGTTTGAACACCAGAGATGACAGTCACAGACTCCCATCAGCATGGAAACCACTTCTCAGTGGTCGCCATATCACACCCAATCAGAGTGCATCCCGCACTGATGAGCGTGAGTACCCGCCCCCCTCCCCTATAAATACGGCCACGCGACGATCGGCCCGTCAGTTGACTCTGAAGAGTAGGCAGGTTGAGACTTCAGAGTTGACAGGAAGCAGTACGGTTAGTGGAGTAGGCAGGTTGAGACCACGCAATCGTATTGTTTCCGATTCCTCCTAATTCGATTCGTGGAGTAGGCAGATTGAGGCCACGATTCTGAATTATTTCCCCTTTTACTTCTCCTGAAGATGGCTTCGCAAAAGGAGCCGAAACGTCGAGATTTTTCAAATCTTTTACGCGGTTCATTCCGTGAACCAAGTTTTTCAAATACTTCCGACCGCGGAAATCTTTCTGAACATATAGGTATATATTATATATAAAGGTAAATATGTATATATATATAAGTATAACTATATATATATATATATATATATATATATATATATATATATTTATATATATATATATATATATATATATACATCCATTAACCAATTTATAGCTGGTCTCCAATTAGGCCACTATAGATTTGTTCGATGATTTTGATACCCTGTTCATATACCTACCCAAAGTAGTTATTTAACTCCAGTACATAAACTAAAGCTACCATACAATAACGAGTATATATCATCCCATAAATCTTCATCGTATGAAAAAAGCTGAAAAAATTTCTTCAAGTAGTGAAATGACTAATAGTCTCCACGATTATCCAAACTAAATAAAGCCTTTCTTTAAGTCTCGGTACAAGCCTAGCGAAAGCTTGAAATGCACAGCATGGCTGATGCAAGTTATAATTGGCAATATACATCCATGTTCATCTACAATAATTTATATGTGTGGGTGTTCTACTGATGCGGCGACACACTGCTTTGCGGTTTGTACTGTACGTCGGGATATATGAAAGTTACTATATACTCGGATTTACACACTGCTCTCTTTGTAACGTCATTTACGGAAATTAACTGTTTTATCCGCACTGTCTCTAATTCATTAGTGGGCTCATTCGTTCGTTTCTCAATGAAGAACGGACGTCTTTAATCACCATTAATTACATTAAATGGGATACAGTACACATATTTTGATTTAAAGGAACTCCATGACCACCCCAGAGGTCTGATTTATGATAACTTTTAATTATTGTGTAGAGAATATTTGCTAATTTACAATGAATGAAGTTGAACAAACGGAAGTTATAATGTTCATATTGTTAGATCTTGAAATAATTAAAAATCGGTGCGAGTCGGACTTGCGCACGAACGGTTCCGGAACATCGACTATGCCCCCCTTAAATATTTATTTTATTTTAATTTTATTATTTATTATTAAAGTGAAAATATAACTGAGTATTTTGTGAACATTTCAAGTGCCTACCTATTACCTTTTATTAGAGAGATATCGGTAACCCAAATAGCGTCAGGCAGTATATTAGAGCATACGTATTTTGACATTTAAGTCATTTAACCTATGCGCGATTCGATTCTTAACGCAACGTCCCTAAATAACGTTACCGCCAGCCCTAATTTACGGAGTATAACGACAGAGGGTATTCGAAATAGCGCCTAACAAATTAACATGCCGGGCATGCGCAGCGTTTTTTTTTAAAGTTTAAGGTTATGTATCTTTGTTGTTATTTTGTACTTACCAATATAAACGTACGACTGTTTTAATTCCTTCATTTGATTTTTAAGTAATGGTAAATTAATAAAATACAAACTCTGGGATCTGTAGAGCGTGATACAATCTGTAAATATTGTCTTTCTCAAACCTAAACAAAAATTTACAGTCTTCATCTGGAACTTCGTCTAATGAAAAACGCTGTTGGGCATCAACATCTTGTTGATCCCTTATAATGTTCATCAAAATAGCGGCTTCAATGTCTTGATCACCACCAATAATTATCACTTCACGATCTTCATCCATTGCGGAGATTCTAGTGGAAGTTAGGAAAAAGGATTGAAAATAAAATGAATCTATATAACAAATATAATTTTCGTCTTTTATTGGAACAATAATAATTCAAAAAAACCCCGGATATGGCTAAGGTAAACGCACAAATTCAACTAAAAACATAAAAACTGACAAGACAAACAAAAGACACAAAGCATAAAGCTAGGTTGAAAGGTTAAGTCACATTTTCTAATAGCCCGGGTTCTGTGAATTAGGGCACGGTAAAACATCGCTGCCGATAACTGTTAAATAAAACTAAAATACCGCTTGACGTAAAACCAATACCGCAGGACGTTAATAACGTTCACAGGCGCTATTCGTTTTACCGATATCTCTCTATTGATATCGTGCAAAAATAGGCAAAATAGGACGTTTTTTGTATGGGAGCCTCCTCAAGTATTTATTTTATTTCAACTTTATTGGAACGAAGTTTCTTATCGCGCGTTGCGAAAGGGGGTTAGACGGATAAAATTGAGACCAAAAGTTGTAACGACACTTTTTGTGCGCGCACTTCGTTCGCGTGTTTCTCTGTCTGTCTGCCTCTCTCTCTCTCTCTCTCTCATAGAAAGCAAGCCAGTTATTTTCGTATCGTCTTTCTATTTTGCATTGAACAGTGTGGTGTCGTGACGATTATTTTTGCTGAGTGTATACAGGTTTTTTGTACATAATAAATAATAATAACAATAATGAATCCTGACAGTGTTTCTGCACAACTTCCGGATATTGCTGATGGAGTTAGGTAAGTAGAGATTTTATACAGTCAATAATTATACATAATACAGACATTTAAATGAAATAAAATCCCAAACATATGTTTCATACTTCAGTTACCAAAAGACAATTATTACTCAAATTGAGCCTACTGATTAAGGTTATATTACCTTATATTTGTTAATAATGAAAAAGATATTATTGTAACTTAAAAAAAATAAAATTTTATTACAATTCCTTCACTAATTAATCAAAAGGGTGTCCCTTGACACTCATTAAAGTAAAAATACACCTGGGGAGAAACAACTGAAAGTAAAAGGATATTCGTGTAAAACAGAGGCAAGCCCTGAGAATCCTATGTGGTGTGAGTAGTAGACATAGTTGTAGAGAATTATTCCACGAAAAAAAATTCTTACCCTAACATCTATCTTCATATTGAATTGTGTTTTAAATATCTATGATAATAGAGAAATACTACTGGAAAACAACTTCAACCACACATACAATACTCGAAACAAGAATAACTTTTTGATTCCTTATCATCGAATTGTAGCTTCGCACGCTGAATGTAAACTATCTGGCTATAAAAGTGTTCAACAAACTACCATCTAAACTGAAGGAATTAGTTAGAAGGAAACTCAAGGGGGAACTGAAATCTATCCTCTTGAAGAAGGCCTACCACAGAATAGAGGAATATATGGAAGATAATTTTTATATACCGTGATGTTTATTGTTCGTCAAACCCAATGTGTAACGTTGTTTATGTATTGTTTCTTTTTGTTTCGTTTGATGGCATATTGTCTATTATATTTTACCATGTAGTTTTGATACCCCATGTAAAATTTTGATGGGTTACAAAAATTTGTACAAAGAATTTTCACAACAAATTTAATAATAGTATATTGTATAATTAGTGGGAAAAGCATAATATTCCCAAACGACTGTGATAATTACCAGACGAGGAGCGTAGCGACGAGTCTGGTAACACAGGAGTTTGGGAATATGCTTTTCCCACGAATTATACATACTATTTTTTCTCCGATCATTGATTTACATTTAAAAAATTAATTAATTGAAAAATATTTCATCCAAGATGTAATCAAGTAAGTTTAAATAGGTTTCTCTATGTTCATATTGAAATATAGAAGTAGTAACCATGGAAATTACTCTGTTATGACAAAAGTAAAATAATTTTAAAGCTGATTCGTTGTATTTTATAAGGAATTAAAAATGAATTAGTAAACATGAACACTGATAGTGATTATTTGTTGTCTTGCACGGCTCCTGAACTAGTAGAAGCCGCGAACGTGGCTTCACTTAATTTACTTCCGGCGAAATCCAGAGAGAAGTATGAACTTGCGTACCAACGCTTCATGAATTTTTGTAGAAAAAACAACAGTGTATCCTTTTCTGAGAATGTACTGATGGCGTATGTTGCTGAATTGGCTAAAACAATGAAATCTTCGACGTTGTGGGCACATTATTCCATGCTTCCATCAACTTTGTCTGTTAAAAATAATATTAATATTGCCCAGTACCAAAAACTGAGAGCAGTTTTAAAACGTCAAGTTACAGGATAAAAAAAATGTAAATGTAAAACCATACTTTGTTTCATTTTAATGTAATAATCCATTTGTTACATTACCGCACGCTACAGCAGTGCGGTAAGAATATTACCGCACTGTTATTTTCTAATTGCTCAGCAACTGACCACTATTCTGGAATGTTGAGCTTTTCGCATAGAAAACAGGTCAAAATAGTGTCACTTTTCTCACGATCGGAGAAAATAGTTATTTACACTACAAAGGGAGGCTAGTGATACTTACCAGTCGAGGACGTAGTTTGCGCCCGAGCGTTAGCGAGGGCAGGCAAAATAGTCCGAGACTGGTCAAGAATACTGCCTCCCGAGTTTTGTATTATATTTTTTCTACTCCACTTCTCTTGAATTAAAAAAATTATTCTATAATTTGAGCAATTCAATTGAAATAACCTGTATGTATGACAGATCTACAAAAGCCTAGTGTTCCTTGACACAACTGGTTATGAAATGGTTGTTATGAGATTCCCAATCAAACAAAAGTTCTGTCAGTGTCAATTCAAAAATTGTCATAATGGATGTAGATGCAGTTATTATTTCCCAGAGGGAGGTAAGTATTTACTTACCTCCCTAGAGAGGTAAAATGTACTTACCTCCCCCAAATCAGTTTGATAATGGAGTACTTACCGAATAAGGAGTAGAAAAATATAATTTTATTCATGGTCTATCAACTATCGCACCTAAATCGATCCATTTATTAGACAATACAACAATCACTCAACCTACAGCTCATAAAACTCCACTTCATATCCCCCTTTATCAACTAAAATAACGAATAACCAGATGAAGTACCTGACATCAGACGAGTTATTCACACAAACAGTAATCCTCTAACAAATTTCCGCCTTTGGCCGGCGTCCAACGACTGTTTTAAATGAGCCTTCTTGATATTCGAGGGCAATTCAACACTTAACATCAGAGACACCAACCGTCTGCAGTTGGTCTGCTGAAAATCTGACATGCAGCGTAGCTGGGACGATGAGATCATGTCTCGCGAGATACTTAAAAGAGCACGTTTGCCATTCCTTTCAACATGGTCTTCAATGAAGACTGTAATCTTCGTAATTGAGATTTGAATGTTCACCATAATTGAGCTATGGAAAATAAAGCGTTCGTCGATCTGCAGCCTGCTATTTCCACGTATCCTATATAGTTTGTACGAAAGTAACTATCAAAAGTAGTTATAAATGCTACGGCAGTAATTAATCGAATTTTTTCATATATTTTATTTTTAAATACGAGTGTGTGTGGTACAGGGCCGGATTTACCAATAGGCCTATAGGCCCCCAAAACTCAAGGGGTCCCCACCAAAATTGAAATTTGTAGAGAGGAAATTTTGAAATGATTACCTATGTACTACGATGACTGATGCAAATTTCGATGATCGAACTAAACTCAGCACGGAAGTCGATTTTATGAGGGAAATTGGCGTTAGTGATGTAATTGAAGATTTTGCTAAAAATGAATCTAGAAAAGTTGTAATTCAGGTAACAAAAACCTGTCAAGTGCGAGTTGGACTCGAGCACCGAGGGTTCCGTACAAACTTTTTTTTTTATTATATGATGTAACTGAAAATTTACGGTTTTCGCAATTTTTCCTTTATCTGTGCTATAAGACGTTGCTTCGTACCTAATTTCAAGATTCTGAGTTCACGGGAACTACCCTGTAGGTTTTGATTCTCTTGCGATTGTCGAAAATTATCGGAAATTTGCGGCATAAACGGCTGTATCTTTTGATTGCGTTAGCTTAGAAGTTTTTGTACCATGCAGTTATCATAGCTGGAATTTGTTGTTAGTAAATGTAGCAAATTCTTCCGTGGTAGCAGAAACATTTTCTTGTTTCATTGAGAAAATTTATTTGCTATTCTGCTATAAGTTCCAGCAAACGCTGTAAATTGATCAAAGGCAAACTGAAGCTTACTATGAAGCCTTTATCAGACACCAGGTGGGAGATCATAACTGGGTCAGTGAAGGCTATACTACTGCAATTTGATGAAGTTGTTCAATGTATCGAAAGCTTGAAGAATCAAACAAAACAATCAAACACACTTAGCGATTGTGATTCGGTTTCGAACAAAATTAATGAGAAAAGCAGTTATGATCTGCCTAAAGACTTTAAAAATAAAAGAGTAGCCAAAAAAATAACATGTTTGATCATGAAGACATCGAGCAACCTATACAGTCTTCTAAAATCCGGTAAGAAACAGATTCCTTAATACCAGCAAATAAAATTAAAGTCAAATATTGCTGACGAAAAGTGGTGATTATGAAAAATGGTAATAAAAATTTACTCTTCGCTGTGTGTTAATTACATAGACCACCACTTGTTGAGATTATTGCCACAAAAAAGGAGTTTACTGCGAACAATGAATAGAATAGTAGCTGTCAAAAGTTAGCTGATGAATGTTGGGAAAGAAGAAGAGGGCCTCGCGAAATGTATATCTTGCCCACATCAAATTAAGGTCTTACCCCGCCACTGTTTAAACACTATATATACACTTATATATATATATATATATATATATATATATATATATATATATATATATAATTATTCATTCGAATTGTTGTTGCCTGTGAACTATTTCTAATCTTTTGATAATTATTAGCAATAACAGGCTTGTTGAATCTCAAAAAACTCGCTTAATGATTATATATATATATATATATATATATATATATATATATATATATATATATATATATATATATATATATATATATGTTCAAAAAGATTTCCGCGGTCGGAAGTATTTGAAAAACTTGGTTCACGGAATGAACCGCATAAAAGATTTGAAAAATCTCGACGTTTCGGCTCCTTTTGCGAAGCCATTTTCAGGAGAATTAGAAGGGGAATAATTCAGAATCGTGGCCTCAATCTGCCTACTCCACTAACCGTACTGCTTCCTGTCAACTCTGAAGTCTCAACCTGCCTACTCTTCACAGTCAACCAGTCTACCGTGAACCAAGCTTTTCATATATATATATATATATATATATATATATATATATATATATAAATATATAGATGTATATGAATTTGTTACCTGTTCACGTTATATGGGAACAATAAAAGTTTAGCTCTGACAGGTTAATTTAATTAATTATTATAAACGAATAAATGTATAAAATTGTATGTTCCGGTGGTACATCCACCTTCTTCAGCACTCGATATATAAATCACAAACAACCTGTAAAACGTATTATCATCAGTAATGCCGATATATCAGAACGATAGGGTACACAACCTTAAATGTAACATACATACATATAAAATCAATTAATACAATAATCTTGTCAAGTACAACCACAATAAAATTAAACTTAATTAACTTACATAAACACATTAAAAACAAACCTTTTGTCATATAGTATGTCATGTCATTTATTTTCTTCTTTATGTTCGTGTATTTGGTCTTGTCAAGAGTGGAAGGTATGTCTGACTTAGTTGTTTAATATCTTTTCTGTCATTTACCGTGTTTTCTAAGTTTAATTGTATATGAATCATTTAAGGTTGTGTACCATATCGTTCTGATATATCGGCATTATTGATGATAATACGTTTTACAGGTTGTTTGTGATTTATATATCGAGTGCTGAAGAAGGTGGATGTACCACCGAAACGTACAATTTTTTACTTTTATTCGTTTATAATAATTAATTAAATTAACCTGTCAGAGCTAAACTTTTACTGTTCCTATATATATATATATATATATATATATATATATATATACCTATATATACCTATATATATATATATATATATATATATATATATATATATATATATATATATATATATATATATATATATATATATATATATATATAGACAGACAGAAAGTCTGGAAACAAGGTATTTTTTTGAAACGATTAAACATATTATTATCAAATTTCAGGGTTATTGTATTTTTCGTTTCTCAGAGTTCCTGTCAAACTTGAATGACAGCATTCAGTGTACCGCCGCCATCTTAAATTTTTTTAAATAGCACCGTACGTCGAGTGATATATCTAGAAAAGCTGATTTTGTCCTCTTCTCAAAAATACAGAATACATACCACATTACTAAAAAAATAAGAGAAACCATTTTTCAAGACATACAATATATAATTTTTTAATTCATACTAACTTAGAAAAATATTAGTAGTTTCCTTATAACAGGAATATATATATATATATATATATATATATATATATATATATATATATATATATATATATATTTAGGACCGCTACTATTCATCATTTATGTAAATGATCTGCCAAATGCTGTGAGTAACTTTTTCTCTTAAGGAAATTGAACTAATATGATGAAATGATCGAAACAGTTATACGCAGATTTTGATTCGGGCGACTTGGCGACAGCTCTAAGGGACAATAGACTTGAGTATTTGATATAAATTCCAGCTTTATACCTTCACGCGTTCCTGAGAAAAAGGGTCTTGACACAGACGGATCCTATAAGAATTCCGTTTTTTCCTCTCGAGGTACGGAAGCCTAAAAAGCTACGTTTGTGTTCTTTTTTTGGTCTAAAAGCTTTTTAGACCTTTATACAATTTATTTAACACTCCTGATTTATTGTTATTGTGAACTTCTGCTTTATTATTTTTATATAATTTCCTAAGTTGATTCCGGTACGGTGAAAAATGTTGATCTTGTGCTTAGAGATAAAAAAGCTTTGAGTTTTTTACTTGAATTTCCGATATCTACCAATATGAAAAAATGTTTTCAAAAATATGATGATCCAGTTCTACTGCGTTATGAGAAATAATATCAAATATAGCAGCATGCTTTACAATATATTATAAGTTATAGTCGTAAAAAATTATAACCTCCCTATTCCTTCCTGTGAATTAACAAAAAAGTCCATCATTTACAATGCTAAGAAAATTTACAATCACCTTCCAAATGAATTAAAATCTATCCAACTTCCTTGTCCAATTTTCGGAAACGAATTAAATCTTATTTTCTTGATAGACTTTATCACTCTGTAGAGGACTACTATTCTGAACATTGATTTATCGAAATGACCAAATTGAATAACACAGGTATCAGCTTCGATTGAGAAGGATTTGGCACTCTCGGCTCTATTTTAAAGTTTGTATATATTTTGTATGGAAATGTGGTGTGATTTTTATTTCTAGGTATTACAGTGTTTAGTTTGTATATTTTATGATTGATGTGTGTTTATTTTTATGTTTTACGTTGTTTAGTTCCTATATTTTTCGCTTTGTCAATAAAGTGTATAATTTTAACACAATAAAGCATATTTTGATTTGATTTGAACTTGCTATTTGCTATTTATACAATCTGAAAGCGTAATGAATATAAACTATCACCAAGTATTGGGCCTCATCGACTAATAGTATCACATTGTGTCAAAATGGACAAGAACTTTCAACTGAAAAATAAATTAACCAAAATAGATAACTAACAGTCTGAGTAAATCGGAAAAGCAAATGAGAACTGAATTGATAATATAAACATCCTTTTGAAACAATGGTTAAAAATAACAATTTACATATTTATTATAAAAAATAACGCATGACGCACGTTTCGGTGGAATCATTTCTATTAGAAACTGCGACAAAAACACTGAAGGTGCTGTAGTGAATAACACTACCGGTCTGACAACAGAGTATAAAATTAATTGTGGCGATTGTGATAAGTTTTACATTGGTAGAACTTTCAGAAGTTTTCAAACTAGAATTTCAGAACACAAACGTAGCTTTGTTAATCAGAAGTCGGATTCACAGTATGCAAACCATTTAATCCAAGAAAATCACACATTCAATTTCGATTTTAAAATATTAAACACTGAAAGTAAGGGAATTAAACTTAATTTTTTAGAATCATTACAGATAAATAAATACAAGCATTCTGGTCTCCTATTGAATAGCCAAATCGATCATACTTCAAGCCCCCTTCTCAATCTTTTCAAAATTACCGAAATACCTGACTAGCAGTTCAGAATTGGTTTTTCCTTTTCTAATAATTATTTGTAACCATCTTTGTATTTACCCCTTCTACATAGTTTGTCATTTCTTGTTTTCGATATAACAGAGTTAGTTTGCCATTAGCATCTGAAGAAGGTGAAGTTCCACCGAAACGTGCGTCATGCGCACGTTTATTTTTCATAATAAATGTGTAAATTTTTAATTTTTACTATTGTTTCAATATGTTTATTAATTTACACCAAGTATCGGCCCAATCAATCCAAAATTTAAACATCCTTTTTTAGATTAGAAAATTTTTTTAAGGACGATCATCTACTGTTTTAAATAGAGTTATTGCTACGAAGTTGTTCCAAATTGTTGACTGAATGAACTGTTGACAAATAAATGAATTAGCAAATTTGTTTTAAAAAAATATTTATTTCATCTAATATTTCTCACCAACTCAATACCTTGTCACTCGTTTTCACGCTTGAAAACATCTACACTAGAATGGAAATAAATAAATTGGAAACCAGTGAAAAGCGAATGTGTTTGTTTTTACCGAATTCGACATTGCAACACATATTTCAAAAAAGATTCCTCTGGAAATAAATCTTCCCGAAATAATTTTCCAATGACTGCGTTATAACGGAATATTCTCGGGTTGTAAATAACTTGGTTGGTCCTTTTTTTAATACCAAGATTTACAACGTACACAAATGTTAGATTATTTCAAATGTGACAGCATGCCAGGAAGATATAATGTAAAATTCGAACGCAAATAAATTAAACATGTGACAAAATTTCACACATTTTTTTTCCACAGGACGCCAAGCTAAGTTTATGTAAGTTGTTCGTGAAACTTACGGAACGGGTCTCAAGGCCCCCCGATTTGTTTTGCCAGATGGCTGCTCAAGTGTATAACAATTATTTATTTTCCAGTATCACTAGGAAATTATATCATCAATCGATTTACCATCTATATGACTTTATAAACAATCAAAAACTAACTTTTCACAGGTTGAAATAAAATATATTGAGCAAACGCGTTTCGTCATAACATTGACTTCATCTCGTACTAAATAATGATATTTTAAAACAATCTATTTATATGAAACATTGAACATAACAGAAGGAGTTCCTAGAGAAACCAAATAACAATATAAGCAATTCATTCGGAGTCATTGGTAAGTATATTAAAAAGATTAAGGAGAGGAGTAGGTTTTACTTCAATTTGGTGGTTAACTAGGTTTCTAGAATTTTTATATTTATTCATGTAAAGGGATTTTCAATAAGTGGTTTTGTGGAGAATATTTTCGAACTGTAATATATTATAATTGTGATTAAAGGTATAGGCATCTGAAAATAAGAATGCAGCGCCAATGTGACTAGTCGTAGAACTATAAATATTGACATTGGAATATTTATGTTGTATTTGTTGTGTGTTTATTTGTGTTTTTGAAATATAATTTTACCATAAATATAAAGACTTTTCAGTCTTCTTTATTGAACAAGTGTGTTACTGTGTATGTATTCTCATTGCTATTGAGGCGGTAGGTGATTATCATCATTTGTTTTGTAGCCAAATTGAGAGAAATCTTAGGTTAGATCATGAGATACATTTCTTAATTCTCTGATTGACTCGTTCAATATGTACTCTAGCAGCTGCTATTTTGGCATTCAACAATGTTTCTTCTGTAGTCAACTGTTTTTTGTCTTTCAAAAATGGTGGCCTGATAAACTTTATTTTAAACTGTTGACAAATATCATCTATCAAGAAACCTTTGTCCACCATAATAGCATCCTGTGAGCTTTCTAACTTTAAAATTAAGTCACTTTGTTGGAAAATCGTTTTATCAGATGCTCTTCCCCCATATGGTTCACTAATATAAGTAATTAAACCTCCAGGAGAAACACCTGTCATGAATTTCACTGTGTTATTAGATTTATACTGAGAGTAAAACCTGATCCTGCAGCAAAGGCACTTTGGTTTCTGTATAAAAATGTCTGTACAGTCTAAGATGATTCGAGTATTTTGAAAACTTTCAAAACATATTGGCATGTTTTTCTGTATTTCAGAATATTCTGGGAATCTTATGACACAACTAAGAACTCTACTCATAAGGGGTAGCATTTCATAAATATATTTTTGGCATAATTCTTGTGAAATGCCAAATAAAAGAGATAATGTCACATATGTAAGGTCACATTTCAATTTTGTCAATACTAAAACAATACGCTGTTTGATTGTTAATCTATGTGACCGTTGATCACTATAAACAGATTGTACTGCTTTTACTATTGTATCTAATGGTTTTATATTATTGAGACCAGTGAAACTGTTTAGAGCAGTATCTGTAGTTATCAGATCACACAAAGTAGAGACTTTAGGAGTATTCCTTTTTCCCTTCTACACAAACACGATATTTATCACCGGCTGGAGGAAAAGCATGGAAATTCATATTTGAACATTTCTTTTCCCAGGAAGAACACTGACGAACTGAACAATAACGATTCGAACGACTCATAGCTTTCAAAATGATTGCAAATAATAAATATTTGTAAAAAATCACACAAAAACAAACACAAAACAAAGGAGAACGTAAGAACTATGTCAAGATTTTTAGTTATTCTGATTGTCACCAGGCGGCGTAGCGCTTATTTTGATTCGCCTATGGATATCTTGAATAAGATGGCATGCATAATTAGAGTCAGTTTTCTGCTTAATATGGCTACGTTGGTGTTCGTGTATTCGAGTTTTGAAATTTCTAATTGTACGTCCTATATATAATTTTTCACAATCGTTACAGTTGAGTCTATAAACACCAGTACGTTCACCTCTATGTATTTTTGATTTGTTGTTTTGAATCAATTTTCCAATGCTATTGTAGGTTTTATATGAATCTTTGAAATTTTGTTTATGAAGAAACAATTTCAGGTTTTCGGAAGGTTTGCTCAAGTATGTTAAATTTTTAAAACGGTACTTTTGTCGGTTATATGTAGGTAAAGTTGTGAAATTGCCATTTTGTATTTTTTCTTCTGAATGGCACTGTCAATCATACCTATTGGGCGAATAACCATTATTTTCTGCCATTTGTTTAATTATATTCTATTCTTACTATTAAATATGTCATTAAAATACAAATATTTTGTTACGTATTATATGTAAAAAGAGAGCCACGAAACAATAACTAAAATGGATAATTACAAAACTACTTTGTTAATTAATTGTAATATTTGTAACTACATTAAATCTGATATCTACGAATTCAGTTCGAAAAATACGAGTATCTACAACTTCAACAACATGTATCTCATATTTCCAGAGTTCAGTGTATACTATAATCCACCATGTTTAAAGTAAACACGGTTACGAAGGTAATTTATAGGCATCAAACTATATTTATACATTCGTTTATGTGCTCCTATAACTCATAGCTAACAGGTGAGTTAGTTGGAATTACGCCACCGAAAAATAGCAGAGAATTATTTGTAGGGAATTTAGGAAGAACTCATTTTGGTCGGATTGATTGGGCAGATATATAATGTTAATTAATAAACATATTAAAGCAATGGTTAATAATAACAATATACACATTTTTTAAATAATATACGCATGACGCACTTTTCGGTGAAACTTCACCTTCTTCAGATGCTATTAAATGCAACCTAAATATCTTTCTCCATTATATCGAATACAAAAAATAAATAGATAACAAAATATATATAGAATGCTGAAAGTAACTGAGTTTAACTTAATTTTCTAGAATCATTACAGATGAATAAATATTGAATAGCCATTATAAGAACTCATTTAGTATCAATTGGTTATAGTATGGGTATGCAACAAATATTGGACCTGTGTCTCTGAAACTCTGAAATATATGATATAGGTAGGTACTACTTTATTCCGAATCAATACATCAAATCGTTAATTTAAATAAATATTATGGTCATTTCTAGCTGAGCATATATATATATAACTGAGATTGAATTCTCGCACATCACTTGGTGAAACATCATAAAGAATAAAGTATAAACTTTAAAATAAAAACACTTGGCTTATGTTTCACAATATAAAAAATCTTTAGATACTGTACTTAGCAGTAATAAAAAGTCGAAATGTTTCGAGCTATGAACTCATTATCAAGACTGACAACAGGAGACAACACTCTCCTGTTGTCAGTCTTGATAATGAGTTCATAGCTCGAAACATGTCGACTTTTTATTACTGCTAAGTACAGTATCTAAAGATTTTTTATATTGTGAAACATAAGCCAAGTGTTTTTATTTTAAAGTTTATACTTTATTATATATATATATATATATAAATATATATATATATATATATATATATATAATATATATATATATATATATATATATATTATATATATATATATATATATATATATATATATATATATACCTATATATATATATATATATATATATATATATATATATATATATATATATATATATTTATATATTTATATATATATATATATATATATATATATATATATATATATATATATATATATATATATATATATATATATATATAAATATATATAAAAATATATATATATAAATATATATATATATATATATATATATATATATATATATATATGAGCCATGTGATGGTTTCTTTTTGACATAGCTTTTAGAACTACATCGTTAAATATTTTTCACATTTTGAAGTGGGATAAAATGAAGATGAGATATAAAATTCTTTAGTCTACGATAGTATTATAACTGAATTTTTCAACTTTCAAATATTAGCTTTTCAAAAGGATATGTTGAAAACAATATAATTCAATTTTTGTTTCCAGTACTTTGTTGGAGCTAGAAGTTCAATTGAAATAACTGCTGATAATATACCTACATATCCAAAAAGGAGAGCTAATAAGAAATGCGTCCGACTATACTATAACCAACCAACTTCACTCAGCATAACTCAAAAACAAACACATGTTAATTATATCTTTATAGCTGATATTTACATATGAACAACTTCAATAAATAGTTCAACTAATGCAATTTATACTGAAAAAAGTCAGCTACTGAGTCAAATTGTAACACAGAGTCACAGAACTTATGGAAAAACGTGCAACATTGCAGTTATGCGAACATATGTAAGGAATAAAATGAACATGAAGTTATAACTCCTTCAAGATGTTAAGCATTAAAATGCATGCTATTTATAAAATTTCAAATTATCTATATGGTTATTCATATGAATTTAATCTGTTGGATGAAATGTAAACGTCGACACCTTCCATTGTTATTAATTGTATATAATTAAATTTAATTATGCAATTATGTCCATTATAGAAAGGCGTTACAAATGACGTTAGTATACCCGTAAACATGAAGTTAATTATTGTTCTTTTATGTGATTCGTGATTGTTAGAACGACATAATTTTCAAAAACTATAAATTCTATATAATTACAGAGCTACTGTTCTAGTAATATCTGTTATATATTGGATCTATCAATATAATTATTATTTCTTGCTTATTTATATTTTTCAAAACAAATCTTTCACACATTCAGATTCAAAAAAGTGGTTCTATATAAATATATAGTGAACTTCATAGACACCAAGGTGTGAATATGGTGGAAGATGAAGTAAAAAGATTTGTAAAGATGCAAGAAGAATGGCTTCATAATCAAGAAAGAAATGGAGTTATCCAGTTTCTTGAATTTCTTGATCAAAGTATGCTAGTGAGAAGACTAAGTGATGATAAATAAAAGTGGGCTTCTCTGAGAAATCTCCCGATTAGACTTCATTGAATTTTTTGGACAAACACACAATATATATATATTTTTTAAAATCAATAGCTCTATTTCTGATACACGACATATCACTTTCCTCTTTAGCCAAGAAGGCCAGAAAGTGAGTGTAGAATAATACGTTTTTGACATTCTCTTGGCCGTTCTATTTCTGACGTATTCACCCTATTTTGACTATAACTGCGATGTTGGCATGGATAGCTTATAACGCAACAAAAATTAAGTAAAACCCTACAAATATCGAAATTTTTGAGGTGGTTTATTTTTACTTGATCCTGTGTAAAATCAGTTCATGATAGCAGAATATTCTTGAAAGTTGTCAAGCCTTCTGGATCGTAAGGTATGATTGGGCTAGGCATGTTGAAGTGCCTCTCTCGATAGATCTGGAATATTTTGAAAGATCTTTCGGAAAGCATAAAAGCAAAAGCTGAATTTCCTTAACCTCTATCTGCAAAGAGAGAGGTTTCATGATAGGTAAGTTCAAGTTATGGGAAAGATGATATCAAAGATTCTTTTTCAATATTTGACGTCAAGATCCATACAACACTAGTGGTCCATCGGAAATTACTTCTGCTGAAGAAGAGCCTCGCATCGAGTGACAAAAGTTTGAGAGCCAAATTTGACTACATGGTATTGACAGAATTTTCGATTTGAGTGAAAGATGAATACCCCCCTTTGACGTGATAAAACCCAGTAGATTTTTATCATCCTTTGAAGAAGTTTTTTCTGGTTCTTCGGCGGACGCTGTTATGAAAACCAAGTACGTAGTGAAAATCAACTTGAGAAGGCAAATGAGGATGGCCTGTTCATCATTTTAATTCCAAATTCTGAAAAAATACCCAACGGTTTTAAGGCTCATCCATCATATTAATTATTAATTCGTTTCATATTATTGAAGTAAAAATAAAAATATTGAATAATGGAAATATACAAATTTTAGTTTTCTCTATATCTCTCATTATTCATGCTCCTACTTATTTATATCAGGATAGGGTGCCCTGGAATTATTTCAATTAGAAAAGGGCGTCGAGACCCGAAAAGTTTGGTAACACGTCGTTTATACCGCTTTCATTTAGGTACACAACCCAATATTTTATTGATGCGAATACAACAATTTTTATTAAGTAGCAATTATCTGCATAATAGAATATAGCTCGGCTTTCATAGTATATAGTTGGACTGAGGACTTGATATATGGGAGACGGGCTGGCTCTGTATGCAACGGAGAAGGTAAATTCATTCAGTTTGTTTATACCACAAAATTATAAGATTAAAGACTGCATCATATCTTTATAATAAAATAACTTTCAGAACGGATGTCCATAATCTGAATTTAAGACGAAAAAATATACTTGTTATCCACAAGCACATTTTCATTCAGTATAGCAAGCTCCATCAATAAATACGCGTCCTGTTTAAACTGGTCCACAGGGAGACTTAGAAGACAACTATTCGATACGCTTAGTGGAACCTAGTCTAGCCCCATGTGTAGAGCATAATTTTTTTATTGTTTTTTTACATATAGTTTTTTCTTTTCAACGCCGCAATTGTTACGTTGTCTTTGTACTTTAGTCATTCTTCATTTTTGTATATTTGGTTTTGTATATTATTTCCGATTCAACTTGTTATATAATAGTATAGTTTAGTTTAGTTTAGGTTTAGATAGTAAGTGAAACTTCCTAGGTTAGCTGAACAGACAGCCGAAGAACAACGTAATGTTAATTTTTCTATTTCTGCTTAATAAAGTCCTTTATTATTATTATTATTATTATTATTATATAAAATATTGTAGCAATTAATCCCAGATTTCCAAATTCACTCAGAGAGTTTATTACCTGGTAAATGAATATTTAAAAACGTAGCATTTTACAGTTTCAACATTAAAATTCACCATGAATGTAACTTTTAACAAATGTAATTTCTTCAAATACTGACATCTCCACGTCTCTCTGCAAAACCAACGATAACATCCACTTTCCGTCCTTGCTATAAGAATAACTTTGTTGCTGTTGCGTGTTTCCGAGAATGTTACCAAATGTTTCTAAATGTTACCAAATGTTTCTAAATGTTCCTTAAAATTTCTTTATGTTTCGGCAACAAATGTCGACTGTTTCTACTTGTCGCCGGTTTCCATTTTGAGCGGTAAAAGTTCAAAAGAAAATAGGAAACATTTGTGAAAAAATCCGTGTTGCTATCGCAGTGGAAACGTATCGAGAACGCAACAAGTGAACATTCGTGTCGCAGATTTTCAGTGTGCAGTGAAGTACGGAAACAAATAATATATAGCTACGGTTCCACCCAGTGTTGCCAATTTGGCATTTTTATGGCTAAATTTGGCATATTTCTATGATGCTTAGCATGTTTTTAAACGATTTGGCATGTTAGCATATTTTTTAGCATTTTTTCATCCAGTAAATCTGTAAGAGAATCAATTTATTCTCTATCTAATTCGAAAAATACTTATTCTGGGGTCGCATAATCTTTTTTCCTTACGATGCTGTCTATGCTCGAAGGGGACTTTACTGACAGCGTTGCCGTTTGTAACATAATTACGATTTATAACACAATCTTTCCTCAAAATTTTTCTTACAGATAATTCTAACATGATAGATCATTCGAAAATATTTTTAAGATTGTTGACATCCAAGTTTACAAATCCATACCATAAATTTTATTGAATTGGATTTTCCCGCGGTTATCCGGTCATCAAAGAACCTTTTATCTCTTATGATTACGGAATTTCCAACATATGGGTTAAGAAGGAATAGGACTATATATATATATATATATCAGGCCCGTATCCAGAAATTCGTTTCGGGGGGGGGGGGCTCAAAGACGAAAATCACTCAAAAATGTGGACTTATTTGAATAAATTCAGGGTAAGGCGAATCACACATCAATCTCAAATCAGTACGTGACGTTTAATCTATTATTGTTTATTGTGCAAGAAAAGATGCAGTACAAGGTGTACAATAAACAGCTACTATGATGTTTTAAAGAAGTTTCAGCTTGGATTGAACACAAACCCATAACACTCACGTGCAGTGATTCATTTGTTTTTGTTCGATGAGTCCAACATAAGAAGCTAAAAATCCCTAGATCTTGATCAGAATCGATTCGTACAATTGAACTATATTGTTCAATGCTGCCACATGTGAGATGTAAAAAGTCGTGTTACTGAACATGGCAGGCAGGCTTTTCATAATTTAAAAATATAAGGATACGTTCGATTGACACCAAACGTGCTTTCCGTCGACTAAAAAATCAAACTTCAAATAATAGAAAATTCGATACTGAAGACTTTTCTGTGAAGAAAATCGAATGGAAAAAATTTCGGGATTTGGGGGGGGGGGGGGCCTCCCCTGGATACGTGCCTGATATATATATATATATATATATTATATATATATATATATATATATATATATATATATATATATATAGATATAGATATAGATATATATAGATATATATATATATATATATATATATATATATATATATAGATATAGATATAGATATATATATAGATATATATATATATATATATATATATATATATATATATATATATATATATATATATATATATATATATATATATATATATAGATACTGGAAAGGGCGGTACTTTGGACTTTTATTGCCATCTGTAGTGTATCTTGCATTCTTTCTATATCAGTTATCAGTTTAAATTTAATTATTATGAGCAAAGCAGCTATTGTGTCTATTTTCGAAGTAGTTTTAGTTGTCCGGTTGTAACATGATTGTTTTTTCATGAATTAAATTAATTTCTTTCTGAATGTGTTTGTTTTATGTGTGTATTTAATTATTTATTGTGAACGGCATTTTTGCATTAGTTGTTTGTGAATTTTTTTGTACCTAGTGTTCATACAAAATGCCCCTCAATTATAATCAAAATTATCGAACAGAATGAAACAGCATTCACGTCATCAGCTGTACCTATATCTTCACCAGTGAATGAAAGCTAGTTAATTGACTAGGATATTGATATTATGTTCAATTAAAATAAAAAACTATCCTTTTGGCATTTTTTTCTAGCATTTTTTATGTAATCTTCCAAATGTTTACCTTTTTTTTGGCATATTTTTCAGAATATTTAGCATTAAACTTGGCAAGTGAGTTGGCAACACTGGTTCCACCGGAGTAACATCGAGAAACATTTTTTTTGCTGTTGCTTTTTTCCGTAAATGTTTCAAAATGTTCCTGAATGTTCCTTAAAATTTCTTTTTGTTTCGGCAACAAATGTTGATTGTTTCTACTGAATAATATGCAACTATTGACAATTTTAGTTGCCTCAGTGGAAACAAGAAATTTACGTATGTTGCCATAAGTTTCTACTTTTGGCAACAAGGAGAAACATTCAGCAACAAAATGTTCCTCAATGTTCCTCCTTTGGAACTGTAGCTTTATACACGATGAAACAGAAAATTTCCTGTAAATTCGAAAGGATATTAAACCTCTCCACCTCAAATTCATATTTTGTCCTTTTCCTTATAAGTGGAAACAACATTTGTTACATCTTTTAGTAATTTAAACATTTGACGATTCGGTAATATGTGTTTCTTTTTTTTTTTTTGTAATTTTTTTTTGTAATTTTGTAATGTAGACACTAGACATAAGCATTCAATGATGCATTTGATTTACACTTTGTTGAATATACTTTGTAAATTGGCTTCGCCGTCAATAAATAAATTATCACAAAAATTGTTTTTATCGAATGTGACAATCATTATCGCCCTCGAACTTGGCCCTATCCACGAGATTGCCGACCAGCCAACTGTCATCTGTCACTTTTCTTCCGCCGCCCTTCTCGTCCAGAACAACATGTGACGTATTCCCCATGTCTCGTCTTCCTCCCGATCCCGGATCGCTCCAGACGCTGTCGCGACTTATTCGTCTCATTTTCGTTCAAACCTGACGCTGATTGGTATCATCCCTTCAGTTTTTATATACTGCTGTAAAATGCTTAGATATAATCACATAAACGTTCCGAGTAGGTGGATCCGATTCTACCAAGGATACCGGTCTATCGTGTTTAATCTCTAGTTTGACGTGTTGGATAGAGATGGAAAGGACGACATGAAGCGATGGATTTAGCTAATTCAAGGGTGAAAGTTGGATTACCTATGAATACGATGCCCATTTAATCATTAGGTCTTTTTGTAGTTTACTTCTTAAGAAACAATTTTTACCCCAACACATATGATTTCATAAGAAAAGTGTTTTCAAAAATTTTTCCCCATATAAATCTTAAACCTAAACCGATTTTTACAATAATGAAATAAAATGTTTATTTAATACATTTATCGTATCATTGAAGATTAAGACATTTTTATACTGAATCTTTATTAATAATTATTAGCATCAAAAACGCACCAAAACCTACATAAAACCTTAGTTACTCATAATACATTAGTTACCATAATATAATACGTTAGTGACGAAAGCATAATACGTTAAATACCAAATAATAGGAGAACTAGTTTTCATGAACATATAAAACAATATTTCGACAGTTTTCAATCTTGATGGATACACCTTTGCCGTTAGCGTCTGCTTGTCCTCTAAAACGTCATCTTCCGTGTAGTGGTCATCTTCGCTAATTCATTGGTTCGTTAGGCTTCTCCAATTCCAATTAAAAAAGCAACTTTCATCATTAAAAATTCCTCATCTGGGACAAAAAACAAAAATTCATTGACATTGTTCTCTTGTAAATACTTTTGACTTTTTTGCTGTATATCAAACATTTTTCTTCTTGATGAAACGTATTAAAGCGCCGTATTTATCGTTTTCCACACATTCCTTAAGTTCTAACATGGAATATTTCGGCCATAAGGATGAAGCAGAATATTTCTCAGAGAGTTTTGCGAAATACACCAGCAACACCGTTTCTGCTGCACCTTGAACATGTACTTTGTTTCGCCACTCACAAAACTGCAGATATTCTTTTTCATACTGGATTTTAGATTTATCCGGAAGCAAGTCCTACCTTATAGAGTTGGCTGCAGCTAATATATCGTCAGGAATATCAAAATCTTGCATCATTTTAATGACTTTTGGAAATGCCGAAATGAAATTACATAAAACCTTGTTGCTTTTATTTTCGCATCGCCGTTGTCAATGATACGATAAAGCTTTGAATGTAACTCGATTATTATGCGATTTAAAACCGTCTCGGACATTTCTAGGTGACTCGGCAGTCGCCTCGTCACCTAGCAATGTCCTCGACTATTATAAATCGCATAATAATCTCGTTATATTATTAGCTATTAATGTGTAGTTTTTTAATTTATATAATACATTCAAAAAATGTTGACGTGGCGCCACCTAGAAATAAAAAAATTTGTGAAAATTATGAATTTCACTCGAATTTTTGAGGAAAAATGATCTGCGATAGACTTATCATGCATTACGACATGCACATGTGCCGAGGGGTTTAATCAGTCCTAGTGCTAAGCAGTAGGGTGTCCGGATTTTATCATACTTAGCCCTCGGTATGACAATTTTATGAGGAATAAAATCGAGTGTTAAAAAAATTGAAATGTTACGTTCCTCTGCGCAACGTACTATGCGCACCTTTCACTTCGAGATTATTTGTATGCAGTTGATGCATGTGTAGGTATTAATATCTAGTGAAACTTATAGTTGTGCACAATAAACAAAATTATTAAATGATTGAAATTAATAAAACATTGAAAGATACAAAAAAAAAAACTGATTTGAATGACAGTAATTAACGCAGAAGAAGAATCTCAGAAACACGTGAATGCGGTTTATTTTATTATTATCATTATCTATTGAATTAACGAACAGCTGTCTAAAGAAAATAAAAAAACTAACTTTTCACAGGTTGTCAAATAAGCTACTCTGATGAGATCTTATAAGATCGAAACAGCTGAGTGCAGATTTTGATCCATGGTGGTTTGACATTTTCTATGATTGGCTGTTTTATTGTGAATGCAGATTTAGCGTAGCGGAATACATATAACCAGCTCCTGGTGAGAATTATTAGATAGTTTCAAATTATGCTGCGACGCTGCAATCTGATCTTGGATTGATCAAGTTCTGGTCTGATGCAGACTTACTTTGCTTCAACATAGATAAAACCGTCGTCTTGTTTTATAGAGATAACAGGATCTATTACTGCAAAACCATGCCATTAAAATAGTAGCATCTACAAGAATTGCCTTTTTTGCATTGTTCGAATATCATCTTGGTAATGGTCTTCCCTTCTGGGATCCATGTAATTCTTTACAACTTGACACCATTCTCAAATTGCAGAAGAGAGCAATTCGTTACATGTTTGTACTGAAAAATAGGCGTCATTGCAAATCTTACTTCAAGAAAAATAAAATTTTGACGATTCCTTCTTTATGTTTACTTGAATCTGTGTACTTGATTCATAAGTATTTTCATACCGTACCCTTAATGTCACAGCACTGGTATTCCACCAGATCTTCGGGACATCATGTTCACCTCCCTATTCCTTCCTCTGAATTAACAAAAAAGTCCATCATTTACAATGCTAAGAAAATATACAACCACCTTCCAGAGGAATTAAAATCTATAATTTCCTTGACCAATTTTCGGAAACGAACAAGTACTTGTTTTCTTGATAGACCTTATTACTCTTTAGAGGACTACTATTCTGAGCATCGATTGATCGATATGACGAAATTGAATAACACAGTCATCAGCTTCGATTGAGGAGGATTTGATACTCTCGGTTCCATTGTAAAGTTTGTATATATTTTGCATGGAAATGTGGTATGATTTTTATTTCCGGGTATTATATTGTTTAGTTTGTATATTTTTTGATTGATGTGTTTATTTTTATATTTTACATTGTTTATTTCCTATATTTTTCGCTTTGCCAATAAAATGTATAATTTTAAGACAATAAAGCATATTTTGATTTGATTATTGAAAAATTAGAGTGTTCTTTGTACCCTCTACGTGCTATCTGGTGCTTACCTATTAATTTTGAATGATTCTGAAACTCAAATTCAAAAATCTCTTCCTGCCTTTTTCTTCATTGAATTCGATATAACTTGAACTTCATAAAAGAGGTTAATATGAAACGTATTGGTCAATGAGTTTCCAATTAATTTTTAATATAATAATTTACACAAAACAATATATCATCATATTGGTCAATTAATTTTTTGCATGACATTTTTCATTTTTAACCGACAAACTTTTCAGTTCGTTTTCATGACACCCGCCATACACACAAATTTCAAAATCAACTTGTTGGTTAGGATTACTTACACAAACTGATGACCTAATAAATAACTCATTTGCAAAGATCTATTCCACTAGAGTCGGATATGTTCAAGGTTATTTACAGCAAACTAAAACTCCAATTTGAAAGTGTATAAATCTTTTGAACTAGCACTAAATCTTTCAATACATAGCAGCAGTGAAACTACAACTAGACATTCTGCTATTTTAAATAGCTAATTAAAATATTCAGGACAACTACTCAAGATCTGAATAAATAATGGCCCGAATATATGACATTTGGTGATTTATTATGCAATGTGATATAATCCAGTGATTTATATCTATATGTGTTAGGTTGTCTAAGTATTGTAGGACTCAGTCAGTGGATAGAATGAAAACGTTGAAAAGTACTCCTTGCAAATTGTGAAATAAGAATTTATTGTGAAGCTATCTATAACACTCCTTTATTCGTTGAAAAATAGATTGCGGAATATTATTTAATATTTTTTTGAATTTGGTAGACGGTACCGTGAAACGGGGTTTGGCATGGTTATTCGTTTTGTTTTTTTGAAAATTATTTTTTATCCCTTAAATTTTTTTTCGCGGTTTTTTCAGTTTCCTTTCTTTATTACATGTTTAAATTATTAGAAAAATGCCGCGACACTACATTAAGAAAATAGGGGGCCGTACATACGGTAAGTATACCGCCCAGCAATCAGAACAAGCGTTAGCTGCCATAATAGGAGAGATGTCTCAAGCCCAGGCGAGTCTCCGATTCAAAATCTCCTGTGGAACACTCCAAAATAAGTTGGTTGGAAGGCACACCAAGACAATAGGTCCTCCGATTGTATTTACCCAAGAGGAAGAGCAGTTACTGAAACATACTATGACGACGGTCAGCAATTGGGGCTTTCCACTAACAAAGGTGAAGATTAAACCCTACCAGAAAATCCAGCTATCGAAATGGAAGAAGTTTTACCTAACCAGCAAGATGAGGGGAAGAATACTGGGAAATCAGCAATGAAGAAAACCCAACTAAAAGTGTCATCTGAATCACAACCACAACCAGGACTATCCGGTATTAAAGGTTGTACCAGAACAAATGACAAAAAATCAAAAGATGGATGTTCTATTTGCTATGCAGACTGGCAAAATTTGCAGGATCTGATTGGATTGCATGTTCACAATGCAATCATTGGGTTTGTGGTATTTCTAATGAGGGAAGCATGGATCGTTATTACACCTGCTCAAATTGCGAGAAAATGGATTTTGACAGTGAGGACTCCCTAAAAGATAGAGATTATAATCCCTCAGAATAATTACCTTTCACATATTAAACATGTTTAGATTATTTTCCACAGGGTCACAGTAAATTTTTTGTTTTTGTTGCTATATCTGCATGTTGTTTTATGCAATAGTTTATTATTTTTGAATAAAAATGACATTTTTGTACAAAAATCATAATTTAATAAAGCTAAGTTATGGCATTTTTGAAGAAAAATGGTCAAAATCCAAATTTAAATTAAAAACGGTGCCATAGAAGACCTTTAAAGCAGTCATGCCAAAGTTACCCCAATCGTTTGCCTACTTTGGCAGCCTCTCAACAATTTTTTTTTCTCAGTTACCTCTCAATATTTTCTATTCAAATATTCTGCATTTACAGCCTTATTGATTTTTGTTACAATGAGATTTTTTTTGTGGATTATTGGCTTCAGATTTATTGTCAAATATCTCCCGAAATCTGCCAAAGTAACCCCGTTTTACAGTATGCAATGATTGTTAGATTTACCTTGTCTTAAGAGAATCTGAAACAAATTGCTAAATTGAAAAATTAAACAAAATTAATCAATAAATTGTAAAAAAACACATGAAAATTGAGTTCAATAAAAAATTTAGAAATTAATATATCAGAACAAAATAATTAAAATTGAAAATATACACATAAAAACTGAATATAAAAAACTATAAGATCTATAACCTCTAATACATCTCTGACAATTGTCAATTGTAGACAGTTTCACTTGATAATATAAGTAATATAAATTTTTATGTTTTTTTTTCAAAATTTTGTTTTCAAATTTCGCATATTTTGAGCTAATCTTTTAATTACTGTATATTAGAACACTTAATTTTGATATGTTCTTTGTTATTTGTTTCAAGCTTATTGATCAATTTGTTTAATTGGTCAATTTCCATATTTACCACTGATTTTTAGGAGTTAATTACAGTAATCGAAAAATAATCTCCTTCCTAATATTTTCATTCAAACCTGAAAATACGTTTTTATCATCTAAAAAATTATTGAGCATAAAACGACCAAATCTTCTGAGTAACACCCGAAATGACGTCCCATTTTCTGTACAGATAAAAAGTTGCATTTTCATACTTTTTGGAGTGTGACTTCTGTATTTATCGGCGAATTAATAATTAACAAGCTTTGTAACTTGTAATCACGAGTTGATGTTCTATAAAGAGATAAAAGATAATTGAAATGTTTTGAAATATATTTTGTTATTCGTTTTCAATATTTGACACATCTTTTGAAAGTGTGTTTTCGTTTTATGTTATAGGTATAATCCTATTCATAGGTATGGTAGGTATTTAATGATTCTCTTTGTGAATTAATCTATGATAATCCTGTATTTGTTGTTGATTTCATCCCTTTGGTTTCGCTATAATAATAAGTTGTGATAAACGATATTCCTTATATGATTCATGCGAATATGTCCCAAGCAGAGCGTAAAAAAAAACATTGCGTATTGTGCTCCTTCGTAAACACGATAAAATATCAGAGCACCAATATATTGGAATATATATTTGAGTTTTCAGATGAATTTTTCTTATCTCACTTACAATACCTAAAACTTCAAACAAACATACATGGCAATCTCAAAAACATCGCAATCGAAAAAAGTTATGAACTATGACAAATTAAGAAGTATTCCAAAACTTTTATTCAACTTTAAATGATGAATTAAAATTATCAAGGATCAACAAAATTCATCAAGATATTCAACTTTCATTTGAAAGATAATATATTTATCATTGTAACGTAAACATTCCTATTCTACTAAAACACTAATAATTTAAAAAAAAATTGTCTCCCACATTTTCAAATATAAACATATATATATATATATATATATATATATATATATATATATATATATATATATATATTTATATATTTATATATTTATATATATATATATATATATATATATATATATATATATATATATATATATATATATATATATATATATATATATATATATATATATATATATATATATATATTATTTATATATATATATATATATATATATATATATATATATATATATATATATATATATATATATATATATATATATATATATATATATATATATATATATATATATATATATATATATATATATATAATACAAGCCGAAAAATTGAATCCAGTCTACAGCAAAAACCATAGTTTTTAAATTTCTGAAATTTGGTGGAAAGTTAAGTCTGATCATGTAGATTCCCACTAAGACGGGGTTTTTTAAAATTCCGCCGTTAAGGGGTTGAAAAAGGGTAAAACGTGTTTTTTGATGTTTCTCGCAAAATAATGGACTTAGCTATCCCGTTCTTCCACTAGAATGTTAAGTAAAATGAACTCTAGAAAGTGGTTTCTCAGTTTTTTGAAATTCCATCATTTAGGGGTGCAAAAGGGGTAAGTCTGTTTTTTTTATATTGGCTATTTCCGGCAGAATAATCGACTTAGCGATTCCGTTCTTGCACTACAATGTTCCTTATAATTTTATTAAAAAATCATTTTCTGCATTTTTTGATGTTGTATCATTTAGGGGTTGAAAGAGGGTGAAATGTGTTTTTCGTATATTGGCTATTTTTGGCTGATTCTCGCAAAATAATGGACTTAGCGATCCCGCTCTTTCACGAAAATGTTAAGTAAAATGAACTCTAGAAAGTAGTTTCTCAGTTTTTTGAAATTCCATCATTTAGGGGTGCAAAAGAGGTAAGTCTGTTTTTTTATATTGGCTATTTCCGGCAAAATAATCGACTTAGCGATTCCGTTCTTCAACTACAATGTTCCTTATAATTTTATCAAAAAATCATTTTCTGCATTTTTTGATGTTGTATCATTTAGGGGTTGAAAGAGGGTGAAATGTGTTTTTCGTATATTGGCTATTTTTGGCTGAATCTCGCAAAATAATAGACTTAGTGATCCCGCTCTTTCACGAAAATATTAAGTAAAATTAACTTTAGAAAGCAGTTTCTCAGTTTTTTGAAATCCCATCATTTAGGGGTGAAAAAGGAGTGAGTCTGTTTTTTTTATATTGGCTATTTCCGGCAAAATAATCGACTTAGCGATTCCGTTCTTCCACTACAATATTCCTTATAATTATCTTGAAAAACCACTTTCTCCATTTTTTAAAATTCGATCATTCAGGGGTTGAACGGGGGTGGAATAAATTTTTGGTATATTGGCTATAAAGTGTATCTATAGAATTTTTGAAGTATAAAAATAATGTTAAGTATTACGTACGATACGCAATATGTACGAAAACTATATCTTAATAAATTCATACGTATACATATATGGATACGCGGGCGAAGCCACGACGGGTCCCGCTAGTATATATATATATATATATATATATATATATATATATATATATATGCATATATTTAAGGAGAAAGATACTTGATAGATATTACACAATTCAATATTGCATCACATGTCACTTCAATATTATTTTAGCTATAAATAAAAATTGGAATGAAGCGTACAAAACATAATGATTATGGTTTTAAAATTAAAATAAAGGTCATCGCTTTGATTTAGTTTCTACATGTTTCAATATGCCAATCAGTGTGAGGTTATCTGCGGAAGCCTTTCATATGAGGCCATTAAAATTTTTATCTGTATTCGGAGATAAATATGTTCCACACATCATTAAATCCATTCCTAATATCCACTAGACGTCACAGCTATAAATCAAACAGTATTTATCATAATATGAATATTATATCAACTAATACTGCATCGGCTGTTTTTGCACGTATCAGACCATTTGGCATAGATGCAGATAGTTTCATAATTGGTCCAGTCTTAATTTCTATTTGCATTTTTCGGTATCACATTCAGGATGGAATTAGAAAGGAGAATATGGATTTTTTTTTAGTAAGAGAACTGGAGTTGCCAATAAGTAGAACATTCAGGAACTTTATTCAATGCCAAAGTTATCACTTCATAATTTGAAAGTTCGGGAGTTTATAAGTTGATTTGTCCTTTATGTAAAGGAGTGTAAATAGGTCAGACTGGTCGATCGTTCAAGACAAGATTTAAAGAACACCAACAACCATTTTTCAAAAATAAAACAGATTCATGGTCTAGTTACCGAAATTGCAATCGTAGTTTTATATTTTTCAAAGTATTTTTGTGATAATAAACATTGTGAATTCAAGTTTTGTGTTTGTTCATATATATATATATATATATATATATATATATATATATATATATATATATATATATATATATATATATATATATATATATATATATATATATATATATATATATATATATATATATATATATATATATATATATATATATATATATATATATATATATATATATATATATATATATATATATATATATATATATATATATATATATATATATATATATATATATATATATATATATATATATATATATATATAAATTAGACATCATACAAACTTCAACAATTGTGGTCCTGGAGGTCTAAAACGTATAGGAAAACTACTTTCTCACCATACTATGGACTTTGGATACGCTGCAATAATGTACTATACTTGGTAAAACTACGATTAAAAATGGTCGAGGTATAAATAATTTGGTACGTCTATCTAAACCTGTTGAGCGTTATTCTCTCAACAAATCCTATGAATCACAATAGAATACCGGAAATGGACAATAAAAACCTCCTTTACATAAGCTTTCGTCTAGATATTCATGTTCAGATCATTTATCTATTTTCAACTTTACTGCTCGAAGGACCAGACTTAAAAACTTGTGACTTATCGTTAGTTTTGCGCACGTTTATTCCTGCTTGCTAATCAGGTAGTATACATTGCTGACAATGCTTTAACTGGCATAACGTAATTCGTTAACAACAGAAGAAATAACAAGGTTATATTCATTGTTGGTTGAAATGGGCCATAAATTTGAAGCAACACGACTAACGTCAAAGTATTTCCTTCCCTGAGAATTGCAAGGGTTCAACCTTGATTCTCGAACCATGCAAATTTTTCGCTTGAACGTCACTCTAGTTTTCAATGTTAAATTTACAACTCTTTCGTTTCTCTAGAATTTCAAGGTTTTACAGAGAATTGGTGTATCGCTAAATGCAATTTCAGATATAGCATTTTTCTTACCTATATTTCCAGAAAATTCCTTGTTTATTGTTGTCGAGTTTTAGATGTTTTGATGATATTTTTCATATTTTATGAAGAATTTGCAAGGCATTTATAGCAATATACACACACACACACACACACACACACACACACACATATATATCTCATGCATGAATTGGAGGGAATATTTTGTTTTGCGGATGACTCTGTTGCAATAGTTTGTGGGGATGACTGGGAGTCTGCAAGAGGGAATGCCGAGCTTTTGTTACAAAAAATTAAAAGATGGATAGATTCTAGTTTACTTTCCCTAAATATCGAAAAAACTAAATTTATAGCATTTTCACTATCCTCTTGGACATTACCAGGCTTTAATAGAATAAAAATGCACAAATCCCAATGTGATCGAGGAGGTTTATGTAATTGTGATAGCTGGATTGGAAAAAAATCTTCTATACGGTACTTAGGGGTAATAATTGATGAACTTTTTACTTGGAAAGAGCATGTTCAGTATGTGACAGGAAAAGTAAGAAAACTGATTTTTAAATTTTATCAACTAAGACAGGTTTTACCATTTTCTTCTTTAAAAACAGTTTATTATGCACTCATGGAGTCAATAATTAATTATGGAATGACAGTTTGGGGAAGTACAGGATCAACTAACATGTCTAAACTTACAATTGCTCCAAAATGGGTTATTAAAATGATGCTGGTTAAGAAAAAATGATATCCTACTGAATTAGTGTATAAAGATAGTAAACTTTTAAGTCCTCATCAATTATTTATAACATCAGTTATTAGATTTATGTTGGCAAAAAAGTACTACAGAGAGGATTTGAGTCATGGTATTAATACACGAATTGCAGCAAATAATAATGTTGTATTGTCCAATCCCAACACTCTTTATGTCAGAGTCATATATATAGCATAGGTCCCAAAATATATAATAGTTTACCTTTTGAGTTAAGAAATAAGAAATACAATAGGGTAAAGAGGGAAAAAGTGGACTGGGTAATTAACAATATAGGTTTTGTCTGAATATTTCTTATACTTGTGATACTTGGATGTAATCATGATTAAAATTTGTTGTTGTTGGTGTTATTTCGACTGGTTTTGAATATTAGAGTTTTGTGTGTTTTTTGTTACTATTTTTGGATAATTTGATTGTAAGTGGTTGTTAATTGTTCAACACCTCTTTAGAAGTGCTTGTTAATGCAAATGAGTGCACACACAGTATTTAAAATACCATTGTGCACTGAAGTGATTAGTATATATCAGTGAGTTTTGGATATTAGCTGTTGTAATTAGTACTTAAGTTCCAGTTTGTAATTACTGATGTTACTAATAATAATAATACATATATGTATATATATATATATATACATGAAATAATAAATTAATCTAACGATTAAACAGTATACAAAACATTGAAAAAATTCAAATAAACTTTAAACATCATCTGTTCAGTCAAATGAGGGTTCAAATGTGTAAGTACCAGTATATTTCAAATAGCTTGACGATAATATTTCTTTGAGAATATGCAGTAATAAATGCCATAGGTGATATTTTGATCTTCCTCAAAGATTTTTAACTATCTCTTATAGAGAAAGAAATTGCTTTACTGTCATATAAAATTACAAAATTTTGTAGACAGAGCACGTATAAAGAATTAAAAATAAAATTTAACAATAATAACTATAACCAAACAAAACTCACTTTCAATAGTTGAACAAAACAAGAATCTATGAAAATAAAAGAACAAAACAGAAAAACATTTATGATTCAGTTATGTATAAACATATGTAAAGAATCAACATATTTGACAATTAAATTAAATCAAACATACACAAAATATTGTATTTTACGAAAAAAAATTCATATATGTTGTTACCAAATGCGGAACTCAAGGGTCTATGGTACATTGTGACATTCAGTTACAGAATAAAATTCTACTACTGGGTAAAATGGTCTCTCCAAAAGAAAAGCCTTAGATGAACTTCGGAACTTTTTGTATGTACTTCTAGATTCTATCACCAATGGTATAGGTGATTGTATAACTTTTCGGCATTGTAGGTAAAGGAGATTTTTGTTTATAAAAAGGTGGTAGCTATTGAATAAATATCGGTATCTGAATTTATTGTGGGATACCTATGATTTGATCTTTCTGAAAAGTTATGAATGTGTTTGCGAGCCAAACAGACGGATTCTAAAATAAATAGTGCAGGAAGAGTCAGAATTCTGAAGTTTTCAAAGTAGGATATAATAATATAGAATTCAATATTCGCATATATCATTATTTATTTATTTATTTATTTATTCGCTTATGTCATAAGAAGCTGCATATGCGAGTATAAAGATCACAGTTTCATAGGAAACATAATCAATCTTGCGATCTTTCTACTATATTTCAGCATAAGAACTGAATCTGATGGACAATTTGCAAAATTTGATAAAATTCAATTTTGTTTTTAATTATACCAATCGACTATGAAGTGAAGGACTCTATTTCAATTAGGTATAATTTGATGAAAATTCCAATGAGTCTAGACTATTAAAAAAATTCATTTTATTAGCGTTTCCACTGAAAATGGCTACTGAATTCCAAATAAGTCTATGCTAATGACTGAGAACTATGATGGTCTTCAGTTTCCAGCAATATGTAAATGGGTTCAAAAATTCCACTCCGGTTACGAAATTGTGATTGGCCCCAACTTCTGAGAATTCCATCGTCGGCAAAATGGTCGCTAATTTGTCTCTGGCCATTTTCAACATTTTCAAACTTATTATCTCGACAAATATTCGTTGGTATTTTTCAAAAGCCGCGCCACCATCTTCAGGCCCCTTTTATCTATGGAGTAATAAATTTTTTAGATGCGATATTGTTGGTTTATTTTTGGCCTAAACAAGCTATTAAGCATACCTCAGATGCTTGAGGCATGGCTTCCTACTACAATACTCATTCTGGTGTTTTATACAGGTACGGAATGGAATTTTTGATAGTTTCTCTAAAAAGTCAAGCAGGCTTCCATAAATATTCAATGGCACCTCATAGCTTTTTCTATTCAAAAATACGTTACTATTTTAATTTTTGTTGTATTCTTATATAGTATTTTTTAGTGATAATAAGCTATGAGAAATACTGTTGATATATTGATAAATATATACCGGGTAGCGAGAAAGTCTGGCAACAAGGTATTTTCTTTGAAACGATTAAACCTATAATTACCAAATTTTAGGGTTATGCACAGGGTTGTATTTTTCGTTTTCCGGAGGTCCTTTCAAATTTGACTGACATCAGCATTCATTGTACCGCCGCCATCTTGAGCACTGTAGGTCGAGTGATATATCGTAGAAAAGCTTATTACGTCCTCTTTTCAAAAATGAAGAATACGTACCACATTACTAAAAAAATAAGAGAAACAATTTTCCAAGACATACAATATGTAATTTTTTGATTCATACTAACTTTCAAAAATATTGATAGTTTCCTTATAACAGGAGCTCAAAATGTTGGCCACCTGTGTCTTGGCAATAATAGAATCTGTATTTGAAGCTTCGAACAGTACTGTTAATCATTTATGGAATCAGTTATATCTGATATAAAGTGGAGTCAAGTCGGGAGATCTTGCCAGCCACTTAATTACACCTCTTGAAACAATCCATCTCTGAGGGAAATTTGATGAGTATACGTTTAATACTCTTAAACTAATACCTTGTTGCCAGACTTTCTCGCTACCCTGTATATATATATATATATATATATATATAAATATAAATATATATATATATATATATATATATATATATATATATATATATATATATATATATATATATATATATATATATATATATATATATATATATATATATATATATATATATAATATATATACAGACAATAATACGTCGAGAAAATTAACCCTCTGGAGCTAGTTTCATTTGACTCCACGAAATCTTATTCATCCTTCAAGCGTGAATGCTACAAAATTCAATATCAGGCAGCTTATATGCGTTAATCCATGCAATACCATTGCTTTCCAAATAATATATTCCTATTTTCCAAGTTAAAAATAATTTCTGGGATGAAACGCCTCTCTTAGAAGAAAATAATTAGGAAGATGTTTCTAATATACGGAAAGATGTTCTACTTAAAATCTGATGTAACTAGCTGGTTTCCAGATTTTTATAAATTTTTCCATGATTTCCAAGTCAATCTTCAACACCATATGAAAATTAATACCAATACCAACCTCACGTATATTATTCATTCAGATATAATATTTGATGGTTTACAATGCATTATAGCCGCTAATTTGTCGATACAATATAAATTCAAATATTGAGAATAAAAAAAAGCAATATTCAGAATATATTCCATTTTGAATATTTTTTTGTCTAAACTCAATTTATGTAGATAAATATAAAAATATGAGGAGAAATTTTGTGGGACACATGGTTGGAATGAAGTTCTTTGGCTATAATTTATTCAAACAATAGCAGGGCACAATAAAATGAATTACCAGAATTGAATGAAAAAAATATTCAAAACAATAATCTCTTCAGGAAAGCATCGTTCATTCCTAATTTAATAAAGCAGAAACAATATTCTCATTAGAGCCGTGTTCAATTTAACATGTTTCTGATAACAATGTAAACAAAAAAACATATAATGGAAACAATGAATAATTATGCTATCACAACTGTCTGAAATATATGTATAATTATGCATAATTCGGAAGCATTGTAGTAATTATGTAGCTGAATTTATTCACCAAATATAAAGTTCAAAATTGAAAAAGAATTGGATCGACAGATAAACTTCTTGGATTCAACTATCTTTCATAATAATAATACTTTGAGTTTCGATATATATAGAAAATCAACTTTCACGGATATATGTATTCCGTCGGATTCAAATCATCCTCTTTCCCATAAACATTCAGCTTTTAATTCAATGATCCACAGAGCGTTTTCAATTCCATTATCCGTAACAAATTTAGCAAAAGAAATTTCGACTATAAAAATAATTGCTTCAAATAATGGTTTCAATACAAGTTTGATAGATAAAATGATAAACAAGAAACGTAGTCAACTAGCGTACAACAGCATATATCCTCAATTAAAAGTAGAAAAATCGGAAAAATTCACATCTTCAACATATTTTGGTCCTCTAACAGAAAAAGTTGCTAATGTCATAACTAAATGTAATATTAAAATTGCTTTCAAACCAAAGACAAAACTCTCAGGATTTTTATTCAATGCCAAAGATATCACTTCAAAATTTGAAAGTTCAGGAGTTTATATAGGTCAGATCGTTCAAGACAAGATTCAAAGAACACCAACAATCTTTTTTGAAAAATAAAACGGATTCAACGTTTTCAAATCATTGCCGTGAAAACCACCACCCATTTCCACAAATAGATAATTTTCAAATCATGCACAAATTACCGAAAGGAGCCAAACTTACTTACTTAGAATCATTAGAAATTTTTAAACTCAATCATAATGCAAAAGATATCTTGCTGAACGACCAGATTGACTTGATATTTAGTGAATTCAAACAATAACGACCTTTCTAAGAACATTGTATTGTACCAATTTGGGAAATTCACTCGATTAGCCCTTCTTGAAATATGTTCCTCTTGTCTATTTAAGTACCTGCAATAATTCTTTCCCACCCGTAAGCGCAAATCTATAATTCTGTATTCAGTTCTTAACTCAATCTGCCCGATGATGGTCTAGTGACCGAAATTGCAATCGCAGTGTTAAATTTTTCAAAATATTTTGTGATAATAAACGTAGTAAATTCAAATTTAGTTTTGTTCATCATGTTAAATTATCACGTAGTAACGACGGATTCCATCAACTATTCAAATATATTTATATATAATATATGTTAAAAATTTTATTTTATTTCATTCTTCATTGATAGTAGACTATTTGTGAAAATTATGAAAAATTCTCCACTTCAATATCATATGTACCTATTCTCTATAATAAATAACCAATTCTATAATAACTTCAACAGAAAATTCCTACGAATATATCAATACTTAAAAGAACAAAAACTACATAGTTTTTAATCCACATATTGAATTTATCACTGAGAAGATCGTCTTTCAAAATACATTTCCAAATGCAAATACAAATACAGCTGACCTTGAGATTGTTACGTGTTCATTATCTTCATCATCTTTAGCCTTAGCTTTCTATTCACCTAGAGTTAAGAGTGTGAAGTGAGGTTAAATTAAAAACTTGTGGTTGATAATTATCGAAAACCAATTCGATAAGTTTGAGCCAAAGCCATCCCTGGGTATATCAAATACACGAGTCTTCCTCTGTCGAGCAGGTAAATTTATCGACTAGTGTCGCATAATTAGAAATTGATTAATTTTTATGTTTAGCGAAACGGCTTACAATGGTGAGTGCAAGACAGGGCAACCTTCTGGCTTTCTGACATCCAAACAAGATCCCGGCATTAACCAAACAGGTATTAGAAAACGCTTTTTGTGAAGGAGCTTCCCGCGACTCGGAAACGACTTGATGTTTGGGGGACAGTGTCGGACTGTCGGAAAACAGCATTTTTGCCTCAGCCAAGAATGTCTGCAAACCTTTGAGTGTCAAATTTAACATAAAATTGGAACGAAGTTTCTTAGGGCAGGCTTGGAGGAGATATGGATTTTGCTGCGCGACCAAACTTAACAAAATGTTAGACTGAAACCGTAAGGAAAACATATAACGGAAGTGCAACGCGCATGCGTCATTCTTTCTTTATCTTTCTTCTTCTGCCACGACATTTACATGAAATTTTTGTCCAAGCACGTGGTGTGTACTCAGATGATAAATTCTTTTTACTAGTGAATAAACACGTTTATTTTCGTATAGCTTTCAAATCTTCAATACGATATTGAATATATTAACAATGGCAAGTAAACTAACAAGTGACTTAAATGAAATTAACAGTGATAATAGTGGAAAATTATTTAGCGAAATAAAATTAAATACGTAAGTATTAGTTTACAAATATAAGTTTATGTACATGGTTAATGTTGTTTATACAACTTACATGTGTACATATAATATGTATTCTACACTCTCAATACATTATTTATTTTATTATTATTATTATTATTATTATTATTATTATTATTATTATTATTATTATATTATTATTATTATTAATTATATTATAATGTCGAATCCGAAGGAACTTCGTTCCTACCTGGTGACCCATGACACCTCATCTTTTTTTTCTATATTATATCATAAATAAATTGATCCCAAGAATATTAATGGAATATAAAGTTTCTTTTTTGAAGGAGGCTTTGCTCACCTTTTGCAATTGATTTCAACTTGATAGTTTATTAAGTTTATATAATTTAGCTGTATCCAAAGCAATTGTTCTTTTTATAGAGAAAATAACAGGTTTCTGAAGACCTATTCAGGTAAAATACAAGAAAATAATAAAAGTTTTTGCAGAGTAAAATAGACAAGCTCAATTCTTGAAACAAGGTGTCCCAACAAAAGGACGTTTGAAGGAATTTTCTACCTCATGTAACCCACATTTATGTACTGAAACTCGTAAAGATGTCAATGTGAGAGATACTTGCAGTTTCTGTGAAAAATAAAGAAAACTTGAATATTTTTTTATAGCTTTGAATTTTTTTTTTACCTCTATTCACTGAGTATAAATGGAATTGATTCTAGTTTCTATTTTAAATGAAATGAAAAAATTGGTATTATTTGTTACTCCACTGAAAAGACCCTTCCACACAATAAAAAAGCTGCTCTATACGAAACGTGGTGCTTGTTAAAACGTAGGATATGTTACCAGTCATTGCAAAATATAAACTAAATTTGCAGAAGATAATGAAGTAAGCTAGATTATAATAGGTAAGTTATAGTCTCTCTTAAAGGCTAAACATTGGCAACAGCTATGTTTCCGAAGAATAAATACTTTACAATATTTCTAAAGAGTTAATTATATAAGAAACGAAAAATTAAGAACTCAAACTAGAAAAAATATAAGTAGTAAATCTCATTAAGAAATCATGAAAGTTATATATCTACAATTAAACAATAAGCATTTAATATTTCAAAAATCTTAAAAATTATTACTTAAACTGATAAAATAACAAGTACCTACATTGATCTTGAAGTTCTTTTAAAATAATAAGAATTTATAAAGATTTTTAAAAAAATTTCCTCAAATTGTTAGTATTTGAACCACTAAGCCGTCCCTGTAATACCAGAATGTCCATGGAAGATATAGACTGACTGCCTATCCTATCAAGTTATTTATAATCTGGAATATTCAACTACAACTGTTTGTAATTTACGAGGTCAGTCAGAGATTTATAGCGTTGAATTCTTATGCGTTTTGGATTAAAACAGACTTATAATTTTAAACATCAAAATACCTAACTGGATGGTGAATTTATTATAACCCACAACTAGTCAACCCTTCTTCAGAAATCAGCATAATTTAAAGAAAAAGAAACACAGGTCTCGTAACTTTCCATTCGAATATCGAATAGAAAAGTGTTTCTACTGAAAATATTAGCCGCTAAGTTATAAAGATCCTAGCATAAAAAATTAAAATAAAAAAAATGAAATAGTAGACCTAACTGTTTTTTTTTGTTTTTTTTGTATCTATAAAATTTGGTACCTACGTGAATTGAATTTATGTTATGAAAGTGTTCACTATGGATTTCAATTAATTTCCTTTATCGCCACAATATTCGTCTTAAACATTTGTGAATTTTCGAGTAATGCAAATATTTAAAACCCCTCCAATTTTACAATTACCAAAATATTAATCTTTTCTATCTACATGGCAGAGTTTTTACTTTGCAGCTTCAGCAGGAAAAGTGATAGTTTTTGGAATATCAATATTTTGCTATTTATCGGAGAAATAATTATTTATTTAGTCTGTCCAGCGAGCGTTGGCGTTCACGTCACAGACATGCGCAAGAAACGACGCAATGCTACTTACACAAATAGATATAAAATTCATATTTGTCGTAAGTAATTTTCTGAAAGAGTAGTTATATGGTGATAGTGACCCGATCATTCATTTCGACAAATAGTTTGTCCATAACATCAAATCGTATGAATCCCTCAAGAAAAATAAACAATCCAAGTAATGAAAACAAGTTGAATTTTCACGTTTAACAGTCGCTGAAATAACCTCTATATGTCCTTTTTGTTGAAATTTTGGTCTCTAATTAGATTTAAGATTATTCATTACACTTTCCAACACTGTTCCCGATCGACGTCATATACAATTTATGACGTGAACGCCGATTCTTGCTGGACAAACTATATCAAGATTATAACTCGAATAACATAATAGTACGTTTCTGAATACTTACTAAACAAACATCTAGAATACCTCATCATTATAGAAATTGTATTGATGTATACTCACCTGTAAAAAAAGAAATGTGTTAGAAGAAACATTCAACTAGTTAGCTAAGTCAGTATCAATAATGAAACCAAGTTTTCAACTGATTCTAAATGAAAATGACAATGAAAATAAAATATTATAATTATATGAGTGCTTATTGGAAGGAAGTTCCTTACAGCAGGCTTGGAGGAGATAGGGATTTTGCTGCGCGACCAAACAGAAAAAAATTTGAGACTAAAACCGTAAGAAAAACATATAACGGAAGTGCAACGCGCATGCGTAATTAATTTATAGTGATAATAGTGGAAAATTGATTACCGAAATAAAATACGTAAGTATTAGTTTACAAATATAAGTTAATGTACATGGTTAATATTGTTTATACAACTTACATGTGTACATAATAAGTATTCTACACTCTCATTGCATTTTTTATTTTATTTTTATTATTAAGTATTATATTAATAATAATATTATAATGTTGAATAAGAAGGAACTTCGTTCCTACCAGTACCCATGGCACTACATCCTTTTTTCATATAAAGAAATATTAATAAATAAAATATCTATAAAGGCCTTTATATTCTCAACAAAATGCCAGTTGCGAATCTTGGTCATATATGTCTCCATGTAATGATTTTATTTGCCGCTACAGTAGCTTTGAGTCTACTGTACTGTAGTTATTTAGGTAGGTACATTAATTGAATTCGACTTCTTTCAGGATTATCTGGGTATTCTCGATGTAAACTATTCTTCAAAATTCGTCCTTAAGTCGTTTTTGGAATTCATATCTGCCTAAAAATATCAAAACTTAGTCATTCTATTGGGATCTGACATAGGGGCGGAGCTTAGGTGATAACGTCAAAACATGGCGCTTCAAAACCAACTTTTTCATAACAATGGTAGTTTCAAGTGAAAGGGTGAAGCTATATGCAGGTGAAAACTTACTACAGAGAAAATACTGAGAAGGTGATAGGTTGGAAAGATGCAAATTCATCTTATAATGTGGAAAAAATGAGAAGAAGCATGGTATCGTCAACTTAACTGCTCTTTTTTAATTGAATATATAAAAGTATGTATTTTATGATCTAAATTATATTTAGTTGCACTTAAGAATCTTTCAATTTTTTGATACTAGGCTCACTAATTTTTTGTGTGAAACTAGTTTTTCCCCTTTCCAGCATTTACCTTCAATCTTACATTTAATATTTCCACCGAAAGACTTTCTTTATGATATTGAGATTGGTCTCTTTCTGTGAAATCATCTTAGATAAATCCTGCATGGTTTATGCACGATATTCCTTGATATCTTGAGTATTTACTGAAGTATCAGATTTAACGTATCGATTAATTCTTCTTTCTGAACGTGCTCGGTCTGCTTTCAAATTCCTTTCCTCATCATAAGCTTTCGGAAGATTATATGTAGAAACGGCATTTTTCTCCAAAATTTTCCTTCGTTTGAATCATCTTGAATTTTCATTAATAAAGAAAACTAACCTATTTTCAATCATATTCGAGTTAGTTACCTGGAAAATGTAATTTTCTTTTTTAAATTGAGATGTTTGACTCTTCTTCAGATTGATTTTTTATACCTTCAATGAATCATTCTTTTACTTTTCTCCAAAATGATTTTCGCTAGCTACAAAACATTTTTTGGCTTCGAAAACCGATGGAAGCTAACACTTGCATTTGTATATGCTTTTGAATTACAACTTTTCATGCAACATCACTCACATACTTGCTGATTCTACGTTTAGCAAAATTTGTACTTTCCATTATTCATTTTTTGCGTCATAATTTGTAAGAAATCCGAAACTTGTACATCTAATTGCAAATGTTAACGTTGGAAATAAAAACTTCATCCACTGGCCACCAGAGTGTACCAGCTGGAATGTCAGATTCGAATAAAAAACGTATTTCATTTTCTAAACTGTCGTGACGAATCAAATCATGTGTGATCCCCTTTATTGTCTCACAATAATTTGCGTCGATATGCAGAATTATAACAAGCACCTAGTGTTCAATTAATCACCATGTTTCCATCATCGAAACCATACGCTTGTATAATTATCATATAATACCTACTCGCACACAATATGTAAAACATTTCTTAGTTTCAAAATTTCTTATCTTCAGGCTATTATCTGCAATTGATTATGCGTAAAAATTACCCTACTCAATGACATTTATTAATGGCTTTTTTATGAATATGAGTATAATGTTTATGTCGACGTTCAATTCATTATATTATTATGAACGGTGTTTTACCCTAGTCAATGATATAGAGTTGTTTTAACGCTTGAAATGTGTTTTAAATACTGGTTAGTTTGTAGTCAGAAATAGATATGATTTAACTAGAAAACGCCTATAAATGTAAATAATACCTATTATGCACAGTGCCGGAGTAGCCACGTAGCAAGAGTAGCAAATGCTACGGGCCCCGCGAATTGGGGGGCCCCGCGCTCCAACGCCTCTGACAGTAAAAAAAAATGAGTTTAGATAAGCGTAAAATATCTTGCATTTCTCAAACGCGAAGCGATTAGGCTATGCTTTACTCACACCTTAAAATCTAAAACTCGATTTTGTCACGTTAAATCGTAGGTATAGATTGTATAATACCCACCACGAGAAACGTTGGTGTCAAAATCTACAACAATAATTTTAAGTTATACCAAATTTCTGAAAATTTAGCGCTGGCCGCACAAGTTATGTGTTTGTACTACTTGCACTGCACTACACGCAAGTTTGTAGTACTGTAAAACTAACATTGGAATTCCCTGATATTGTCATCTATCGAGCTAGTCGTAAAACCCGAACAAATAAAATAGGATTCTATTGACTATCAAACTATTGGAATTTGATTTATATTTGGCACAAAGTAAAAAACTGTAAAAAGCTCTTTAGATGTTAGTCTAGCATTGTATTTTAGTTGCATCAGTTTACATTCCACCATATTATTGTAACACCAATACTTGTGACCCCTTGGCGAATGAAAAAGAGTGGCCCAAGTTTCTTGTCAGTTCTCATGGCTCAACCCCAATCACCTAACTGACCGTAGGCAAATTGGCTCAAATAGCTCTTTCACAAGTAACATTGTTATAATTTACTTACATGAATATAAATTTGAATTTGATTTTCGTATGTAACTTTGATTATACCTAATGAATATTAAAAATAGTATACGTAATATTTTATTACCAAAGTAAAAAAAGGCATCTAGTTTGATTTGTAAAAGTAATAAATAAAATATAGGTAGTTTATTACAAAAACTAGTATCATTACACGCACACAGATTATACGTGTTCTTACATTGCAGCTTCGGGTTGTCACGCATACACATTTTCGGATTTATATTCTAATCTGAGTTTAATACCAAAAACTTGAGAAGCTAAAGCAAACCAAGGGCCTCTTGGTCGAATTTGCTACAGGCCCCGCGCTGGCTTAATCCGGCACTGAAGAAGTATAGTGCCATAAGTTTCCACTTTTGGTACACAATAAGGAGAAACATTCAGCAACAAAATGTTCCTCCGCTGGAACTGTACCTTAATGTTATTGATAATTTCGTATTGAATAGCTTTCTTAACTTTATTTAAATTATAATTCCCAGGAATTATCAATTACCCTATAGAAAATTCTACAAGAAAAACGTATCCAAAGTTCCTCCTCATTTCTTCTATAATTCATAACATTATAAGTAATTTCTAACGACAACGTTGAATCTATTTTTATACATCATTTAGGTGATTATTTTGTACTTTATTTAATGAAAATTCGTATTATTAATAAGCCTTAATTGAAAGTAATTAAATTAATTTGGCGATCTTCACTCACTTGAGTTTGGACGCTATTCAAATAATTATTCACAAGGAAAATAGGTAAATTATGTTCTAAATTTTTTTATAAACAAAATCGAAACCGTTTTCAATAATACCTAACTAAGTGCACTAATTACTGTGAATCTTTGTCTTCTTTCGAAGAGACTAATCTTCCAGTTTTTTACTATATAGACATTAAGTTTAACGCCGGTTTCGAACAGTTTATGGCCTTGTAAATAATGTATAATACCTAACCATCAATTTTCAATTGAACTATCGAAACTCAAAGACATCCACGAACACCCATACCTAACCCAGAATCGAACCCAGCACGCCTGCTTTATCACAGGTCAAACAACCTCTGTCCCACTAATCAAGTGTCTATGTTGTTTGACAAAATACGAAAAATTTCACGCAATATCTAAATTAAATAACTATTTCGCAACATATTATGTACCAAAGTCAAAACAACAACCATATTAATTGTAATTTATCAATTATTTATCACTAAAAACACAAGTTACTTAAAGTATAATCAGCATTAAAATATGAGATATGTGTTGTTGACATATTGAAAAAAATACTGGACCTTCTTCGTTTAAATTACATTATGCATGGTTCGTTTATAATCGATTTCGAATGACTTGAATTATCATCATCAATTCTTCACTGCACCTTAATTCAAAACTAGACTCTTATATGGTGATTATTAATGAATTTCTCATGTGTACAAAGCATGAATTTTTTAACATGTGAACTGATCGAATGAAAAGTCCATCAAGGATGTTTTGCATATCGATTATTATATTAAACTCTTCTGATTACAATGAGTATGACATGGAAAGTTTATACATAATACTTTTTCTCATAACGAGGTAGCGAAGTTCAATAGTCAATTCTGATGTGGAGAGGCAAATATTGTATCGAAATGAATAAATATGTGACATTACATTCCCTTAATCAATGTTTTATCTTGCATAAAGTGAAGAGGGAGCATTCTTCAATAATTTAAAGAATTATCAAACAACTTTCCAAGGGAGATGGTTAAGTGTTTTTTAATAATTGAAGAATTTTCCTTGTTCACTTTTTACATTGAACTATGTAAAATATTAAATTTATCATGGTCAACTTGTATATTTTTCATAATTTGATTTGGTATATTGTGAAAATTGCAACAAGTATTTATTTAGTATGCTTTGGAATCTTATACGCCACAGTTATAGATAAGTCATTTCATGTCAGGAAATAGGTATGTATTCTAGCGACAGGATTCTGTATTTTCGATATAAGCGGTGAATTCAATGAAAAAAGTTAAGAAATCTTTTTTGTAGAGTATTAAATGAGTATTTTGATCAATAAAAATATTTATATTTCTGGTAGTTATAAAAATCCAAAATATCAACAAAATATAGAAAAAACAAATCAATTTTTGAGGTTAGAAGGAAACGGTTTGTTTCACGTCAACTTACTGAGAGAGCTTTTCTGTAGGAAATTCAATTTCCTTCAAGAATGTATATTAATCAAATTTTTCAGATTGACGATTTAAGAATTTCAGGTAATACTTGAAATTACTGTTAAAACAATGTCATACTACATTAATATTTTTTTGGGCATCAAATAATTTTCACAGTACTTTTTTTGTCATCATGAATATATATTATATTAATAATATATTTGAAAAATTTAATATATATATAAATATAAATATATATATATATATATATATATATTATCAATATATATATATATATATATAATATATATATATATATATATATATATATATTATATATATATATATATAATATATATATATTATATATATATTATATATATACATATATATATATATATATATATATAATATATATATATATATATATATATATATATATATATATATATATAATATATATATATTATAATATATATATATTGATATATAATATATATATATATATATATATATATATTATATATATATATATATATATGTATATATATATATATATATATATATATAATATATATATATATATATATATATATATATATATATATATATATATATATATATATATATATATATATATATATATAATATATATATATATATAATATATATATATAAATATATATATATATATAATATATATATATATATATATATATATATATATATATATATATATATATATATATAATATATATCTATTGCTCTAATAGTCTAATATTTTCAGAAAAATTACGACTTTAAATTCGATACACCTATATAAACAAATGGAACACTTTTCTCTTCAATTTGTTTATTACTAGCATTTAGAACATCGGAGTATAGGAAAATATATACTGAAACTGAAGTTGATAAATTGAAATACGGTAATTGGGAAAATACGTCTACAAGACAAATCTATAAAAATTTGAAAAAATAACTCAATATTCACCAAACCATTGAAACACTCAATTGAAGGAGATTCGCTATACTTTATATACATTCTGCAGTTTTGTTTTTGAATCATAGTCTCACGTGCTCCTATTGATTATTGATTTAGTAACTGACTTTGTGTACCTATTTGTAAATAGATTAGTTTTTTTGTTGTCCGTTTTTTCAACTGTTTGCATATTACATTTGTAGATTTTCTCCTGAGGATGTCAATAATAAATTGACGATATAGTGAGATTATGAACGAATAAGTTGTCTTTGTTACAAGATCCATCCTGATATATTTATATATGTATATATATAAATATATATATATATATATATATATATATATATATATATATATATATATATATATATATATATATATATATATATAAATCGTATACGTTCCCAGCATAGTTAAACGAACTTTATAACTTGACACCAATATAGTATCATTTCAGATTTAGAGGTCATCAGGCTTTTCATCAAGTTGAACAGACAAGTGAATGATAATACGGAAAAAATAGCCTTTTAACACATTGCAATTGCGTGCAAGATAGATGCAAGATCACAAGATAACGTATAATGTGCACAGGCGTGCCATATTCCATTCAAGTGTCAAATAACCTATCCCATTTTATTCCATTGTTGTGGTACTTGACGGCTTTATAATAACGAATAATGGTTAAGTCTCGAATATTATATATAATAAATAAAAAGAGTCGAAATTCCACTTACACATAGATGAAATTTTTTTTATAAAAGTTTTAGTGGCTTTGAAATAAACAATATATTACTATTGAACAATCAAATATAATATATTTATATAGGTATACCCATATATATATATATATATATATATATATATATATATATATATATATATATATATATATATATATATATATATATATATATATATATATATATATATATATATATATATATATATATATATATATATATATATATATATATACAAGGTGGGCCAAAAGGAGTCATCCGATGTTGTTTGGCTTTCATTTTTCTTCTAAATGAAAAACTTTGATTCTGTTTTTTGATTATGTTTATTTGAACCTTTAGAATTTTATTGGTCAAATCGACAAGATGATATCGGCCAAATGGGCGCCGTCACAATTGATTGCTATACGGGCTCGTTTTATGGCATTTTTCATCACTTCGGCGAGAACTTTGGGCGACAGATTCTCGCACTCATACCGAATGTTGTCCTTGAGGGCTTCCGAGGTCTTGGGTTTGTCCACGTAAACACGAGAATTTAAAAAACCCCACAAAAAAAATCTGGAACGGTTAAATCGGGCGATATTGCTGGCCCAGTGCAAATCGCCAAAAGGAGAGATGAGGCGACCCGGGAACGCCGCCTTCAGAATATCGGTTGTGGCTCTGGCAGTGTGTGCCGTTGCTCCGTCCTGTTGGAACCAAATGTCCTCTAGTCCTAATTCGTTCAATTACGGCAGAAAAAACTAGGTTAACATGGCCCTATAGCGCGCACCGTCCATTGTTGTTGTTTGACCAGCGGCGTCCTCGAAAAAAAAATGGCCCGATGACTCTTCCAGCATGAACAGTGCACTATGCAGTCACTTTGAGGGGGTTTAATGGCTCCTCGTGCATCATTCGTGGATGTTCGGTGCCCCAGAAGCGATAGTCTTGCTTGTTCACGTACCCGCTGAGGTGGAAATGAGCCTCAACGCTAATTATAATTTTGGCCGAAAAATCGTCCACTTCGTCCTCGGAATTAAGGATGGCTTGGGCGTAGGTTACACGCGTTTGGCGGTCGACAAGCAGCAGCAGATGCACGGACTGGACTTTGTACGGGAACATGCGCAGGTCTTTGACCAAAATTCGCCTTAGGGACGACCGGCTGATGCCTAATTACGAGGCACGTCGTCTGATCGATGTTTCTGGCGATAGCTCGACATCCTCGGCAACAGCGGCGATATTCTCGGCAGAACGGGCGCTCCGGGGCCGGCCACTCTTGGCAGCGTCTCGTGTGGTCCCATACTCTTCTAGGTTGGTAGCCAAATGGCGCAGTGTTTGCGCAGTCGGTGCTGGAAGACCGGGGAATCGGCGACGGAATTCGCGCTGCGCCAACACCACAGACGAATTGTTACGCAAAAAAATAGACACGATTATTCCGCGCTTTTGGGAAGGGTATCGCTCCATGGGTGGTTCACTTGTATTCTACATCTGTCTATTTCACAAATGTCGAAACAGATTTGACATTGGTCGCCATTCGCAAAAATAAGAGCATCTTCCAATAGGGTGATTTCTTTTGGCCCACCTAGTATATATATATATATATATATATATATATATATATATATATATATATATATATATGCAGTGTAAGTGTGTAGTATTTGCAATATTTCTGTATTCCGAATATAGATCCAACTATGCAATATTAATATATAGATTATGTATGAAATAAATGTGAGCATATAAATAGACACAAGATTAAATGGAATACATTTGTTGAAATTATACCAATATTCCTCAATAGAGTGTTCCCTTTATTTAAATACCTAATGGAATGGAGCATAAAAAAACATATTTTCGGAGCATGTGTTAAAAAAAAAATATTAAGATTATTCAGAAATCAATAATAATCCTTCAATTTATTATATTTTTGACCACATAAAATTTTCACTGTAAATCTCTAGACTAAAGAATGCAAATATAATCTTCCAATTTGTCATATTATATTTTACATCAAGAAAAATTCAGCTATTTACTTAATTTTCTAAAAACTAACCGAAAAACATCAAATAGAAAGCTTAAGCTGTCGTTTGAATCATAAAATATAGAATTAATATTTCAGCAGGTTTCAATTGTCTGAATTTTATCTTAATTTTTAAGTCTTTTTTTAACAGCCTTTGCTTAATAAAATGGCACTCTTGATATGTAGGTAGTCCTCACCTTACTTAGGAAACTCTACAGAATCGAATTATCAATACCTAATATGGATACATGAGAAGTTTTCACAACATTTCAATAATATTGAGAGCCCGGTATAGTGTGAGATTTGGCACAGTTAAAATGCAGAAAGCTAAAATTAATAAATAACATGTGTTACAAATAAATGTCAATGGCTGAGATTGAATTCTCGCACATCACTTGGTGAAACATCATAAAGAATAAAGTATAGACTTTAAAACACAACGACATAAAACTCATTATCAACAATGTCTTGATAACTCGAAACATGTCGACTGTCCTTTCCTGTTAAATATAAGTAGTACCTATAGACCACAAGCCCAGTCAAATTTTCAGGGGGTGATTTTATACACCACCAGTCATATATATTCTTGAAGTACTTTTCGAGAAACAAACTTTAGGCACTATGCCGTCAATTTTCCGCGGTACAGGTGAGTGCAGAGGTGAGTTGAAATGTCGTAAAAAAGGGGGTACTTTTTGATTACATTATACATGACGGCACTATTCTAGTTGAAGAGACAACGAAAAAAGAATGCTTTAAAACCCAGTTGCGTCAAAAAATAACGGTACCTACCGGAAGTCAGAATTTTTTTTTTTAAATCGGCGATTTTACCCCCCTCCCCAGTTAATCGAATACTTGACGGCGTTGATTCAGTTAACTTTACCTTTCCTTAAAAAACTATAATAAATCAATGCCGTCAGAAAAGGGGGGTACATATTAGGGTCATAAATCGCGAATCAAAACCCGATTTTTACCCCTTGTGGGGTGGTCATTTTATACAACCTAAAATTTAGCTGTTTCAATGCTATATCCTTCAAAGATAACATAGTTTACTATGCCGCCAATTTTATATGGTATAATACGCTGAAAATGCATTTTTCACGTCGAAAAAATACCGTTTCGGCTATCCTATGGTTCTATGTTAATAGAGGTGATTTTATTTTGCACGGAATTCATTTGATTTGAACCAGGAATGTTTAAAGTGACATTATTAAATAATACCGTAGATATTTTGTAGAACTAAGCGTAAAAAAAGCTTTGTGCAAGGACCCTGTTTGCCGCCAGTTTTTGAGACCATTGCTCCGAAAACGAAGCATTCCTAAGATTATCGTTAAAATTTTGAAATTCTCATTTTACGTAAAGTTTCCGTTTAATGTTGACGGCACCACAATTTTTAATTACTATTTAATATGGTCAATATTATATTGATAATGCCGTCTTGTAATTTTTGACCAAAATCATAACCAAAATGGTAGGTAAAGTAAGCCAAAAATAGCAAGAGATTTAATGTCAAATGCATAAAATATGACAAGGGAAAATTGACGGCACCAATTTTTTTATGTTTTTTAATGTTTAAAGAGGTTTTATAAACAATAATATTTCAAAAATGAACTCTTATAAATATGCAGGCAATTTTCAAAGTTTTCAAAATTCTTAAATTTTTTCATTTTTATTTTTGTTATGTATTTTAATTGGGTACCATGAATTATTGACGGCATAATCATAAGACCATAATAATTAGTTTCAACTTAAAAAAAAACCATATGCCGCCCTGAAATAAATGACCTTATAAGAAAAAATTGATTTTTAGCTCTAAAATTTTAGTAATTTTTTTATTTATTTTTGCATGAACCATCATATTTTGAAGGCACAATGTTTAGAACACTCAATAAATGTTGACTGAAATTTAGAAATTGGTGCCGTCAAATTCTGAATGACCAATACAAGGGGTGAAAATCGGGTTTTGATTCGCGATTTATGACCCTATGTACCCCCCTTTTCTGACGGCATTGATGTATTATAGTTTTTTAAGGAATGGTAAAGTTAACTGAATCAACGCCGTCAAGTATTCGATTAACTGGGGAGGGGGGTAAAATCGCCGATTTAAAAAAAAAATTCTGACTTCCGGTAGGTACCGTTATTTTTTGACGGCACTGGGTTTTAAAGCTTTCTTTTTTCATTGTCTCTTCAACTAGAATAGTGCCGTCATGTATAATGTAATCAAAAAGTACCCCCTTTTTTACGACATTTCAACTCACCTCTGCACTCACCTGTACCGCGGAAAATTGACGGCATAGTGCCTAAAGTTTGTTTCTCGAAAAGTACTTCAAGAATATATATGACTGGTGGTGTATAAAATCACCCCCTGAGAATTTGACTGGGCTTGTGGTCTACTAATTATTTTAATATAGTGAAACTCGAGGCAAGAGCCGTTTTATATTGAACTTCACACTTCATATATTTCAATGATTTCCGAAGAAATTATCTCATAGAAATACTCCAGTGCCTTCGTCATTTTATACAATCATTATTTACGTTCATACTACTAATATTGAACACGTAATAATTATACAAACTTAAAAATTTAATGAATTACGGAACATTATGCAACTAGTTAATACTTGTTAATAATACGTAAGTAAGGTGAATTTAGCTCATTTTTATCGCCAACTCTGCGATGGAATCCGCTAAACTATGCGAATTTTTTTTCTCATCCAAACTCCCGAGATCTCAGGCACCCTTTCAGTGACAACCCAACCCCCGCACGAATTGTTTGTATAGAATTTGATTCGAATAAGAAATGCTCCGATAATTTTTCGATCCATTAATATCTGTCTGTCTGTTTCTTTTCCGATGTTCAGCGCACTGCATTCAACCCCCTCCCCCTGGCCCCTTCGCGCGACGATCGCGCTCTCCACGAGGGGTGGAATTGTTAAAAGCTCGCCGATCATTTAAAATATTCCGAAGTCGTAAATCAAAATCGCGGTGTGTTCCCGTTTTCAATCGGTGACACGGGAAATGACGTTTGTTAGCCACCGAAATGATTAAGTAATTCAAAGGGATAAACCACTAGCAATATATACACGGTGTCTCATGTAAAATTTTCCGCCTGAAATTTCGAATGGCATTATCGGACCTGTGATTTATTGTTTGGATGCTCACATACTCTGAATTCGTAACAAAAATTGAATAACGATATCATAGGAAACTACCTACTCACAAAGTTTCAACCCTATGGTCCCAAAATTGCGCCTTCTATCGTGTAGAAAAGATTAATTTCTTCCCCTGGGGGGTCAACCCTCCAACCAATTCACACCAAAACCAATCCCATATAATATATCATACGAAACAACCTACTCACACACTTTCAATCCTATTGCTCCAACATTACGCCTTTTATCATGTAAACAAGATTTATTTCTCCCCCCAGGGGGTCAACCCTCCAAACCACTTTGAACCAAAACCAATCCCATACAAGATATCTTTCGAAAATAGCTACTTACAAACTTTTAACCCTATTACTCCAAAATTGCGACCTTCATCGTGTAAACAAGATTTATTTCCCTCCCAGGGGGTCAACCCCCCCCCAACCAATTCGAATCAAAACCAATCCGATCCAAGATATCATACGAAACTACCTATTTACAAACTTTCAACTCTATTGGTGCAAAATTACACCCTTTATAGTGTAAACAACGCTAAAATACATAAGCACACATACATACATAATATGAACATATATATATATATATATATATATATATATATATATAAAATATATAAAAATATATATATATATATATATATATATATATATATATATATATATATATATATATATATATATATATATATATATATATATATATATATATATATATATATATATATATATATATATATATATATATATATATATATATATATATATATATATATATATATATATATATATATATATGTATTTATACTTGAAATTTCTCAAATTTCTTGAACCGTTTCACTATATTCTAGGCCATTGAATTTTTCTTGGGAATATTGGTTCAAAACTTTGGTAGTTAAAACTCCATAAATTTTTTGTTTATATTATATTAAAACGTTTCGACCAACATATGTAGTCTTCTTCACTTTGGAATTACTTTAATCTACGGGAACAGAAAAATTGCACTTTTAAAATTACGGACAGGTGATTATTTTCTTGAAAAAACTTACCAAAAAAGGAAATCTTCACTATGACATTTACACTTTTCTAAAATTTTTCTCAACGGACACGACAAATATACGAAACCTTCACAAATACTTAACATCAATATAAATTAGTAAAATCCGTTTCATTGGCAACTTCATTGCTTCATCAAGTCTATATTGTAACTGACATCAAACTGTTCGGTTCGCATGTGGTATGTATGTTTTTTTGCGACTTCATTTGTTTATTATTTGTTATGTGTTTTGATTACATTATTGAGGACTGTTATTTTTCTTTTCGTTTTGACAATTTTCTAGAGTAGGTTAAAATATATTTCATTTAGATTTTTTATATCAGTCTTCTCATTAATAGAGTTTGGATTTTTTTTAATATGTACCATTTCGAGAAATTCTCTCTTTTTTTTATTCGATTCGGTAGTCAGAATTTTTGTCTCCTCGAAATTGAATTTGTGTTTTTTTTCCTCTTCGTGATTCGTCAACGCAGTTTTATTTTTTTTGTCATAACGGTGGCCATTTAGGCGGTTATGAAGATATTGAGATGTTTGCCCAATATATACACTGGGGCAATTTGTACATGGTATTTTATATATAGTATTGATTTTTGTTTTTTGGTGTTTTACTTTTAAGTTGGCTAAAAAATTTTTGCAGTGTATTATAATATTTATGACATACCGAGATTTGTGTTTTTTGAAAAATGACTGAAAGCCCTCAGACAGTTTTTTGATATATGGTAGTGACATATAATGGTCATCATTCTTTTGATTATTGTTATTGGGTTATTTATGGAGTTTTAACTACCAAAGTTTTGAACCAATATTCCCAAGAAAAATTCAATGTCCTAGAATATGTATTTCTATATATATATATATATATATATATATATATATATATATATATATATATATATATATATATATAAAATAATTATGTGTTTTATACTAAAAACACGCGTGTGTATTTTATATATATATATATATATATATATATATATATATATATATATATATATATATATATATATTTATATATTTATATATATATATAGACGGGTAGTCTTGACTGGCTAGTTGAGGAAAAATGTATTTATATATTTTGAGGTTGCAGTCAACAATTATTCTGACTGCAACCTCAAAATATATAAATAAATTTCAAAATTTATATAACCTCAAGTTACTAAGTAATTTTTTAACTTTTTTATGAATGCTGTTGTGAATCAAAACTTGTTCTTTTATTATAGATGTCTTGATAAGGGAAATAATCATTTCCGAAAGCTCGACCATATGACAAAGAGTATTCTTTAACCTAGCCCAAAAATTATTCTGACTGCAACCTCAAAATATATAAATACATATATTTCTTAATATATAAATATATATATATATATATATATAATATATATATATATATATATATATATATATATATATATATATATATATATATATATATATATATATATATATATATATATGAAATTGAGTTGTTGGTGCCAAGCATCATAAAAAGTCATGAAACGAAAAACTATCTTGGTCCTAGGTCGATTTTTGCTAATCGCACCCATTTTGATAGGCAGGCTTCCAAAGTGAAAACCTGCTAAAAGGCGAGTGGACTGTACTATCATATATCGAGCTTCGTTTTTTTCTAACCGGCCTATGTGATAGCATCTCTGCAATCCACACAATTGTAGATTATTCATTATCTTAAAAGTTGAACATGAAAGAAACAACTATTATTCATCAATCCATCATCTATCTAGGAAATCCGTTGGTTATAGTTTCTGACTGAAATAAAAAACCAAATACAATGTATCTTTCGCCAAGTTATTCCATGGTCTCGTTAAAATCTTATAGTTCATATTTCCCGCAGCTTTTATATAGCTTTGTTTCAACTGTTTGGATGCACGAGGTGATTGATGATTTATTTTGTGTTGTCTGCCTGGTGGGTCTAGTCAGTTGGACGGCCCCGATTTTCTGATTCACGTGGTATATACGGTACGTACAACAAGTAATATTCCGGAAATACGAGATGCAGTTCCTCCACCTGGAATATTTTTAATCGTGGGAGTTTTTTTTCAAAACGGTGTCATGGGACACCAGGTAGGAACGAATTTCCTTCGGATAATATAGAAGGACCAAAATTTTGCGAAAACGAATCATGCGTGTCGGGGCGCACGACAGAAGTGATAACTTATACTAATTCATTTTGAAATAATTAATATTGAAATGTGGGGCTAAGAGCTCTCACGTGATTGTAACTAAAAAAATGAAAAAAGCCAGGAGTAATCTAGGATTCGAACCCAGAAATACGGCACACCAGGGTTCAGTACTTAGACCACTCGGTCGTCAACGCAATGTAATATTTAGACGCAGGAGTTATATAACGAGAGAATAACTTATCGCCACGCTGTATTATTGAATATAAACCTACAATACGTAGTCATTATTTTATGGAACAAATTTGTAAAGCTGTATCTTTTCATTATGCCATATCTGATTCCTATCATAATCTGTTCTCTTATGCATATAACTTATACAAAATTATTTCGATGTTTCACAACTAACGTTTTCGAGTTGCTTGTACATGAATTAACGAGTACATCTATAATGCATTGGCGATTGACGTGGCGGAGTGGGATCAGAAAGAGAAGGGATGAGGGAACGGAAAGAAAGAGGGAGAAAGAGAAAGGTATACAATATTCGCTTGTGTTAACTAAAAGCGTGACTTTCGTCAGTCAGTCTACTTTCGTCACACTTTTAGCCTCGCATATTTTTCAGGTTGGTCCTGCAGCGATATCCCTATCTCCTCCAAGCCAAGATCCTCCAAAGACAGATCGATTCTGCTTTCGAAAAAACTTTTAATCTTTAATTATACTTATATGTAGTCATCCCCCCAAACAAAACCCCTTTCAATCATCTTAAATGGCACAGGGGTGAAGTGAGATATTATTTCGAAGATATTTCATTCACCTGACAAATATCTACAGTTTCTTTTACATTGAAATAAATTAAAATATCTTCTAAAAGTGACGGTAAAATGAAGTGAAAAAAATATTTTAAAAAAACGAATTTTCATTAGTTAGATGTTCAAATTGCAACTACATGCTACCACTATTCGGAAGAGAATTTTATAGAGACTGGCTCCGTTTTATGAATAATTTTTAAATGACCCCTCAGAAAAAAGTCAAATGGTGCTAAATCTGGTGATCTTGCAGGGTAATCAATAAAACCCCTCCTACTACTCTAGTGTAAGCGAAAATATTGATTCAACAAGTTACGAACAGGGTCTACATACTGTTGTGGAGCATCATCAAATCATTTTTTGAATCTAATCTTCGTTTTTAAACATTGAATGTACGGAATAAGAAGAAATGGACGAGGTTTATTTGTAAATAAAAGAAACTTGAAGTCATATTTGGTCAATAATACGGAAAAATCTAACATCGGAGAAAACAGTGGTGTTTACAAAATATTTTGCGTTGAATGTCCTGCTTTCTATATTAGACAGGAAGGAATATGAACATTCGTGTTGAAGAACATAAAAATTCAATTTTACAGAATAAAAATACCACTGGCTTCCCCGAACATTGTATAAAATTTAATCATTTCCTAGATTTCATCAAAACATTCACTTAATAACGAAAAGCGCCTTGGCCTTCTTGAAATTCTTGAAATAAGTTCCGCCCATAATAGTAAATTACCCCTTGTAAACGATCAAATTGATTTTTAGGTATCACCTTTGCTTTTTTCTGTTTTATAAAATAAGAAGTAATACTCTCCTATAGTCAGTCTTGATAATGAGTTCATAACTCAAAACATGTCGACTATTCTTCACCGCTGAATACAGTTTCTAAATATTTTTATATAGTGAAACATAAGCCCAGTGTGTTTTATTCTAAAGTTTATACTTTATTATATATAAATATATATATATATATATATATATATATATATATATATATATATATATATATATATATATATATATATATAAAAATATATCATATACTGTAAGAATATTTTCCTGGATACCATGTATCACTTTATTTCATGGACACACCCCGTAGTTGTCCGATTAAAGGAGTGAAGGTGTATCGTGTTGGTAAATCCATTAAGTTTGATTTAACATCGCGGTAGTTTTATTTCAGTGAATGGACATCAGAACCATAAATAAAACTATGATATATCACATAGCACCTTTTGATATTTCGGATGTTGGACCCTAAATGGATGGCTGCATATCGAGATCTAAAGATACTAGGAATATATTAAAACAATGGTTAAAAATAACAATTTACACATTTATTATAAGAAATAACGCATGACGCACGTTTCGGTGGAAATGGCAAACTAAAACTCTGTGAAGTTTTAGTTTGCCATTAGCATCTGAAGAAGGTGAAGTTCCACCGAAACGTGCGTCATGCGTTATTTCTTATAATAAATGTGTAAATTGTTATTTTTAACCATTGTTTTAATATGTTTATCAATTTACACCAAGTATCGGCCCAATCAATACAAAATACTAGGAATAATACTTAGTATAAAACATCACAGGAATATTTAATAACATCTGCTCATTCAAGCAAATTTGAAGTAGTAGATGCATAAAATATACACACACACGTTGTGAAGTAGAGGTTGAGTGACCGTCTGTGAAGCAGGCGCGCTGGGATCGAATCCTGGGTGAGGTAACAATTTTTTTGCAGGTCGATGAGTTTGAATGATTGATTAATTGGCTAATTTTTAAAGTTTTTGAGTCCATTGGCCGTTCGAAACTGGCGTTAAACTGTAGAGCTCTACTGTCATGTTAACCGTGAATATAGGTGCACGCGTTTTCTCAGAGTGACCAAAAATCTTCCGCGGCGAAACTTCGACGGGCGAGGAAATTATATTGGTAAGTAATTCCTAATGAATATTTTCACTACTGATTATGGTTTCAGTCAACTTTTTATTTCTTTGCATGCACTAGACTAGAGTTTACACTGTTTATTACGTTATATTGTTGATTACTTTTTGCGGATAGTCGCTCTAGGGGAAATTATCCGCAACTATACATTCTTCAACGAGCAAAGACAAATTTTAGGTGTTTCTAACTAGTCAAATTTTTTCTCTAGGTATTTCTAACTCATTGTGACTATAACTTAGATGAATTAAAATAAATACTTCATAACTATTTCATTAATTTATTCTAGGTGAGTATAAAGGTGAGTATTAGCGAAAATCAGGTGTAGAGCCGCGCCACATAAGTTAGACAGAAAATAGTTCAGCACTTATATATATATATATATATATATATATATATATATATATATATATATATATATATATATATATATATATATATGTATATATATATATATATATATATATATATATATATATATATATATATGTATATATATATATATATATGTATATATATATATATATATATATATATATATATATATATATATATATATATATATATATATATATATATATATATATATATATATATATATATATATATATATATATATATATATATATATATATAAGGACTACCAACCAAAAGAACGAAGGAAGAAAAACCGATAAGAAACACAGAAAAATAAAATTACAATGTGAGATGTGTCGAATGTGGTTGCTTGAAACTGGTACAACGTTCAAAAACCATTGTATGAGATGTAGAAAGTTAAAAACCCTGGCTTCTGATGATTAATTCATGCTGTTGCCAAAGTTGATTGACAAATTGTTCTACCTTTAGGATACATAATAATATTTTATTAAAGACTTATCTAACTTAAAGTTTGGAGGCTATTTTGGTAATATTTTTATAGTTTTAGTTTATAATGAAATAACTAATTGATTGGGCCGATACTTGATGAAAATCCATTATAATATTGTAAATAAAACTTCACAGTTTTTGATTTTCACTATATTTTGTTAACATGAAAATTGTTTCGCCAATATGTCTTCTTCAGATGTATAATACATACTGTATGTTTACAATATTCAGTATGAAACATTATAATATTTTATATGTTGGTTAGTACCTAATAGAAGATTGTAGTGAATTATAAAGACTGATCGAATTAATATAAATTTGTTCTTATTTATAAAATTCACATTTGGGCATCATCACGAGGCAAGTATCCTCCAAAGCATTTTTAACGTAAGGCTACTATCCGCTAGAGTAGGCAACTATCCTTTTTTTGAAATGTCAAATAAAACAGGATTTACTCAAAACCATTATTAATTATGTTGAAAAAAATAGGCTAGTATAATAGATCAAAGACCTGTGTTAGTAACATTATTCATTTATAAAAGCGTATGCAAATATATTTTATAAAAATAGAAAAATATGATTCACCATACATATGAAGGCTCACCGGTAAATATAAACATCGAGGGGAATATTATACGTAGGCTATAAGGTATGAAACGAAAACTACTGTATCAATTTCAATTATATCTTCATTAGTTGCGAAATGATTATTACAACTCATTTTCATGCTGAAGTTTCTACGCACTTCCGCCTCAACCATATACGAATTTATTGCTGTGATCGGAATATTAATTGAAAACAATTCAACAATATTACGTCGGCTATTATAGAAAAGGTTGCGTGACTGGGGGATTCCAGCCCATGCCCTACTGTCGGGTTAATGACTTATTTTCGAAACCATAAATCATGCCTTCACAAGATTCACTAAGTATAAATAAATTTCTAGGAAACAGTTATCAGACATTTGGATATAATACACACCTATGAATCACTTTCGTATGACATCCATAGGTACTGGTTTCTGTTATCTTATACGAAAGTTTAGCATATTTTATATCACCAATGTGAAAATTCAGATGTTAATACACGCTTTGAAGAATACATGCGTGATTTGAAATATTATTTTAGTTAGTTTTGTTTTCAATTGTATTTTTGCTAAAAATCATAGATTATGAAAGTTTATCCAGGCAACGTGAGGTAAGGAAGTGGTTGTTAAATCCGTTATATTCCTCCAGAACCAGGATTTTTGAGGTTGAGGTTGAGTTAGTGCTATTTGGTCGGTGGTTTGATCGCTGCCATTTAAATGTACAGATTATATGGTTCTTCCTGAGTTCTGAGATTTTTCTCAATTACAGAGCCCCTCCTAATTGACTAAGGTGGGTTAAGAATTTGTAAAAAAGAATAATAATGACTCAAAAGAATGATTATGCAATTTTTTATTTACTTGTTCCGAGTTCCTCAAAAAACTTCTAATGTTTGTGACATATTATGAAGAAAAACATTACTTAGTTGTAGAATATATATATATATATATATATATATATATATATATATATATATATATATATATATATATATATATATATATATATATATATATATTTAATCTCTTGATAATTATTAGCAATAACAGGCTTGTTGAATCTCAAAAAAACTCGATTTTATTAAACTTTTTAATAAAATCGAGTTTTTTTGAGATTCAACAAGCCTGTTTTTGCTAATAATTATTATTAAAAATAGTTCACAGGCAACAACAATTCGAATAAATAATTATATATATATATATATATATATATATATATATATATATCTTTATACCTGAGTATATATATTGAGGTTTTTGACTAGGATTATTTCAGTTAACTACTCTGTATTCCTTGCCTAGGTTTCGTAATAATTTACTACTTCATTAGTGCCACTAAAAAATATCTGAGATTAATATAAGATCAAATTTCGAAACAGACAAAGCATCACTTATAGAACAAAAATACGCTATCATGCCATCTGTTGAAATTATAGTTACATTTATAATTTAGTTTAGAATAAATTGAAATGTTAGTGAGAAAAAAAATAAGCGTTACATCTTCTTCATGTTCATGTATTAAGCAAAAATTCCAAGTCTTTTGATTTTACTAAAAGCAATTATTTATTTCTTATTTCTTTTATTATATATCGAAGCAATTTTGTGAGTTCTGTACTTCCAATTTGAGAAATCAACAGTCATAAAATTGTTTCGATGAAGGAGAAAATATTAATTATATTAATCAACATTTTTTAATTACTCAATTATCTTTTGAAATGAAAGGACGAATAATATATTTATATATATACATATATATATATATATATATATATATATATATATATATATATATATATATATATATATATATATATATATATATATATATATATTTCCTTTCATTTCAGAAGATAATTGAGTAATGAAAAACTGTTGATTAGTATAATCAGTATTTTCTTCTTCATCGAAACAATTTTATGACTGTTGATTTCCCAAATTGGAAGTATGAAACTCACCAAATTGGTTCCAATATAATAAAAGAAATAAGAAATATATGTTTGCTTTCAGCAAAATCAAAAGACTTGGAATTTTTGCTTGAAACAAGATAACTGCTACTACCAAATGATTTATTTGATATTGCATTAATAACGAGATGCATATGAATATTTCGATGAACTTCAAGAAATGAGTATCAGTAATTTCTCTGCCTTATCGCTATTATAAAATGACATATACTAATGAATGAATGTATGAGGATATGTGTCATCTAGTATATTTACATAAAGTTAATTACATCTTAAATACATATATCATCTGTAGATGACAACTAAGGTATAAGTGTTATTTTCTACTTTCCTTTCTTACGACACTTAGCATTATTTATAAGACGATCAAGTATTAGGGATTTTTAGAGAGTACATGGATTAAAAAAAAAAACATTTTTAGTGGATTTTTGCATCTCCAAATCCCCCCTAAATGATTTGTAGTAGGTATTAAAAATTTATAAAATTACTGTTCCTGATAAATGCATTTAAACTCTTCCAACTGCATATAAAAAAGTGAAACACAACTATTCTGCATCGTAGGATAATAAAAATTATATATACAGTGAATATTAGAAGCAGTTTCAAAACAGTTGTAATAGCGTCATGTTATAATATCATTAACGACGACAATTTCAGACATATAGTTCGTCTGATTTCATAAAACTACGTTTTAATAACTATACATTAAATTCAGGAAATATTAAATTACAGTGAGGTGTTTTATACATTCGAAAAATACATTTCAAAAAGTGATTTTCATTCTCAAGATATGTATAGAATAACCGTTGAAGCAAAATCTTCTTCTACTTATGTGGCGTCTTAAAACCGAATGATTTATATCAAAATAGATATATCTCCGCAGAGGAAAATAGAGTCATTCATACGTTTATATTAGCGAACTAAGAAATACAACCGACATAATACAGTCGTTGAGGTTAAATACATCTATCGTCAAGTCTAAAAACTACATATAAGAGTCCCTAAACTCTTAACTCCCATAGCAGCATGAACGGGGTGCTATCCCGTAGACCTCAGGGATATTTATGACTAGGGGTCACAAGTCATTGCTTCTGCCGCCGTTATTACCCGAACAGGGGCTTTATATTCGATTGTGCTAAAGTTTCCATCGTAAAATATATACACCTGTTGAAGCCCGAAAACGGTGCTGTTGCTCATCTAGACTTCTTGGCCTTTATAATTGTTACAATTTATTGATAACTGACAGTTAGAAAACCTTCACAAAGGAGTTTAAACAGCATCTTTATGTGAAAATTGAAGAATTTTACGTATCCCAAAAATGATGATTTGTGTCTTATTGAACGAAGTTTCTTTACGCGGCTAACGGTGAGTGTGACTGATAGAAATCATCACGTAACGTGTGAAAAATTATATAAGGCTTCCTCGAAATACAACAAACATTTGTCGGCATGCAGTGAAAGATAATATTGAAATACGATGTGATTTATGGCATTGAGGGATGCCAAGATTTTCAGCTTCGTACAGAAAAGGTAAAATATCCACAAAAGTGGTTATTCACTTGAGAACTTGAGAATTTTTCAAAAATAATGTTTTTTAAAAGTTTTGCAAGCACATCTATAAAAGTTCGATATATTGATACGAACAATTTATATATTTGTTTTTGTTTTGAATCATGCGTGAGTTATATTGTCTCATTATTGAGATTTTGCAATGAAATTCGTGAAAAAAAAACTGCAACAAATAGATGTAATACAACCTTAGAAAAGGAAGTTAATAAAATTGTATAACTTGTTGTGAATATTTACGTTTACATACTTTTAATATACATGTGATTCGGGTGTTTACATATATTACAGAGAGACAATAGAGAAGTCATATGCTCAGCATCAAAAAGAGTATCGCAAGAGAAAAAAATCGAAAAACAAGAGTGCGAAAATTATTCGTAAGGAACTTCGTGCCTGATCGCCTACTGGAAAAGTAGAGATATATGATATATTGTCAGTACCTTCAACTACAGGTGGATTTAAAATTTTTTCCTTGATGATAAGATACATTCAATTTCTACAAAGAATTATTTATGTAAAAAAATACATGGTGTCATGGGACACCAGGTAGGAACGAAGTTCCTTCGGATTCGACATTACAATATAATTATTAATATTATAATAATAAAAATAAAATAAATAATGTATTGAGAGTGTAGAATACATATTCTGCACATGTAAGTTGTATAAACAATTTTAACCTTCTATATTAACTTATATTTGTAAACTAATACTTACATATTCAATTTTATTTCGCTAATTAATCTTCCTCTATTATCTCTGTCAATTTCATTTAAGTCTCTTGTTAATTCACTTTTATTACCCCGAGGCGAAGCTAAAGGGGTTATAGTCTCACGACAAAAAGTTGGTAACTGGCCCGATTTTAAAAATGCGATATAATAAATATCGATAGAACACATATGATTTGATTAGGGAATTTGAATTACCACTTTTTCCCAACGAAGAATAAAAAAATACAGCGTTTTTACCCCTAGGTGAAGCTAAATTCTCACTACAAAAAGTTGGGATCTGGTCCGATTTTAAAAATTTCAACGGATATCGATAAAATACATATGATTTGATCAGAGAAGTTTTCTTCTCAATTTTTTCCCAACGAAGAATAAAAAATTATAGCGTTTTTAGATAGGCATTACGACATGCGCATGCGCCAATGTCGATATGTACGAAGTCCTACAAAACACGCGTCGAAGTGCTCTGTGTGCCACGGTAACCAAGCGACATTGATAGCTTAAGCTTGATTCTGCGTCTGTGTCTGCTTCCCATCCATAGAGATATCTTATCAATTTGATTCATAATTTTCAGCAAAATGAGCCGGGATAGGATATTCAAATTCGACAGTCGAACAATGAATTTTTTTGCTAAATTTTCACGGATTGTATTCGTAATATCGACTTATTAATGCATTTATTGCAATTTTCCTTCATTTCATTGGTAAAATCGACTTTCATTGTTATTTAATTCATATAGTAGGTACATTCAAAAAATATTGACGACATGCACATGCGCCGAGGGGTTTTATCATTCCTAGTGCTACGCAGTAGGGTGTCCCTCATTTTTATATTTAATGTCGTATTGAAGATTTACTAACTATACGAAAGTAAACATGTTATGTTCTTAGACAAGAATTTCATGTATATGTCGTGGCAGAAGCAGAACGATAAAAAAAAGGAATGACGCATGCGCGTTGCACTTCCGTTATATGTTTTTTTACGGTTTCAGCCTCACATTTTTTTCAGTTGGATCCATATTTTATTGAGTTTTCCTGGACGTTGTCTAGTTTTCAATATAATTTTCTTTTATTTTAGCGCACCTTAAATAAACTTGTTTATTTTTAATTATTTCATTTCATTCTTCATGTAGCGTAAGAAAATCGTCTTCTTTTGAATCAGATAGAGAATACAGATACACCGATAGAAATAATATTTTAGGATATCCTATGCTATTGAATCATATCAATTAATTTCGTATTTACGATGATATTAAATTTCGCGAAGCTGTACATAATAGTTATTTATGTATCAAGTCAGTTATATAGATCCTAACGCTCTATGGGCGTTAGGATCTAGTAGCGCACGTGGTGCATACAAGATTTTTTTTCACGAACAAATTATTTTATTTTAATGAAAAATTGATTTTAAAATCGGTTCATTGGTGCTATACTTTCCATTTTCCTTCTCATAGTAGGCATGTCATTTGTTGATATTTTGACGTTTGTGAATATTTTTGTCATCATATTTAATGAATGTCATTGCTGCTTTCTTTGTGTAGTCTTATAGAAATAATGGAAGTGAATATGAATTTACCCAAGAATATCAAAGAAAATACAGCCAAAGCTGCGAATAATTCATTGCCGTAGGAATCCAGAGTCCTATACGACAAGGATTATGAAGTATTTAATCAATGGAAGTTGCTTCATTTCTCCTCGTACAATGAGCGGGCGTTATGATCCATAATGCCCGCTCATAACACCCTAGGGCGTAATGAGTGTATTTATAGCAACCGTATCTAAGGTAAAATCAACAAATAATATACTAGTGGAAAATAAATGATATTATATCGCCCCCTTAGTGCAACAACTAGATAACTCGAATTTCATGCATTTTGAGTTATCCAGTTAAAGCTGACCTATTTTTCATGCTCTTTTCAATGCTACATCTAGATATCTAGTACGAGCAACCAAACTCGTTTAAATAGTGATCAGAAATAGATAACTCCGAAAATGCACATTCTATAACAAGACATCTTGAGCTATCTAGTTGTAGCACTGGCATTATTGAGTTACTCGCCGGCAACTTCTTGGTCTCTATGAGATATCTAGTTGTGTGCTTGAAACAACAAGTGGATTTCTGTGCTACTGAATTGGTTTTACAGTGTTTTTCAAACGGTCTCAATGCAAAGTGATGTCAAGGTATACGCAGATTTTGAAAATCCTCCGTAGTCAATCACAAAATTTTGTATCTTTGTGTCAAAGTCAACTACCTCTTGAAAAAGAAAAATACGACGACCTAATGTCTCTTTTCAAAATGAAACCTCCGGCACTCCCTAGCTTGTATGAAGCATTTTATCAGAGTCTCCCATTCCAATGAGACTAAAGTAAAAGGCTTCATAGCACAGAATATTCCGAAAGTGATGTCACTGATATTGATATTTAAGTCGTGTTAAGTGTTGAAATATTTTGTGTTTTAGTTAAACCATTCTTGTTCATTTTTCAATCCAAATAAAGTTGTTTTAATAAGTGATTTGCTTTTAATTGCTAGTGGTTATAAATAGATAACTTTACTTTTTTTGACTAGATTTTCAGCAACAACTAGATATCTCAAGTTTTTGATCAAATTCTGCAAATATCTAAAACCTGATTGTCTATAAAATTGACTATACATAATTTGATATGCAACATATCTCTATACACTTCAAATATTTTTGACTGCTTAACGGTTGTATTTTTTTGAAGTTTTGAAACTTTAAAATCGATTTTCTCGAAACTATAAATTTCAAGTTATCTAGTTGTTGCACTAAGGGGGCGAATAATTTAAAGTTTACTATTAAACCTCATAGCATTTTATTCGAGTACCTATAGTGAGAGTTTAGATCTCCATTAAACATTCAACCACATATGTTCACCCATAAGTTCCCCTAATAATTTCAGGGTATGCATGCGCATGAAAAAGCTAGAAAGATTTATACGAATCGTGATTCACATTTTCGTTCTTTCTAGTGTTTCCGTCCAGATGTTTGAACTGTTTCTTTTGAACGCAATAGACTCATAAGGCCTGCTCTCAATTACTGTGAAGAAAATGTCAAATTTATAGCTCTCGCTTTAGTTCTGCTGTAAATTATAGAAGTAGAATCTGTTTCTGTTCTTATTATTCAATTCTTGACAGGCAATTGCTTCCTCTTTGAACGTCACACGGAGCTCGAAAATAATTATAGGCCAGACAGTTGAGATAATCAATTGACAATAATTCCAAAAGTTTTCAAACTTTAATGTAGGTTCGGGAAAGAGATAAAAACAAACTATGAAATTTTGCAACCTTTTCCGAAGATCGGAACATTGTTAAAATTGCAATAACAATGAATTTTTCCTTATGCTTGTGAAAAAAATTCTGAAAGTTCTGCAAACTTGGAGTAGTATTAAATATATTATTTCATATCACGTATCAAATTTGCAACTAATTTAAGAGTATGGAACATTTCTTAAATTCAAAATTAACGTTTTTCTTTGATAAACTGACCAAACAAAATTCCAAAAATTCTGCAAACTCGACAGATACTTCAAAAAAATATACCGAACAGTTGTACAGATTTGCAACCTTTCAGTTTGACAGGAATATGTTTATTTATAATTTTTTTATTTCGTGGTCATTTTTTTGGACAAGATGGTCTCGAAATAATTATAAAAGTTTCGAAACCTGGTAGCAAATTTAAAAAATATCTATTCCGATGCATTTGCAAATTTGCAACCTTGTACGTACGCGGTCCGGAGCTTTACGCAATTTGCAAAAATTAGATTTGCTAGAATGAACGAAATAATGTTTTTCATTGAAGCATAGGTCTTAGCAAAATAATGTTGTACTAAAGGATAAATAAATCAATTGATTATATTCTTATTGAAGTGAAAATTTCTCATTGGTTTCTTCAGCTATTTTGAATTTATGGCAAAACGTACGTTGTTTTTCAAATATACATATTTCAGACAGACAGTGAACTTAAATTCACAACATAAGTCGTAACCAGCATTATGTCATTCCAACAGGACGGTCAAATCAATTTATAAATTAAGATCAAATAATTTGATAAAAATAGGAGATAAAATATGTGAAATGTTTATTCCTTGTACTACTTATTATATTATATAACCGATTACTGTTCAAGAACTCATGAATATGCGCAGGCCTCTCACTTTCCATGAATTTTTTCTTCCACATTAATTAATAATATATAATTTTCATTGTATCTACTTTTATGTTTTTGTTTTTTTTTTCAATTATCATCTCATTTGATACCATTTCATTTCCGCTAACGAGTTGATAACTGATTCCCACTTCCAGTCGTTGATTGTGGCTGTTAGCGACTGAAAAACATCTGTTGTTGAAGCAGTGAACCCTAATTCTCTTGTGGGGTTACCACTCCTTCACCCTAGGTTGAACTGTGAGCGTGAGGTAATCGCATTGTTCTTCTCAGTCATAACCAAGTATTAGCAGCTTTTCACGGGATTTATGAGACTGCCGAGTGCCTCAGATTTTCCACACATATCCTTAGAACTTTTATCAACACATTTATATTGAATGGAATTCACGGAATGCACATTAAGACTTACACAGGATATTCAAGATTTGATGTATTATATCTTAACTTTTGGAAGATGGTATTTGATGGGGCTAATTTTCTGAATAAGAAAATGTGCAACAGGAAGTAGGAAGAAGCACGTTATTCTGTTTATTAAATTGATTATAATATAATTCATTATTTTTTAATTGAAGAAAAGTATCAGGAATTCGCAATTATCTGGGAAATTGATACTACCTAAATTGAAGATTTTCTTCACATAATATTTATATATAATTTTTTCAATAATTTTCTAATATTCATGCATATCCATACTCAACATGTTCAAAGAAATGTGCACCTACTTCTAGTGCGAGTTAAGATATCATAATCTATAAATATTTGCATAAAATTTTTCACTAAATGGATAAATTCATAACCCTCAAATCATTTTGAAAGGGCTATGGAGTAGACCTTTTCATTAGAATGGCGGTTGTTAAAAAAGAGTTTAAACCACCAATTTCAACTCTTTAACTTAATATGGAGGAGCTGAGGAGGTCTTTATCCATCTGATGAAGATAATTTATATATATATATATATATATATATATATATATATATATATATATATATATATATATATATATATATATATATATAATATATATATATATATATATATAATATATATATATATATATATATATATATTTATATATATATATATATATATATATATATATTATATATATATGAATATATATATATATATATATTATATATATATATATAAATATATATAATAAAAAATATATATATATATATATATATATATATATATATATATATATATATATATATATATATATATATATCAAATTATTCTGTTCGTATGATTTTCAACCAATCAGTAGCTTTAAGCTAATCTTCGCCTGCCTGGGCAAATACTGTGTATACACATTTGTGAAATAAAGTAATTTTATTATTATTATTATCAATTCCTTTAAGTTACCTTGTATAATTTCGATAATATTTCAGTGACTATAGTAACCAATCAAAATACTGAATTTAGAGTCATGTTTCAAATTTCATCCAATCACCTATGGATTACAGCGATAATGCCCTACATGTGGTGTTTTCAGTTTGGTGTAGTTTTGTTGAATGAAAATGAATATATCTATATATACAGTGTGGAACAGCCAAATGGAATAAATTCGATAACGAATAAATGAGAGCGTGTTGGGAAAAACGCTTGGACACGTCGATTTGTATTTTTAGATGCGCATTTTTTTCAAAAAAAAAAATTATATAGGGTGTGTCATGTGACAGTGGCCGATACCAACTTTCTTATTTTAAATAAAACTCCCTGTATATTATTAGTTTTTTTGATTCTTCAGAAAATTCTAGACATAATTCATGTACAATGTATCATACCTGTCTTCAACTGTGGGGTTGTATTTAAAATAAGAAAGTTGGTATCGGCCACTGTCACATGACACACCCTATATAATTATGTTTTTTTGAAAAAAATGCGCATCTGAAAATACAAATCGACGTGTCCAAGCGTTTTTCCCAAAACGCTCTCATTTATTCGTTATCGAATTTATTCCATTTGGCTGTTCCACACTGTATATATTAAACGTCAGATTGACAATCAATTTTTTGAAATCTACAAAGTAAAAGATTATCTTATCGAATACCCCTCGGGCCTTGATAAATCCTCAAAATTTTGTCATAGAGAATCCTTCAAGCGTGTTGCTTAAGGATAATAGCCCTCGGCCCGGAGATTTTTACTTAATATACTCAATAAATAATCCTATCAAATACAATACGTACTTCAAAATAAATACGGTTATACATCTCAAACTTCCTGCATAATTATAAATCTTGTCAGTTTGACAGAATAATCCTTACGCTTCGCGGTCGAATTATTTAAACTATCAAACTGACACTTTTTGTAATTATGCAACAAGTTATCGATGTATAACCTGATTATTTTGAAGTACTTATAATATTACTACTGATAATATCAGATAATCAAAAAAACCTGAAACATTGAGATCCAGAGATATAAAACGAACATAAGAACCACAGCACTCCGTTGACTTTAGACAAATCGACCATTTCCGGGGAAAATATGACTGAAAACGGAGTCACTTTATGTGTGTGTTCAAGAACGAACAAATGATCTAAGCCCAAGCTATCATATCTAATATTTGCTGATGAATCATCCTTCCAAACTGAGTCTATATGCAACAATGAAAAAAATTTATAATGCATAAACATATAGCACACACTTTTTGATATGATGATTGGTATGTGGCATACACCAGAAGTTCATCAGATTCCCCATTAAAACTAAATTATCTCCAATGCTTCTCATCGGAGGTGAAGCCAAGACATGAATAAATCAAAATACATCGACCGGCAAGGCTTTAGATACAATAATAGAAGATGGGAGGTTCGATAAGATACTGTTCTGCCTTTAAACATAATCGAGGCGATGAATGCAAATTTAATGGATAAGTTTGCATTGAACAGCTTTTCCGAAGGAATTACCTAGAAGGCGAAATTAATTTTCATAATAACATGTTAATAATCTTGAAAAAGAAAGGAAGAAGATAGTCCGTATTGTTTTATTTATGCATTCGACATGATAATTCACACCAGCAAACATGTAATAACATAGATGCATGTTGTTAATGACTACCTTCTGGATTTTGTGTGTTGCCTTGACAAATTTAATTAATTCCAAAGCAATAAGAAGTAGATTCACGTTTTTAACACCAGCTGCGATTAGAAATGAAATTTTGAAGATTGATCTGTAACTAAATTAGAACACCTATTTGGTTCTTATGACTATTATTGCACGTAATATCAACTATGATGTAATTTTATCAATCACATATTTGAACATAATTGTACACCTATGGTTTGGACGTTTCAGTAGTTAGATTATGTCATATTAGCATGAAATATATATATATATATATATATATATATATATATATATATATATATATATATATATATATATATATATATATTATGTTCAGTGTTTAATTTTAGAATTTACTTGAATAAATTATAGTTTAAGAAACTAAATAAACAAACTTTTATATATACCGAACTGAAAAAGTCTAAAATAATTTACTATATTGTAAAAAAACCTTGGGTGTTCTTTACAATATTTGAATTAAATTGGCATTTACTTGGTGAAAGTTCATATTCATAACATTATAAAGAATCAAAAAAAAACAAAATTTAAATATTTCATATAAAACCAACAATAGCATCGGAATAGTTATTAACGTCACAAGGCCGATAAGTAGCAAATAACGGATGAGGTTGGATATTGTTAGTTATAATCCTCGGCTGCGCCTCGGATTATAACTAACCGAATCCGTTATTTGCGTATCGGCCGTGTGTCGTTAAAAATTTTACGTAATCCCGTTGAAAGATTATGTTTTGATTCCGAAGAAAGAAAAAACCCCGTACCTCGCAATTCTAATGAATAATCGTGCATTCTGTTGTCATAGAACAGTTTGACAGTTTTATAAACAACGTCAGTTTTTTGTGTTCTCAAGTTCGCTTTAACGACGACCATGGATGAAATTGAAGAAATTGAGGAACAAAATCAAATTCCTTTAGAAATATTGGGAGAATCATGTGCAGTGCAGCGAGTGTTGATTAACTGCCGAAAATAACTCAAGAGCGATATTAAAAAGAATATGAAAATTTTGAAATGTGGCGTAAAAGCAAGAATGTAAAGGTGGTTAATGAAGATGTATTATTAGCCTATGCGAAATGAAAATCAGAGGTTTATTCTCCCAACTCGCTGTGGACCAAGATTTCATTGTTGTTATTTTAAGCAGAATGATGTTTTGAAATAAATATTTGAACAAGTGATTTCTTAACGGCCGGCGGCCGTTAACAATGACTTTTCAATTGTCATCTGAATACCGTTAAATCAAAATAACAGTATGGGATTACGAAAAATTGATTAAAAACAACAAATCAAAAATTCATAGAGATGAACGTACAGGTGTTTATAGACTCGACTATAACGATTGTGCAAAATTCTATATAGTATGTACAATTAGAAATTTCAAAACTCTAATACACGCACAATAACGCAGCTATATTAAGCAGAAAACTAACTCTAATTATGCATGGCATCTTATTCAAGAAAACTGTACCTTTAATCACAATTATAACATATTACAGTTAGAAAATAGTCTCCACAAAACCAACTGTTGGCAATCCCTACACATCAATAAAAATAAAAATTCCGGAAACCTAGTTAACGACCAGATTAAAGTAAACCCTTCTACTCTCCTTAATCTGTTCAATGTACCTACTAATAACCTCTGAATGAATTGCTTATTGTTATTTAGTTTCTCTAGGAACCCCTCTGTTATATTCAATTTTCGTATAAATAGATTGTTTTGTAATACCATAATTTAGTACGAGATGAAGTCAATGTTATGACGAAACGCGTTTACTCAATAGATTTTTATTCCAACCTGTGAAAAGTTAGCTTCTTTTATTTCTTTATAAAGTTATTCACAATATTTTTCGAAACACTTGACTTTTATAAGTATACCAATGAAATATTTGTAACATTTGATATCAAGCATCTCACTCATTTTTACAATGAAATAAATTATTTTCTACCACAACGTTAAAATAACTGCTAAGAATTTGATAAGAAATAGGATATCTCTTTAATCATCTATACATTTATGATATTATGAAAATTTAATAAAGATGTTTGTGAAGAGGGAAAGATCTGCAGCCGAATTCTGTCCTAATGTACATTTAGTTATTGAACACAATACATTATGTGTATCATTTTTATAATTGCTGGTAAAATCATCATTTGAAACGTTAGATCTGTTGGATTTAATTTATAAATATTTGATAGAGAATTCAGGCCATAAAATAATATTTAGTTTATTTAAGTTCCCTAAGTACAATATGAAATTAAATATTCTCTAGTTGATCCCATGTAAAAACAACAATTGCTGAATTTAAGCATTGCACTCAAATTGAAGACAAAATCTATGCCATAATTCAATGAGTCATATGAACCGACTTACTGTAACTTGATCAAATAATACTTTATTTTTCACTTGTATATTATTTGTTGATTTTACCATAGATACGGTTGCTATAAAAACACTCATTTTGCCATAGGGCGTTATGAGCGGGCATTATGGATCATAACGCCCGCTCATTGTACGAGGAAAACTGAAGCAAATTCCATTGATTAAATACTTCATAATCCTTGTCGTATACGACTCTGGATTTCTCCGGCAATGAATTATTCGCAGGTTTGTCTGCATTTTCTATGATATTCTTGGGTAAATTCATTTTCATTTCCAATATTTCTATAAGACTGCACAAAGAAAGCAGCAATGACATTCACTAAATATGATGACAAAAATATTCACAAATGTCAAAATATCAACAATTGATATGCCTACTATGAGAACGAAAATGGAAAGTATAGGAGCAATGTACCGATTTTAAAATCGACTTTTCATTATAATAATAGTATATTGTATAATTAGTGGGAAAAGCATGATATTCCCAAACGACTCTGATAATTACCAGACGAGGAGCGTAGCGACGAGTCTGGTAACACAGGAGTTTGGGAATATGCTTTCCCACGAATTATACTATTTTTTCTCCGATCGTTGATTTACATTTAAAAAATTAGTTAATTAAAAAATATTTCATCCAAGATGTAATCAAGTAAGTTTAAATAGGTTTCTCTATGTTCATATTGAAATATAGAAGTAGTAACCATGGAAATTACTTTGTTATGACAAGAGAAAAATAATTTTAAAGCTGGTTTTGTTTGATTCGTTGTATTTTATAAGGAATTAAAAAAGAATTAGTAAACATGAACACTGATAGTGATTATTTGTTGTCTTGCACGACTCCTGAACTAGTAGAAGCCGCGAAAGGGGCTTCACTTAATTTACTTCCGGCGAAATCCAGAGAGAAGTATGAACTTGCGTACCAACGCTCCATGAATTTTTGTAGAAAAAACAACAGTGTATCCTTTTCTGACAATGTACTGATGGCGTATGTTGCTGAATTGGCTGAAACAATGAAATCTTCGACGATGTGGGCACATTATTCCATGCTTCCATCAACTTTGTCTGTTAAAAATAATATTAATATTGCCCAGTACCAAAAACTGAGAGCAGTTTTAAAACGTCAAGCTACAGGATACACAAAATGTAAATATTAACAACAATTATAAAAATTAAAACCATACTTTGTTTCATTTTAATGTAATAATCCATTTGTTACATTACCGCACGCTACAGCAGTGCGGTAAGAATATTACCGCACTGTTATTTTCTAATTGCTTAGCAACTGACCACTATTCTGGAATGTTGAGCTTTTCGCATAGAAAACAGGTCAAAATAATTTTTTCGTGAAAAATAAAAGCTTGTATGCACCACGTGCGTTACTAGATCCTATTAGGATCTATATAACGCACTTGGTACATAAATAACTATTTTGGCTCAGTAAAACTTTCTTCTAAAACTATCTAAATAAACTATAAATTATTTAGAAAACTCACCCTTCGTCCAACTTCATACGTAATCTTAAGCCAATAAATTATAAGAGCCCCTATGTTTTTGTCAAATATATCCAATTCATGGGGTTCAGTTTCTAAATTCTTCGACCGGAGTTCCCAGCCACGGTGAGACAAGGGTTAATATTAACATGTCTAGGATGTTTATTACCTGAAGAAAGGTAAGATACTGCGGCTTGTAAGTGTCCCATGCATGGTGAGCAGTACGAAATGGACCCTATTGTCCCAGGTAATCTAAATGGGGGCAAAAGCCTTTCGAAGTTTACGATGTGTGGAGATTCGAAGGAATTGGCACCCCATTTGTGTTCGTTATGTGGACTTCGACATTATTTATGATGGTACCTACACGTCTTGTTTTGGGTTTTTCTATTGTCGATCTAGTATTCTTTTTGATTTTTTTTATAGAGAATAATTGAATGCCACTCAAGTTTGACTTTGTATCGACATTACGCAGAGAGCAACCTTCATTATTGAACATAAAAGTGCTTGAAACAGATTGAGGTAAATATAGTGGGCTAAGGAAAATTCTCATTGTGAAAAAGTATAAAAGGAATATCTTCATTTGAAACTTATTCTTCCTATCGGCGACACAATTTGGTCTCCTGATATTTTTTCTTACGACGAATGGTTTTCGTTTAAAGAAATAAAAGCCATTTTGATGCATGGCAAAATCGCTAAATTCTGATATGGTGTTTTGTATGTAAAATTCGATTTTGTCTGATTTGTATTGAAGTAAGGTCAATTATTACATTACTACAAAATAAAAATATCTAGAGTGGTAGGAAAGTTATGATAAAAAATGAATTTCTGTCTTAAAATTTTAACACCCTGTGTCTTGGAAACGAAGCATTTTCGGACAAAATTTGATTTGAAAAATTTTCTTATTTTATTGCATTCTAAACAGTGTCAATAAAAAAGTAGAAAGTACCAAATTAAAATCACCCTGTGTATATATATATATATATATATATATATATATATATATATATATATATATATATATATATATATATATATATATATATATATATATATATATATATATATATATATATATACCAGTTGTTAGAAATATCGTTTCAATATTTTGGGAGCTAATTCTATACCTCAAAATGAGTAAAAAGTATTATATAAAAAAATGAGCAGTTTTGGAGATATGAGCGATTTTTGGTTTTCAAAATATTAACTATTAGCACAACCAAATACGATAAATTACAGAAGATATTCGATATATTTTTGACTTCTGGTGTTTTACAGAAGATGTGACCACCGCCAATTTAAATGCAGGAAGTACATCGTCGCATGAAGGAATTACGTACTCTTGTTGTGTTCAGATATTTTGACAGGATAGTTCAATCCGATGTTGCAACTCTTCGATGTTATCTACTGACGTTGCATACACTAAACTTTTCAAATAACCCCAAATACAAAAGTCCAAAGGATTCAAATCGGGAGATCTAGCGGGACATAGCATGGCCCCAGTGCCACACGTATATGTGTGTGTGTGTGGAAACTTATGATACTCTCTAATTCGTCTTTGGTTTGTGGAGAACATAGATTGAGGCCACGTTCCTGAATTACCTTCTCCAGAACATTGTTTCACAAAGGATGCCAAAATTTTTCAAATATTTTACGCGGGTAGTCCAGAAAAGCAAGTCTATATATATATATATATATATATATATATATATATATATATATATATATATATATATATATATATATATATATATATATATATATATATATATATATATATAATCTCTTGATAATTATTAGCAATAACAGGCTGGTTGAATCTTAAAAAACTCGATTTAATTAATAAATTAAGATTCAACCAGCCTGTTATTGCTAATAATTATCAAGAGATTAAAAATAAATCACAGGCAACAACAATTCGAATAAATAATTAAATATTGCTAGCTGAAAATATGGCAATGATCCCAAACTACATTGTTTTATATGTAAGTACCCTTTTTCTTTTAAAAATTTGAAATTCTAAATTAAAGTTTTCATTTAAAACGACTACTTCCATATAAACGAACTATACCAATAATTTTTGCTTTACTTGTTTAATATTTCCCAAAACTAATTTGCTTTTTTAATGTTAATTTACTCTTTCTGAGATCTCTCGGATGGAATTAATCGCCTCCGTGGCAAAGTTTGACCAAATCTCCCATACCGGAGAGTTCAAACAATAAACCACAAATAAGTGATTTTCTTCCATAACAGAGGATTTTATTATAAAAATTTCATTAAAAACGGCTACTTCCATATAAACGAACTATACCGATAATTTTTGCTTGACTTGTTTAATATTTTCCTAAAAAACTAATTTTCTTTTTTAATATTAATTTACTCTTTCTAAGATCTCTCGGATGGAATTAATCGCCTCCGTGGCAAAGTTTGACCAAATCTCCCATACCGGAGAGTTCAAACAATAAACCACAAATAAGTGATTCTTTCCATAACAGAGGATTTTATTTATTAAACTATTTTCATCTCCAAATTTTCAATCCAATACTTAGCTACGCCGTTCTGATGAGGACCAAAGAGTCCGAAACACGATGTCAACGGCTGCTTCCATATAAACGTTCTATAGCCGATAATTCTGCTCTACTTTTTTAATATTTTCCCGTGACTAATTTCTTTTCTGTTAAATAAATAGTACCCTATTATTATTATTTTCGAACATTACATAGGTAAAGGTTTCTGTAGTTTCCCTTGCCTTCTAATGAAACAATTTTGAATGTTAATATTAGGACTGAAAGAATTTTCAACAAGACAGATCAATCTTAACTATTCATTTTTATCAAGTCAATAAAATGTCAAAGAATTTTCATATTGTGTTCAAAAGTTTTGAATAAACTATGAATGTCCATAATGAAACGTCAATTTATTAATTAAAATCGAGTTTTTTAAGATTCAACCAGCCTGTTATTGCTAATAATTTTCAAGAGATTAAAAATAAATCACAGGCAACAACAATTCGAATAATATATATATATAATATATATATATATATATATATATATATATATATATATATTATATATATAGATAGATATATATATATATATACTATATATATATATATTATATATATATATATATATATATATATATACTTATATATATATATATATATATATATATATATATATATATATATATTTATTTATTTATTGCTTCCACCACCATAAATCACTTTGTCATATGAGCATTCATAGTTAACTAATTATTGCACATAAGATATATTAGGAAATATGTTAATTTCTCACTACAATGTTCAAGTCATTGTAATAATTAAAAAAGTATGTTTTAAACCCAGTTCAAAGTTAGGTACTGATGATAACAAAATATATCTTTGAATCTCATTTTGAAAATACTTTCGTTAATATAAAAAAACCATACCGTCGAATCCAGTTCAAAAGTACATTATATAGATAAAGAAAAAAGTATCTCCAAGTGCCTGTTATAAAGTGCTTTAAATATTGGAGAAAACTATCTTTAAACCCCAGTTCAAAGGTTATTCTAATTATGAAAAAGAGTTTTTCTAAAGCGTAGATTAAGAATCATTTGATATTGGAAAAAAAAGCTCTGAACCATACATTTGATACTGGGGACTAACACCCCGAAAATTTGGCAAGTAATTTTCCAATATAATCTAGAACAAACTTGGAATTTAATGTTAAAGACTTAAGATAGCAGATTGCGAAACAAAACGAATAAAATTTTAAACAATAATATACATATTATAAAGATACCCATCATATATGAGTAGTTGGTATCGTATCCATCTCTTAAAAATACATATTTCCACCAGATGAATTTTATCGATTCAACATATCTCTCGCTAAGCCCATAGCTTCAACTTCGCCATTTTGCATTCGAAAGATAATAAAAATATTACCAATGTTCCTCATTTACTCCCCAACGCTCAGTCTCGAGTCACTAGAGTTCGAGTATTTAACACTGCCCAGTCAAACCTTCCCTTCCAACTGAACAATATAATTTGCTTTTGATACGTATCTTGATTCAGATGTAAAGAAGCGTATACACAATTACTTGGGAAGTTTAGCGAATGAGATAATCATAGTGTATTGCCACCCCGGGCATTAATCTTCGGATAAAAATCCTCAACGCCTTTATATTCTCGCTTGAAATAAGAATAAGACTTCGCTGTTCGCATTTTCCCGTATGGCTATACTGCGGTTTGTAAATTAAGCCATTTGTTACTTTGGACTTTAGCTGCATGCGTACCAGAAATACGATCAGTGTGCTGCTGAATATTTTGTATTACAATTATCAATTTTTACCAAAGTTGTAAAGCAACTTGAAACGATGAAGAAGATATGCAGCGTTGTTGGTAATTTATTTTCTAAGATGAAGAAGGTCTCACGTTTAATATAACCTAGGGATTGTGAATCATACGATATGGGAAACAAACTTTTTAACATTGTTTCGGGTCTTCATGACTCTTCAGAAGTTGGGTTAGCTTTTGGATTATTTATCTTTATTATTGGAACGAAGATTTTTATCGCAAGTTCAATTCCTCATATTGGTGCTAACGAAAACAAAGTCTAAAAATGAGTATGTGTTTTCAATGCAAGCGAAATATTTAGTTTCGGAGAAGGATACATTAAAAATGTGAATTGAAAACTAAATAATATTTCTTCTTGCATGGATAGAAATATCATTGAGAATAGGTTATTTATGAGGGGTTAAAGCCGGATACTTGCCCCGGTTTTGATTTCCTATGTTAGGGACATTAATGGAGTTAGCGCTTTACTGTAATTGTAAGTGCGCCTTCCTCATGTCTCGGTGTAATTTTAACCGTGGTTATAGGCGCACGCGTTTTCTCAGAGTGAGCAAAAATTTTCCGCGGCGGAACTTCGACAGGCGTCGAAATTATATCGGTGAGTAATTTCTATTGAATATTTTCATTACTGATTGTGGTTTCAGTCAATTTTTTGTTTCTTTGCATGTATTAGAGTTTAAATTACAATGTTTATTACATTATATTGTTGAATAGTTTTTATTTATTTTGCAAATAAAAATGGCAAGTATCCGTATCAAAAAGGATAGTCGCCCTAGTTACTGTGCGGATAGTCGCTCTAGGGGCAATTATCCGCAACTATAAATTCTTTAACGAGCAGATTTTTTTTCTTTAGGTGTTTCTAACTATGTAACTGTGTAACTATGAATTTAATTTAGATGAAATGAAATGAATACTTAACTATTTCTTCCTTTTATTCTAGGTGAGTAAAATGTTTCGCATGTATTAGTGAATATCAGGCATGGTGCAGTGCCACATGAGCTAGACAGAAGATACTGTAGCACTTATATATATATATATATATATATATATATATATATATATATATATATATATATATATATATATATATATATGTATATATAAATATATACATATATATATATATATATATATATATATATATATATATATATATATATATATGTATCCAATGTTGTTGCATGAAACTAGTATACAACATGCAAAAACTATTTCATGATATGCGGAAAGTTAAAAACTTCTGATGATTAATTCATGCTGATGCCAAAGTTGGTCGACAAATTGTTCTACCTTCAGGATAAATAATACTATTTTATCAACGACTTATCTAACTTGAAAGTTTGGAGGCTATTTTGGTAATATTTTTATAGTTTTAGTTTAGTAAGAAACTTGATAATATTTTATAATGGTGATAAGTACTTAATGAAAGATTGTAGTAAATAAAAAATAGTGATCGAATTAATATAAATTTGTTTTCAATCAAAAAAATTATAGTAAGATGTCTATCCACGTTTGGAGTATCCTCCAGAGTAGGCAACTATCCCTTTCTGAGATGTCAAATAAAACAGGATTTACTCAAAACTATAATTAATTATGGTTAAAAAAATAGGCTACTATAATAGATTAAAAACCTGTGTTTTGATGTACATGTTGCATTATTCTTATTACGTATAAATGTTTTTATAACAGAACCCTTTTGAAAAGATGATCACTCTACATCGGCTCCACGAGACGTATTTTCAGAAAAAATCTTTGTATGGATTGTTAAGTCAACTACCGAAGTATGGCAGAAGGTTTCTTTTTACAGTATTTTTCCATAATTCCGAAAAAAATTTTACAAAAATTATCTACAGAGAATTAGTTTGAAAACCTTACTGCAATATTTGAAAATACAAAATTTACAAATCATCAGTCACGTTGTTACGAAGTTACATTAAAAATAACCATTTTGAAAATATTTATCATAATGTCAGTAGATTCATATCATATTTCAGATTTAGAGAAACAATATAAATTATATTGACAATAAGAAATTTTTTATGTGAGCATTGTATTATATATTCATATTTACTATTTTATTTATGATTAATTCGCACTCCGCAGTTCTGGTGATTTATAGTTTATTAACCTGTAGTTCTCGAATTCTCTGAATATGAATTTATTATTATTATTACCATAAGTTAATCGTCTTATTAAAAAAACATAAAGAACCTAATTTCTATGAGATGATCGGTGAACTATTTTAGCTATATTTTTCTTGTCTGACTAAAAATAATTTGAGGACAAAACAATACTTGTTTATATCCTTGAGAACATATTTTAACTTGTTTTCATGATACTGATAGCTATGAATATAGCTATTTTTTATTCTCATACTTCTCGCTATTATTTTTTGAACTATATTACACAAGAGCCGTGAAAAAAGTTGGATAATACATCGAAGTGAAAAATTATAATTAATATTGACTGATAAAGCGTGAGCACTCAGAGAAAAAAGTCAAGAATTGAAAATACTTCCAATTTTAGAGAAAACCAGTTATAAATTCCTAAATATCCAAGATTAAAAAAAAGATTCTGTAAATTAATCTAAATCTATATTATTCATATTATCCATTAATTGACAAAAAAAAAGAAATTGGAAATGATTTGAAGGATAAAATAGTTTTTGATCACTATTTCTTTCAGTAGGTATATATTAAGTATTTGCAAAACCGATCTCAGTTTCGCCACAACCATACATTACACAGATTAACAGAAACATCACCAAATATCTGAGGTAATTCACCTAGAACTCAAATAGTAACCGTTAAAAATTACTCGTCAGTTATTGATTATTTCAGAATATATAATTTTTATACAAACTTTTTTTTATTCAATAAGGACGTATTAATTGCAATTCCATAATGTATTGTAACTTCCATTTTCAAACACGCATTAGATCAGTGTTTCTCAACCTATGGTACGCGGACCCCGGGGTCCGCGAGTATATGTATGGGGTCCATAGTCTTATATCTGCACTATTTAACAATGAAAAATTAATAGAAAGAGATAGTAACATCTACCAAGCTGACAACAACATTGAATCGATGCTCAAAATGTTTGACCTTTCGACAAATCCTACAATTCAAAAAAACAGCGTGTCAGCGTTTTTGCGTTTTTGTTTTGGTCGAGCAATTTTTCCAACACAAGTACAAAATGGGATGATTGAACACCTCTGCGTTTTAAAGTTTTTGTTTTGGGATTATTTTCCAGTACCCGAGAGAAAAATAACTAGATATCAGACCCTTTCAACCTAGATGTTACTCTTCATCCAGTTTTTGGGTTAATGTGAAGGAAGATTATGAGGAAATATCAGAAGAAGAACTACTGAAATATTTACTACTTTTATTAACCACATACCTTTGTAGAAAGGCCTTTTCTCCACGATCATCGCAGAATTCGTCAATTCTGATATCAAATTCGATTACAGAATGCTGGAATTCTCTCTCTTGAGATTGAAGAAATATTCTGCAACACCTCTGCCCCCATGCAATTTAAATGTATTTGGTTTCTCTCCCTTGTGATAGAATAATATTCTCACACTGGCTAGCAATAATGACATTAGCCTTGACGCAGTTGATTGTCATCGCAGTGGCAAATTCGAGTAAGTGTCAAAATTATTGCTGTCACGTTTTCATTCGAAAATATAATAAGTATTATGAATTTATGCAGTGATTCAGAATCAGAGTGTGAAAATACACCACTACACTGGTCATTGTTATCGAAGGACGTCGGCTACTGTGTTAGTGGACACAGGAGCAGATATGGAAACACTGAAAAGGCATGGAAGGTGGAAGTCTTCTCAAGTGCCAGAAGGATGCATAGAAAATTCGGTGCAAAATCGAATGAATAAAGCAAATAAGTTAGTTTCATCAATTACTGGATCTAATACACCGCTAATCATGCCTTCCACTTCAAATTATGTGACTGTTAGTTCATCTTCTACAAACCACGCAATTGTTGAAAATTCTTAAACTAACGCACCAGTTTTCATTTCGAGAACTGTACAAATATAACAACTAATACAAAGTAGAATGTTTCTTGAATTATTGAGTGTTTACCTAATATAATTGTGATTGAGTTCTGTAATATAAATTATCTTTTGTTCGTTTTCATATAAAAATATATATTTAAAATTTTCGCTCGTGGAGAAAGTATAGTCTGCTACTCGGTTAGAATGAAAATTCGTGATGCTCGTGGTTCCTCACGCTCGCCTTCGGCTCGCGCTCGGAACTTTTCCACTCGCATCGAATTTTCATTTTAACCTTGTTAAAGAATATACTATTCGGCTCTTGTAAATACTAAGACAAATACAGAAAATGTATACAATTTTATAGTAACGTCAACCCGAATAATTATCACTAATTTAGTTGCAAAAAAGCAACAACAACATAAAGAATCGTAAGTTAACGCATTTATAATAACGGAAATAAAATTCTAATATTTTATAAAATAGTATATTGTTTTATAACGAGTAAAAGTGATACTTTTTGTGGCGAGACTAAATATTTGTCGGCTGAACGCAGTGAGGCTGACAATTTTAAACGAGCTTTTCTCCGAATAAAACATGCGATTTTTCCTGCAAACGGTGTTCAAACGATAGAATTAAGATAATATTTTTGAAAAGGATTAGATGTGAAGAAACGTAAAACTAGATTGCTTTGCTTACTGGTTTTGTAGATGTCAAGGCAACACAGATTTGACAACAAAACATTTAGTCACTTATCTACGCATTATAGGACTGTGATGCCTTTCTGGTAAGTACCCGAGTATTTTAAGAAATAACTTATTGTAGTAAAATATATACAATTATACGACGCCCGCCGTTCTTGAAGTTGCCGGGAGCGTACAAAAAAGTGTACTTTTTTGGCCGGACAAAAAAATAAAAACAAAAGGACGTCTGTGAAATCAAACTCCAACATTAAGAACTAAGGTTAAAAAAGACTTCATTTTTTGATGTTTGCGGAAAAAATTATTTTTTTTATGAGTAGCACTCAAAGAATTATTCCTGTTTTTTTTTATCGAAGGGGTCCTTGATAATAGCGTTTAATTTCGTAGAGGTCCACGGATGAAAAAAGATACTGAACCCTACATTAGATCATGTAAAACTTCTAAAGATGCAAAATAATGGAAATTAATGTCAGAGATATCCGAAACCACTAGATTAATTCAAACTCTCAAAAGATCACCGACGGTTATAAATCTAGCAGACATACGGCCCACTCGAAATTGTCGAACACTTACAATATGTTTAATATTTAAAACTCGTGTATCTCATGTGTATCATTCGAAGTCTGTAGCGTATAGTGGTCGCTTAGCGATCTGTAGTGCCCCAACGAAGGGGCCTTAGGCAGACGTTCTAGTCCGGCCTTGATTTATGATCCACTACCGACTGGAGGAGACCTCTGTGCCTCAAGTTAGGACGAATGACATTTACTTTGATTTACGTCGACAAGATGCATCACATTATAATAATTGTCAAATTATCACGCCGTTCAAAACAAAACCTTTGAAGACGGTGATTTATTCAGTTATAAATGCTTTGATGTAGGTAACAATTTTGCGGATATGGCCCACCAGTGACCCCCTAGGTCTACCACTGGTTGGATAGTTAAAAGAGAGATGTATATTGTAGCTAAGCTTGTATTATAATTATAAGTTTATATAAGCATTTTAATTTTGCTTAAATAAAAAATAAACATTGAATTTGGGGGGACGTTATTTGCTGTCAATCTATTTAAATTAAAAACAAAATAAAAAACTTATTTTTGAGAGATTCAATATTTACACTGCTTTATATTACATAAATACTGATCAACGTTTCGACTTTTACAGGGCTTCTTCAGATTTTGACCGAAAAATTTTCAGTAGGGACGAAAAGTGTTTCCCATGTTATTAAATATATTATGAATTTCTTGAAAACAGGTGTTTGATTTCGTTTCTAAAAATGATTGTAGTTAACTTCAACGATAAACTATGATACTTGAAGAAATTGATGAATAGACTCTTTCACCTTGGTTGCAGTTTCTCCGGGTAACGAATTATAAATTATCATTTTGTCGTGCTAATAAATCGAAGATATTATCTTCGCAGTTTTTGCCGTTTTTCTTTTATTTGTTAATTACTGGATTCAGTATCATTCTTTGAATTTCTCAGTAAGAAATATGTATTCATATAGTTACATAGGTGTATTCTCTGAAAGAACTCATTCACTTCAAACCCCTCAAAAAACAACTAGACCATTTTTCATATATCGCATCATATGTAGATTTATTTATATTATCATACCTACATAAGGTCTATATATATATATATATATATATATATATATATATATATATATATATATATATATATATATATATAAAAATGTGTGTATATTGGGGTTGTATAAATAAAAAAATAATTTATTCTTTTTATTTTTGTTACCCCTATATACTCTTCTTTTTGTGTATTCTTTTCTACAAATACTACCCTCTCCTCTAATATATATATATATATATATATATATATATATATATATATATATATATATATATATATATATATATATATATATATATATATATATATATATATTATATATATATATATATATATATATATATATTATATATATATATATATATATATATATATATATATATATATATATATATATATATATATATATGTATATGTATATCTATATATCTTTGAATAATTTTGTTGTATGGATTTATTAAGTTAAACATGTTATTTCTTGTATTAAGTATCTATTGTTATAGTTGTTAGTTTGTATTTCTAGACATAGGATAAAATATATGATTTGGTTGATTTGGCCATAAATCAAGTGGAGCAAAAAATCCAATAATGTTATAAGATATGTTATTTTAATTTTATTAAGTTGTATACTATTTTTCACTCCTGAATGTTGTTTTTACCAATTTAAATATTTGATAAAACTTTGAAACATTGTGTGTTTAATTATCCCACATAAGTATGCAAGAAATGCAAAATACATCCATTACCTAGTAACTACTCATATAGGTATTTATAGTTTATCTGTTATTGCTTGCTTGTTTTGATGACAAGAACTTCTCGATTACATATTATTTGAAACAGTTCAAGCCGATCTATTTTAGTAACTTACTTTGACCGAGGTGTACTCTCTTCATCCAAGGATAGATTTGAGGCGGATTCGTAGGACTCTTTGAGTTGTTGTTGTTCGTATTGGGTTTTTCATTACTCGAAGTTGAACTTGTGCTTGAAGCAGGCGAGGACAGATTTTGCGAAACTGTCGATCCACTCGCCGCTTTTCCAGAAGGCGACGTACTCACCGAAAGTGGCGAAGTGAGCCCCGCAGTCTTTGAGGTTATAGTAGAACTGTTGTTACTTGTTGCTTGAGCGTTGTTCAGCGGGGGTGAGTTTCTCGTATTTGCAGGCCCGCTGCTCGTACTCAAATCTTGTGGTGAAGACACACTACTTGTCGATGTATTATCGGCGTACTTGCAACTAGCAGAAGGGTTCAACACTGCTGGACTTGGTGTACCTGCACTCGAATGATGCATGTGAGTACTAGCAGGATTTCCACCTAGCCTTTGAGGCTGCAGTTGTGTATAATCTCCCATTGTCGGTTGGAGTCCATGACCTGGTGCTGGAGCAGCGTACGGATGTTGAGGGTATTGCGGGGCAACTTGCGGCGGCGAATAACACGCAGGAGGATAACTTGTAGCCGCTGTTGCGTTAGGGTTGTAATAATCACTTCCAGGAGTCGAACTTTGATGAGCTGCTTGCTCGGCACCTGGCCGGGCTTGCTGTCCATAGCACTGAGCTAGAGAATTGACAAACTGATAAGAACTCATTTTAGTTATTATAGTCCACTAATAGTTCAGTTTCTTCTATAAGAATAATTGTTTACATATCTAATTCGTAACCAATTGTGTACACTTTCAGTCAAAACACAGAGAGCTTGAGAAACAGGTTTATATTTCAGGGAGTCTATTCAAGAGGTCATAAATTCAGTTTTTATCTGCCACTTGTAATGGACTAATAAACACAACACTGAAACCCGTGTTAGACACGTGGCCGAAAGCAATAAAACTGTCCAAATCGAAGTTTTATGACGTAGGTATCTCAGGTGCCACTGAATGACATCTCGCGCGCGAACTTAAGAAGAGGTTAACGGACACACGACCGTATCACGTAGAAGCTTATGTGATAATGAAAGACGGTCGTCGTATATACGCCGCCACACGACTGTCCAATACCACACGTTGATTGGATTTGTCGATGTAGCGAGGATCCTTTTCCACGAAACGTAATCCTACGTCGGGCGGAGGACGTAGACGCGACTGTTGAGAGAACGTAGTCCGTAACTTTCCGTGCGAACGACAGAGAGCCATAGAAAAGGAGGGGATGTGCTGTGGGCAACGTGCACGATTCACGCTGTACGGCGTGTTTTCCGGGACGTGCGCATGCGCGGGGTGGGTCCACGGAAACACGAAGGCGGGACTCCGGGAGATTCAAATTGATAATTTGTGAATTGTTTAAGATTTGATGCTCAGCTGAATTCCTCGTTGTCTGTTGCCTATGCCTGCCCATATTCCGGTAGCAGGTTTCTTAATGAATCACTTAAAGAACCATTAGGCGATCGCTTATTAAATGAAGGTGCAATCTGTTTTGTTCGGGAATTGTACTAGAAAGTAGCTTCTTTAAGAGGAAAACTCTTCCGGTGTTTCCTTTTTAATTGGTCCTTATTTCTATATGTGGTTTCATGTAAATTTGTGTTTATAAATGTTGACAATCAGCTGGTAATTTCCTTATGTGGTTCATAATATGAGATAGTGTTACAGTAGGTTTTCTACAAATACGAAATGTTTTAGTTACAATTTATACTTTGGTGGTGAATTTTTCTTCTCTTTGTAGGTTTGTTTGTTTTAATTTTCTGCTGTATCTTTCACTTACAGGTATTATCACAATCCTACTATAATTTTCTAATTGTTTAGTTGAATTATAGATCAATTTTTTTCCTTTTCTATGAATGAGAGAATACTTAATTTTTTACACTTTAAAAAAATTAAAATTTTATTCTGGATAATGAAAAAATTACCTACCTTACGTTTGCAATAGATTCGAAAAATATTGGTGAGGTTGATGTTGTATTAATGTTCATTTCAATTTCAATAATTACAATGTATTAAGATATAATCTATAGAAAATAATCCCTCATTCCTATGTTATATGAAAATAAAATGTTGTAGGTATAATTAATTCATTCAACGTATTCACATCACAAAAGTTAACATGACATACCTACATAATTGTATAAAGCATAGAAAAACAAAGACAAAGGAAATTAATTTTACAAACAAACATCCAAGTCACGTATATTTAATTAATATACCTACTATAACCAAGTTTCAATGAAACTTATTACCTGATGTTTATATGATTTTTTTGAGTTTGCCGTTAATAAAAAAATGAATAAATAAATAAAATTTGGAAATGCATTAAAATAAAGTTTTCCTTGAATATAGATAATCGAAAAGTAATAACGAAAAAAAAACAAAACATTTATGAAATCTGGCACAGTGCCAAAAAGTAAGTATCATGGAACGCGTTTTACTCAAATATTTAATTTATTCATTTAGATGTTATAATTAATCTTTGAAAAAAAAGTAACAGCAAAGAGAATAAGCTCAATATATTTTAAATTTTTATATCTATGCTATATTAGGCATAGGTAAGTCATAAGAGACTTGGTAGGTCTTTAACTATTTATAATTCCAACTTTGCTTGTGTTTAGTCTCATATATACACCTACATGAAAATCCTCAATAGTCATAAACATTCTGCTTTGTGATCAGGACCGGATTTACATTTAGTGCCGTCATGGGCACTGTGAAGAAAACCGCCTCATTGCCTAAATCCTACATAAAATGGGTACTTAAAGATCTGGAGTAGGAAGGTATATTTTCCAAATAGGTAAATACCATGGATCATTTGTAGTTGGAAGATTTTCATTATAAATGAGACAGTTATATAAAGAATATTTTTTTTCATATTAAACATCGTAAAGTATAATTGGTCATAAATTGCGAAGAGTAAAAACATTGTTTAAGAAGCAAACGCGGCTGAATTTTTGATTCGAAAATTGTTCAGTTAAATCTTCACAATTTAGATCAGCGATGGCTTAGGTACCTATCGTACGAAAAAAAAAATTAATCGACGTACAAAAATATAATTTGAATAATTCACTTAAAAAATAATTTAAATTTAAAAAAGAGAATATAATTGAAATGAACAACTCAATATAAAGAAAATCACCTTGAATCCAGATATAGAATCTTTAACATCTGATATGCAGAAATAATAATTACATTAAAAAACAAATCCTTGTGTGTATTTTCTAAAAATTTAAATTACATTTTGGATTGATTGCGCCGATACTTGCTGTAAATTAATAAACATATTAAAATAATGGTTAATAATAACAATTTACACATAAATGTGTAAATTGTTATTATTAACCATTGTTTTAATATATTTAAATTACACTTAGGAAACAAATTACCTGTAACAGATGTAATTTTGAAAATAGTACTATATTTATACTTTTATTTGATAAAAATTTCCTTTTGTTTCTTTATTGAATTATTATAATTTTTTGAAGGACAAAGAAAAAGTATAGAATGAAAAGGTAAAAAACATGTAATATTATTTCAGTGCGATGATACATTCATTTTTCATGAACATTATTCATAAATTTGTTTATTTTCTTATTGAAAAAGGTTCATCGTCCCAGATCTAGTTGAATTAAAACAATGATCATATATCAAACAAGTTGTAATTGAGCATAAATGTTTTAGGAATTATACATATCTATACTTAAACAAGAATAATTATTCTTTTCATGAAAATTCTTGTTAAAATTATATACACTCAAGCTTTTTCATTACTTGTTTTATGAATAAAACTGCAGTGGGTTTAATTCAAAATAAACTTCCAATGATGAAAAAAACTATTTTATTTGTTTTTATTTAGGTAAAAATAATTTCAATAATATTAAACTTTTCGATATAAAATTTTTTTTAAAGCGCCTCAAATTTCTCCGTCCTATAGATACCTACTAGTCCTAGTGTAAATCCGGCGCTGCTTGTGATTGGCTGATTTGTTTCAAACTTTGATGCTCCAAGCATCGTTAAATATGGCAATCATCCGTGAATAATTTAATATCATTCTTCTGATAATGCTCAGACTTGCAACTTCTGATGGGCTATCGAATTTATATTTTGCTGAATCAACATATAATAGTCATCCCTGAGTTGAAAGACCAACAGCAAATGATATTATGATGAATAATAGAAAATCACCTGGTGAAATTCCCTTGTTAAATTAGGACCATAAAATTCGTTATTTTTTCGTTGAATTCCCGGCAATATTATAACTTTGAATAATCTTCATGTCGTTAGTTTCCATAAAAATATCAGTCCACAAATAATCAAAATTATTTTGATACTGAGAAAATATAGGAAATTGGAATTTCTGATGAAATAGATATTTATGTCCAAATGCTTTATATAGATCCTAAACCCCACCGGGCGTTAGGATAACAAAGTGCAAACAAGATTTAATTTTTCACGAAAAAATTATTTTATTATAATGAAAAATCGATTTTGAAATCGGTTCATTGCTCCTATACTTTCCATTTTCTTTCTTATAGCAGGCATGTCATTTGTTGATATTTTGACGTTTGGGAATAATTTCGTCATCATATTTAGTGAATGTCATTGCTGCTTTCTTTGTGTAGTCTTATAGAAATAATGGAAATGAAAATGAATTTACCCAAGAATATCATAGACAATGCAGCCAAAACTGCGAAGCCAGAGAAATCCAGAGTCGTATACGACAGGGATTATGAAGTATTTAATCAGTGGAAGTTGCTTCATTTCTCCTCGTACAATGAGCGGTCGTTATGATCCATAATGTCCGCTCATAACGCCCTAGGGCATAATGATTATATTTATAGCAACCGTATCAAATAATATACAAGTGAAAAATAAATATATTATAATTGTAAATACACACAGCAAATTTGTTTCAGACATACATCCATTTTCAGCATATAGGTATCGTTGATAAAAAGGGAATAAATACAATGAAAACAGGTCTACCTAAGTGGGTTGACGTTGACAACTAAATATTTTTAATATCGATGAAATGTAGGTATGTTTGAAGATCTAAAAGGTAGTTTGATTGACTACTAGCTCATTGTTGATGTATATTAAAAGCAAATATGAAGAGTATGCATTTCTAGAATGTCGGGAAATTAGTGGTTTCTATTTATGCAGCGGATTGCTAAACTCGTACTAGAGTGTCGATTGATATAAGATTTTAAATATTCTTCATATTCGGTGCCGAGGAACGACCTATTTTACAGATTTGAAGTTCTGGAATCAAATCAAGATATTAAGTCTGAGCTGATTGAATTAAATTTTTTAGGTGAACATCGATTTATATTCTGATTAGAAATTAATTCAGAAATATAATAGTCTAGTTTAACAGAATAGCTATTAAAAAAAGTTTTTTTTTTGAAAATTACATTTTTTTTCTCGATCGAAAGTTGGTTTCAATAAGTAATTTGGGTTGAAAATAACAATGCTGACGATAGTTTTCGTCTCGAATGTTTATTTGACTATATACACAAGATTGTTGTTTCAGACAATACAGCTTTGACATACTAAAATCTTTTCCTGATGTCATCATTTCTGTATGACATAACATAGTTTCACAACACCAGCGTTCTCAGTTTGGAAATGAATAATTTTTCAGTGACCGTTAAATCTTAATTTTTCACACCACCCACATGGTCAAATAAGCATGCTAGGAGAAAACTATTTTCGAAATCATTGTTTTCAACCAAAATAGGTAGGGTAAGTGGTGGACAGTTGGACCGGTAGGAGAGACGGACCACTGTACATAATTCCAGATTTATTCAGTGAATGACGCTTTGTCGATGATGTTAACTTTCGTTACAGGAGATTATGCAAGAGTAACAGGTCAGAACGCGTTAGAGCGAAAACTGAATGAAAATTAACAATTTTTTAAAATTTTCGGGTCGTAAAGTTTTAGGTGACTAGATTTGTGAAGATATTGTGACTCGTGGGGTAAGTAAAAAGTAAATATTTTTGAGTTTCACATAACAAGTTGCCTAAAGAATATGTATAACCTCATAAATAGTTTATCTAGCGTTACATGTGGTAAATATACAGTGGTCCTTCTCTCCTCTCAGCCGAGAACAGATGGACCGTATGTATGCAGGATAGACGGTCCATTATGTTACATTATTTCTCAGTTTGCTGAGATGCCTAATGAATATAAAAGAAAACAAGAAGCTCATCCCAGAGGCCACTGGACTGAGGAAACTTTTCAAGAAGCAATTGGAGCAGTGATACGCTGACCATAATGATAATATTTTGCTGTGTTTGCCGCAACATAATACACATTACTAACATACGTTGGATCGTGCGTTTTTTAAATCCCTAAAGACGCATTATCATAATGCGTGCAACCGTTTTGTGAAATTGGACGCTTCTCGTGAACAAACTAAGCTGCAATTTGGAAAAAAATGAGTTGTAAATTATCCAACCCAAGCAAGAAAGAGTCCAAAAAAATTCAGAAGAAGAGAATCGGAAGAAAACACTTGTTAAGCAAAAACGAATTGCAAACTATTGGCCTCTTTCGACACCGATTCAGGAGAACAAGACGAACAACGTGTTTTTAATGAATAAGAAGAAACTGAAGATGAACTAGAAGACTATGAAACTTAGTGTGCTGACTGTAAGGAAGATCACAAGACAAAAAAAAAGATGATTGCATTGAATGCTTCATATGTGGTCGATGGCTGTAAGGGGGGTGTACATCATTCTTAAATGTGTGTGTCTTTTGTGGCAAACACAGTGCCAAGGAAAAATAGAGATAAATAAATGGTTGTCTATCTCTTCTCGTAGGCATGGTCCATCTCTCCTACAATGTAGAGGAGAGATGGACTTTCGCAGAGTTGCAGTTTTAAATTTTTTTTCATCAAATGCGATAGATAATTAGTTATGTTTATGTGAGATTCTTGAAGAATTTTCATTCTAACTATTATTTTTACATTCATATAACATTCATAAATAAAAAGCTATATTTGGGTTATTAAAATGTGGTCCATCTCTCCTCCACTTACCCTAACCTAAATGAACCGATTTTCAATAAGAAATGAGAGGATGAAAATTTATATTATTTGAGGTTTCCATATCGAAGGTAGGGGGTGGCAAACATTTTTTTGGAAATAAAATTTTTTTTTCTCGATCAAAAGTTGGTTTCAGTATGTAATTTGGGTTGAAAATAACAATGCTGATAATAGTTTTCGTCTCGAATGTTTATTTGAGTATATACAGAAGATTGTTTTTATTGAAAATTCAGCTTCGACATGCTAAAATCTATTCCTGATGTCTGCTGGAATTTTCAATTTTTTTGGACATGAATCTATCGTTTCTGTACAACATACTTAAGTTTCAAACCGCGAACGTTCTTAGTTTGAAAATGAATAAATTTTTCGCACCATCCACATGTTCAAATAAGCATGCTAGGAGAAAACTATTTTCAACATCATTATTTTCAACCAAAATAACCTAAACAACCCGATTTTTAATCAGAACTAAGAGGATGAATATTTTTTTGGCGACATTATTATAAAATTCTGAGGAATATGGCTATATTTAAATTCACATATTAAATTTATGCGTCCATGAAACACAAAATGCCGCTCGTCTTAAAAAGATAGTCCTTCGAAGCACAATACGATTACATGAGACATTTCGACTTTCATTTTATCATTTTCAGGCCTAGCTTTTATTAACCAGACGCCTGTAGTGTAACATGCGATAAAAGACTTCGTTCCAATAATGTTAGATCAATTCGAATATAAGTTATTCATTGATCACATAATCCATCTTAATTTTCACATCGAAATAATCCTGGAAATTTCTCATTCGTTTATTATGCTACAATCATCAAATGTCTGCCCTAACAATAACAGCTGACTATCTACTCCTATCGTCGAGAATTTATAGCGGTGTTAATTGAGCAATTATAAATATTGTTGCCGTTTGTTTCAAGTAGAAATAATTAACTCATCTTCATTGAGGTACCGGTGGAATTTAACTATATCAAAATATTTGGAAGTGTGGTAAATAAACTCCGTCATCAAGCTTTCGAACTCACTAAATCATGCTCGATACAGGCTCGGTCTATCGCCTGTGACGTCAGTATTAAGCTACAGTTCCACCGGGAGAACTTTGAGTAACATTTTGTTGCTGAATGTTTCTACTGTTAAGTGAACAGAAACAATTCATTTTATAAATGAAACAGTTTTCGGAAATGTGGACTTTTATTGCTGCCAATTACAAAGATTTTGCCAACGTTTCGAGGACTTTTCTCCTCTTTTTCAAGGCTGTGAAAAAACTAAGTTTAAAATAAACGGTATACAAGGAAATGTATTAATTACCAATATTCTGTACTATCAAATGCAGTCTGAATTTGAAAACTTTGAAAACATCTATCTAGAATTCTTTAGAAGTTTAAAACACATATGCAGGTCGTAAACATAAACTTAACCTAACAAATTTATAAATTACAGGTGCAGTGGGCGAGACCACTGAACTTTTTCAAACAAACTAACATTGAACTAACACTAAAGAAGAAACTATGGGACAAACTACTGTCAAATTGCTACACATATTCCCGAAAACCGTTTCATTTATCAATAACATCGAAGAAAATATAAAACCAAATTCATTTGATAATTGAAAATAATAACGAACAACTATAAGAAGAAAACATATGAAACCATGCATTTTTGTGCAACCTACATAAAACAAATTTGACAGATTGCCAGCAATTCAGAATTCAAGCCTATGACGTAGGCTTGTTGAAAATATGTTGTTCTGTTCTTCAAAATATCTGCTCTAACCATGGATATATTGGAAAAATAAGGATGAATACCTACAGACTATAGACATGGTGACATGTCATCAAATTTTTTAGAAAATTTTCATACAATCTGAAAGTTGTTCTCGTGTTTTGCTTTCAAATAATGAAACATTGAAATTAACTCCAATCTCAGTGTTTCTGTAGGTTATCGAAATAAAAGCAATTGATACTTTTTTTTTTGTACCTACAGTCAATCTTATGTCAAAATTATCACGATCAGATTTCCAAATGTCATTCATTGACATTTGGGGGAAATTTACAGGGTTTCCACAAGAAGTGTGCCGACCTAAAAAGAGATGTATCGATGACGTCAGAACAGTGGCAGGAGGATAGTGGATGAGATTGGCAACAGATCGTAAAGCATGGAAAAAACTGGAAGAGGCCTATATCCGACAATGGATGAACACGGGCTGAAGAAGAAGAAGATATAAAGGATGATCTTTCAATTTCAATATTTGCAATCAAATTATAAATGCTTTCTAATTATGAATGTAGATATTGCCTATGGTTAGGTATTCAATGCCAACATGTTACAAAGTTCCTAATGATATCTATAGTTTAGGTAATGATAAACAGCTACGGTACAAGATATTATAGCATTGTACCTTCACATATCCAAATTTTACATCATTATTCACTTTCAATTTCAAACCTAAAGCTACAGTTTCACCGGAGGAACATTTTGTTGATTAATGTTTCTCCTTGTTGCCAAGGGTCGAAACTTATGGCAACATACGTAAATTTCTTGTTTCTACTGAAGCAACTGAAATTGTCGATAGTTGCATATTATTTAGTAAACAGTCAACATTTGTTGCCGAAAAATGTACCGTGGAACTGTAGCTTTATATTTTATGCCGGAAAATGATTTTACTCTATCAATATACATTTACCCAAAAACTTGAATCATCATTAAATTTATATATTCTGATGAGTATATAGTGTTTCCATATTCATTTTCAATTAAGTAAGCAATAGATAATTTTGAGAAAACACGTGATCCCGTAGAGGTCAAACTTTTCCTAACAGTTTTTTCTTTTCACATTCACATTCTCAAACGCCCTAAGTCCCCTAGAGGAACTGTGGAGTTGAATAAATTCTTAAAACCCACGAAAAAATATGAAATTGGTAGGTACCTACTTAAAATTTTCAGATTAACTCAATTCGCATGCCAAAATGGTGTCAATTATACCCCCAAAAAGCTCCATACACCTCCTGAAGAACAGTAAATGCATATTTCGAATATGATATTTATAAATATTATCCACATATTTTACCAGCGGTTTTAAAACATACCACTTATACACCTCTCCTGTCATTCAATTCCACAATGTCTTGGGATGCCAACATCTGGACAGAATTTGCCCAAATTCATTTTTTATTTTGCCCCAAGAACAATCTCAAACACCAAATTTCAGCTAAATTGTTAGCAGGCTTTCACTGAAAACCTGCTTATTAAAATGGGTGCGATTAGCAAAGTTGGACCTAGGACCAAGATAGTTTTTCGTTTCATGACTTTTTATGATGCTTGGCACCAAAAACTCAATTTCATATATGTATATCTATATATGTCTATATATATATAGGTATATATATATATATATATATATATAAATATATATATATATATATATATATATATATATATATATATATATATATATATATATATATATATATATATATATATATATATATATATATATATATATATATATATATTTATATATATATATATTCATATGTATGTATGTATAAGCTTATGTATTTTAGCGTTTTTTACGCGATAAAGGGCACAATTTTGAAGCAATAGGGTTGAGAATTTATGAATAGGTAGTTCCGTACGATACCTTGGATAGGATTGGTTTTGGCTAAAATTGGCTGGTTGGTTGACCCCTCGGGGAGGAAATAAATCTTGTTTAAACAATAAACGGCGCATTTTTGGGAACATTGGGTTGAAACTTCGTATGTAGGTAGTTTCGTATGATATCTTGGATGGTATTTATTTCGATATAAGTTCGTTGACCCCTCGGAAGCGAAAATAAATATTGTTTATACGATAGAGGGAGCAATTTCTGTTTTTTGGATGGATGAAAAATTTTAACTGAATGAATAGATTTTTTAAACTGGATACGTTTTGAAAACCTGCTTTTCTAATGCAGCTCGCTGCCATAGAGTATTTCTAATTAGAAGATTCCAAAATGTTCTGAGAATACAAAACTCATATATATATATATATATATATATATATATATATATATCATCTAAAAAATAATTGTTTGTACGAACACGAAATTTTCAAATAATTCAGTATGTTGTTAATTACTTTTGATAACAAATTGAGATAACAAATAAACATAATATATCGATGTTTATATAACAGTGATAACTATTAAATAATGTGTAAAGCATTTCGTCGGGTTCTTAGGTATAAGACTGAGTTATTTCCCTTTTAAATTTATTGAAGCCGACACTGTACGTCTTAGAAATCAGTTTAAAAATAATTCCAGCTTTCAGTGGTTCAATTGATTTTATCTAGTAGAAGTCTGTCACACAGTGTTTATTTTTAAACAGGTGCTTTTGTTTTCTCTTGAACATCGAATGTCGAAAGGTTGACTGAAACCAAAATCATTCTGTTCTCTTTATTTTAAGTCTATCTAATATTAAAATAGAACTGACATATAGTGAACAAGAGATGCGACAATATGAAATGAGAATGCAATCTCGATCTCTCACGTTGAGGAAAAATCGCTTTGTTCAAATGTATGTTTATATATATATATATATATATATATATATATATATATATATATATATATATATATATATATATATATATATATATATATATATATATATATATATATATATATATATATATATATATATATATATATATATATATATATATATATATATATATATATATATATATATATGTATATCTAATATATAAAATTATCGTGTCACGGTGTTAGAAGTTAAACTCCTCCGAAATGGCTTGACCGATTCTCATGAAATTTCCTGTGCATATTGGATAGGTCTGAGAATCGGCCAACATATATTTTTCATCCCCCCCTCAATTTTAAATTTTATTTTGCAGACAAAATTTTCTGTTCTATTTTTGTTATGATACAGAATTAAAAAATACATAAAACCCTAAATTTTCACCCCTCTACAATCAAACCCTATTTTTTATTTGTTAAACTCCTACGAAATGACTCGACCAATTCTCATAAAATTTTGTGTGCATATCGTTTAGGTCTGAGAATAGGACAAAATCTATTTTTCATACTCCTGTTGAGGGTCCACCCCTCAATTTTTATTTTTATTTTTCAGACAAAATTTTTTTTTTATAATACAGCATTCAAAAATACATACAACCCTAAATTTTGACCCCTCTACGATCAACCACTATTTTCATTTGTTAATTATAAACTAAAATTCTTTGGCAAGATTTTTATTTTTATTTTGTCATGACTTAGAATAGAAAAATTCAAATTACTCTCTATTTTGTGCCCTTCTACGATCAACTCCTATTTTAAAGTTTGATGCGAAAGTCGTTGAATCTGTATCACGTACTTACCTTCACGTTTCTTTTTTTATGGGCCATTCGTTACCGGATATTGACGACAAATATGGGGATTTTGACTATATTAGCAGCTGCTTGGAGAAGGCTTGATGTGGATACAGTGAAGCATGTTCTCATATCAGGTTCTTCAGAAAACTCTTCTTCTGTCGAGCTCATTTCTATCACATTAGTTAAATCTTTCATTTATTGATTGACAAGGTAATTGGCTTCCAAATTAAGGTCAATTCAATATATATATATATATATATATATATATATATATATATATATATATATATATATATATATATATATATATATATATATATATATATATATATATATATATATATATATATATATATATATATATATATATATATATATATATATATATATATATATATATATATATATATATATATATATATATATATATATATATATAATAATAATAATAAGTTAGGAATGATAAAACACAACTCTCACAACTCCAAAGGTTTTTAAATGTTTATTTAATTGCTACTGGTTTCGCGAAATTTCCTTCGCATCCTCAGGCACAGATGGAGTGGACCACAGGGGTCAAATTCAAGACATGTCAAACTTTGTGTGTCAAAAATTAAAATAAGCACAATATAAAATGGAAGTTTTGTATGGATACAATAATGGGTCGTTTAAATATAAAACAAATATAAGCATATACAATATACAAATAACAATGACATTCACATGCGGACATTAGTAAAATCTTAGAATCTTAGAATTGATGGAAAGATTTCTATCAATTTTAAGATTTTACTAATGTCCGCATGTGAATGTCATTGTTATTTGTATTTTGTATATGCTTATATTTGTTTTATATTTAAACGACCCATTATTGTATCCATCCAAAACTTCCATTTTATATTGTGCTTATTTTAATTTTTGACACACAAAGTTCGACATGTCTTGAATTTGACCCCTGTGGTCCACTCCATCTGTGCCTGAGGATGCGAAGGAAATTTCGCGAAACCGGTAGCAATTAAATAAACATTTAAAAACCTTTGGAGTTGTTAGAGTTGTGTTTTATCATTCCTAACTTATTAAATATGAACTCACATAGGGATTTTACCACTTCATATATATATATATATATATATATATATATATATATATATATATATATATATATATATATATATATATATATATATATATATATATATATATATATATATATATATATATATATATATATATATAGAGAGAGAGACAGAGAGAGAATCTGAAGTCGTGAAGAAAAACTGATATCGATTTATCTTCAGGGAATAAACATGAACTTTCCTAGAAACGAATCGTTTTAGGGCAATTTGAAATTTCACAGTTCATGAAATTCAAAAGACCACAATATAATTGGTAATGTGAATTGATGTCACCGACAAAGTAAAAATCGTCATGATTCTGAAGGTTTTCAAAGCATTATATCAAGCAAAATATTTAAGTAGAAAATTTTACGCCTTGAATAATCCACAAAAACAAAATCAATAAATAGAGATACAATAGATACACAAATTAGTTCTGAGTAACACAAAATATCTGTTTTTACCAATTATACTATCATAACCATGCAGAATGAGTTTATTCATTTACAATGAACCTTTTCTTTTTTTTTAACAAAAATGATGAATCGATAAGTAAACCATTTTGGAGATTCAACGTTCTATATTTTCTATACACTACTAACAGCACTCACTCCACTCACATAGATAATGATCACTCCGTACTGTATATTTAATATAAGAGTGTAATCACTGCACGTCTTTCAGATTTCGTTGGAAAGTGGGATAATCTCACGAAATTAAATCGGTATTTATATATAAACACCACGCAATTTATCGACGAAAAAATGTAACAGAGTTGAAGTGCAGAAGGGGATATCAATTAATATGTTAAATTGCCTACCTGATGACATAAAATAGTTGTTCAGAGCAGAAGAAGGACACAGCAAAAAAACCTATCGAGTATCGAATAATACTGCTAAAATAGGAGGTGTCCACTTAGCTGAAACTAACTTGCATTTTCACAGAAATAATATAATTAATTACAAAAATATGCATGACTTTGTGGTTTATTGAAAGAATGTGTTTTGAAGTTTCTGGTTACGCAGAAATACATTAGAATGGTTAAACCGCTTTCCTGCTATAAATTCGTTCGTAAAAGAAGTTTACGAATATCACCCATACAATTAATGTTATCATCGTCAAACTTGGCACATTTCAGTATTTTTTCAAGGAGAATATTTTTTGTTAAAATTCAGCTGAGCACTTTCTGTAAAAATGAATTTTTGCATTTAAAAAAATTCCGTGGCCGTGCAACGTTATATTTATACCCATACAAATTTGAGCGGCAGCAATGATGAGGTCGCTAGTTTATATAAAATGAAGATATGTATATATGTATATATATATATATATATATATATATATATATATATATATATATATATATATATATATTGTAACGGGTTAATTCACCGATTAACCAACGCCACTGAATTCTTCTTCATCGGGGTACCGTGATTTCACGCTTCACTTTTGTCCTCTATGATTAAGGAGTTGCGTGGAACGAGAGTATCTAAAAAGGTCTTATTTAGCACGTAGCACGATAACATCGCTCTCTTTCGACAAGTGTCTGTTGAATCGTTAAGTTAGAGTAGAATTATATTCAATATAAATTGAAAGTTTGTTGAAGTTTATTAAAACTTATTAAGTATCTGTGGCGTCTGATAGACGGTAAGTTATGAGAAGAAATATAATTATTTCGTATTAATGCATTATCTCGAATATCTGAATTGATCCCTTATTTCATTTTTCCGCCATTTCGATTTTTTTTTCATTTATCTATATTAAATTATTTATCTTCAAATATTGAAATAATCATCTCACATATCTTAATTTAAAATATTTCTAATTTATTTGCTTATTTCATTCTCTCATTTTAACACAAGATTTTTGTAGGTTAACGATGGCAAATTTCACGTGGTCATATCTTATGTTCAGTTTAATGTTGGAACATTATGCTGTCTTTCTTAGCATTTTTGCTTGAGACAAATCTAAATGTTAGTTTAAATTGGCCATCGACACCCTACAGATATTCTTGGAACATATTACGTTTGAGATTCTATGTTGATTTGCCCCGAATTATTTTAGCCACTTGGTCTGGGTTTGAAGTCACTTGGTCTGAGTTTGAAGTTCACGTTGTCAGGAGCTAAGAGCCACATTATCTGCAGTTTAAAAGTCACATTATCTGCAGTTTGGAATCCACATTATCTGCAGTTTGGAATCCACACTATCTGAAGTTTGAAATCCACATTATCTGGAGCTACCAAGAACTTGGGACAAAGATAGGGCAGAAGTCAAGAGTCTAAAGAGGAATCTCAAACGTCGAACTTTGTAAAAACAACAAGATAAGTCTCATTATAATTATATGTAATAGAAAACAGTAAATACCTTCATTTTACTTAGTAGTTATTATTCCTGAGAACAACCCAGAACCCTAATATGTTTAACCAATCTCCCTGCTAGCTCGGGCAGAAATATCTGTTAAAAAGGGAGGTTGGTTACAATATATATATATATATATATATATATATATATATATATATCTTTATATATATATATATATATATATATATATATATATATATATATATATATATATATATATATATATATATATATATATATATATATATATATATATATATATATATATATATATATATATATATATATATATATATATATATAGGGTATAGTCAGGTTAGTTGGCGCACCTTTTTTTGTAACGGTGAAAAGAGCAGTATATCACATATGAGAATATCGAATATTTTATAAAGTGAGGATAGTGAACAGAAGTGAACAAAATATAGGAAATAAGCCAAAATAGTATATTGTATAATTAGAGGGAAAAGCATAATATTCCCAAACGACTGTGATAATTACCAGACGAGGAGCGTAGCGACGAGTCTGGTAACTCAGGAGTTTGGGAATATGCTCTTCCCACGAATTATACATACTATTCTTTCTTCGATCGTTGATGTAGATTTAAAAAATTAATTGAAAACTATTTCATTCAAGATGTATTTAAGTAAGTTTGAATAATTTTCTCTATGTTCACATTGAAATATAGAAGTGGTATAGGTAACCATCGAAATTACTTGTTATGACAAATGTAAAATAATTTTAAAGCTTGTTTTGTTTGATTCGTTGTATTTTATAATACAACACATTATAATTATCTCCTGAACTAGTAGAAGCCGCGAACGCGGCTTCACTTAATTTACTTCCGGCGAAATCCAGAGAGAAGTATGAACTTGCGTACCAACGCTTCATGGATTTTTGCAGAAAAAACAACAGTGTATCCTTTTCTGAGATTGTACTAATGGCGTATGTTGTATACAAACTGTACAATAAATGTAAATATTAACAACAATTATATAAATTAAAACCATACTTTGTTTCATTTTATTGTAATAATCCATTTGTAACATTACCGCACGCTACAGCAGTGCGGTGAGAATATTACCGCACTGTTATTTTCTAATTGCTTAGCAACTGCTCACTATTCTGGAATGTTGAGTTTTGCGCATAGAAAACAGGTCAAAATAGTGTTACTTTTCCCACGATCGGAGAAATTTTTTTTTTGCCAACTGAGGCATTTTTGTAGAAAAAGGCTTAGTGAGCCATCTCTCCCACAAAGGGCGGGTAGTATGGCCCACTAAAAAAGTAATGAGATATTCATGCGGGTGACATGGCGCATACACAACTTTTTAACTAACCACTTGAAATGATTTATTCGGGTGGAGAACGGAAAATGAATTTATACTCAAAATATAATAAACATAAAATAAGTGTCACTCAAAAACTACTTATCTCATTTGCGCATTTTACAACTAGGACATACTTATTTATGAAACTCATGCAGCCTTCATGTAACCATTGACAACAAACTATGCACTCAATGAAAGTGGAGGGAATGGGATTCATGGAATCTAACATTTTGCCAGGTGTGTTTCCTGTATCTTCGACATTTTCATTGTCCGTAATACGTTGGATGCATTATTGACTGTTGATTTGTGAATGTTGAAAAAGGCATAATAAGGAGTAGCAGGTCTGAAGGGAAAAAATCCTGTCACTCTAAAGCTCGATACATCATTTTCAACTGTCACTTATCTGAAAATTAAAAAGTCCCACCACGTAATGAATACTTCCGAAATACATGTGATGAAACTGGGTGGGTAAGTTGGAGCACACCATCTCACCCGACAGTGCGGGTCAGATGACCTAAGCTTCTTACATATTATTTAAATTCGCATTCAAGGCGTTATTTTGGGGTTAGATATAAAGAATAATGTTATACTAAGTTACTAGTGGAAATTAAGTTAGTCTACGGCCAAGCAGAAAAAATTTACGTGTACAACTAGAGGATGAAATTTCTCAAGCATTTATCAAACATAGTATCAATAATTTTTTCACTTTTAAGGCCGTAACTGGACACGATATTTAACCAACGAACATTCACTGAACATAAACAAGATTGGCTAGAGGTGACCGGCATTCCATCTACTAGCACATAGACGAAATAAATTGAAGGAGCCATCTCACCCGACTTTACCCTATATATATATATATATATATATATATATATATATATATATATTATTATTATTATTATTATTATTATTATTATTATTATTATTAAACATAAATGAAGGCTGGGGACAGAGTCCCATGTAAGCCTAAAAACTAAAGAAATTAGAAAATTGATACAATGCATGCAGAAAGAAACTAAAAACAACTAATATAAGCACAGAAACAATTAACCGAATAAGCAAATGTCTATTTTGTTTTTAAAACTATTCACCGACTCAGAATTCACAACATCGCCGGGCAGGCCGTTCCACGCCTCGAAAACACGGTTCGCCAAAAAATATTGTCTCTGTCTTGTGGCAAATTTCTCCTTTTTTAATTTGAGAGTGTGACCTCTTAACCGCGAATCATTGTTGAAGATAAAAAGTTCCCTCAGATTAGCATAATTAAACATGGCTATACGGAAAGATATGATGAGGTCCCCACGGAGTCGACGTTGGTCAAGAGCCAGCAGTTGTGCCATCCTCAGTCTTTCGGGATAGGCTGGACGCACTTCACCAAAAGTCAGACGCGTGGCTCGACGCTGAACACTCTCCAAGAGGTTCCCATCACGCACCAAAACCGGACACCACACCGGACCTGCGTACTCCAAAATTGGACGAACGTAGGTCTTATAGAGTTTTATGGAACCTGAATACGACAGGTGGGAGAACGTTCTGCGAATGAGGTAGATCAGCGTGTTGGCGCGCTTGCATATGGATATTATGTGTTCGGACCAAGTTAGGTCAGTGTTAACAGTCACTCCCAAGTCCACATGCGAGGACACCACGCGCAACGATTGATCGTTTATTGTGTAGGTGTGGAGTGGATTGTTCTTTCCCTGGTGAAGTACGACGCATTTGTCGACGTTAAGAGGCAACAGCCAATCCTCACACCACCGACTAATTGAGTTGAGGTCCTCTTGAAGGAGTTGATGCTCAACTAAGGCATTTCCATACAGCTTAGTGTATATATATATATATATATAGTGTATATATATATATATATATATATATATATATATATATATATATATATATATATATATCATCCCTCAACATCCTTGAAATATATACAATTCAAGGCGATCTTATTAATTCCGTTGGATTGAAAATTTTAACGTCCTTGTAGCTCCTTGTGTCTATTCTTTTGTTAAACCCACTCTTTGTGTGATTCATTTATTCTGTAAGTAGAATAAAATTCCTTGGCGTGATGAACTCTGGTGAATTTCCTCGAGATTTCTAAGTTGTTGATTGTACGTATCAGTAATAGTAATTTGTAATTTTCGCTCTGTAATATTACTGATACAAATTTACTCAGTTTTTTTAATCATTATTAAATATCACTATATTCTAGTGGAAATATGTTCGCTAATAACCCCTTGTCGAGGGGTTAAATTTCAAAAAAATTTGAAAACGAAGATATTTATTCGAGACTTTTTACATATACCTAGCCTATTTTCTACTTACTAGTTAATGACTTCTTCGAATTAAACTCATGATTTATGTGTATATTCTACTGCTTAAGTAATTACCTCAATTTGAATTCTGTTTTTTCATAAAAATTCATAGCTGATGCATTATATAGGGCAGTGTTTTTCAATCTGTGCGTCGCGACCCCTAAGGGGTCGCGAAGTCAGGGGGTCGCCGGCAGAAGGAGAAAGGCAAAGTAGACTACATTAAAAACACAATTCTAGTGAGAAGGATGGGTCTGCTTAAGTTTCAAAAATTTATCAAATCGTGGAGCTATTTTTGAAAGGTTAACAATGAAATCATTTTCTTATAGAAGTATATTTCTCTTTTTAGTTTCAATGTCCACCATTGAAGAGAATGTACCAATAATTTAGAGCTTTCCTTGCCTGCTCTGGATATTCTTGTTTTCTTTTCATCCAAAACACTTCGCACTTTGTGAATAAAATTCTATTTTAAAGCATGCCGTCAGCAGCTAAACCTATGAGGCATTCTTTTAAATTCTTTTAAATTGGTGGAGAGATCGGCCAGTTCTGTTGACTTATCCAAGAAAGGAATCAGACTCCAATTACGTCCATTGTCAGATTCAGAGTGTAAGTCGGGAAAGTATGATAAAAGTTTATCTTTCAAATTATGCAAACTCTGTATCATGCTATGAATGTGAGCAATTACCACAAGCGTCTGCTCTGATGCAATAATTCAAAAATCTTCTGAACAGATGGAAAAGACTCAAATATATGGTTTTGGACAGGTTGACCATAAATGAAGTTTTGCAAGAAATGCTTTGACTTTATCTTCAGCTGTTAAAATATATTCTTCTCTACCTTGGAGGTTCTTGTTCAAATAATTAAGGTGGTTAAAAATATCTGCCAGAAATGCTAATCTCAAGAGCCAAACAGGGACAGAAAAATGATAAGTGTTTTCAGATTTAGTATCTTGCAAAAACATTAATAATTCAGCGGTCAGTTCTAAGTCTCTTGTTAGTATATTTTCCTTGGAAAGCCACCTAACCTCTGTGGTGAAGCGCGCTCATATCTTCACAAACGATTTTGAATAGCCGAGTTTGCAAGGCTTTACCTTTGATAGAATTCACAAATTTTATTACCTCCTTAAACACGTCATTTAAATCAGAGGGTAATTCTTTTGCAGCTAGGGCTTGTCGATGAAGAATGCAGTGTGTTCATGACGCTTTCAGCATAGATTTTAATTTCGCAACAACTCGGCAATTTTTGCCTGTCGTAGCTTTACCTCCATCGCTATAAATAGGGATACATTTTTTCCAATCAATGTCGTAGTCGCAATTGCTTTCCAAAAACATATCGTACAAACACTGGCCCGTATTGTTTGCAGGAAGAGCTTTGCAAAATAAAATTTTTCCCATGATACTCTCATTAGCATTAGCTTCAAAGAGCACAAATACTACATACTGAGCACAATCGGAAACAGCTGTACATCTATAGATGTTTGTTAGCAAACCTCTCGCGGCAGTCTAATAAGTAAAGGTATCAAAATGAAGAAAATCATTATCGTAACCTTTTAAATTTAAAATTCTTGGTCTGTCTGACAAAGGGGGTCGCCAGAGTTTTTCAACCTTTTATTACATTTTACGTACGCCCTGGCTGTAGTGTTCGCGCCAGGGGAGTGTGGGACTCGAGTTTGGACCCCCATACCCACTAAAAACCTCTCATGAGCTCTGAGCTATGACCGTAAGTTGTTATTAGGAATTAGCCCAAAACCCCTCCTTTCCAGGAGCACATAGTGGAACCGAGCACAAGTCTCATACTCACTATGCATTCCTTGCATCTGTTTATCACCGATTCACCTCTGTCTCTCTATTGCCCTTCTCTTTCCTGCTCTTCTCTATCCTCCTTCTCTTTCTTCCTCATTACTTCAACAACATAGTCATATATGATGTCCCACATCCTGCTGCTTCCCGTCATCAGTCCTATGATGTTATCTGGTGTTGGTATACTCCCAACTTTTTCCCATGCTCTCTTTCTGTCCTCGCTCCATCTCGCACATCCAAAAATAACATGCCCCGGGGTATCCACCAGCCCACATTTACCACACTGACTACTCCTAGTCTTCCCTATGCGCTCCGTGAACACCCCGAAGGATCCATGCCCCGTCAGAAACTGCGTGAAGTAGTAGGAGGTGCGCCTGTGTCCGCACTCCACCCATGTTTTTAGATCAGTGATGATCCTCCTAGTCCACGCCGCCTTACCCTGATTCTCCGTCTCCCATTTTTTCTGCCATGCCACTAGCGTGCGCTTAGCCGCAAAGTGTTTTTCAACCTGTATGGGGGTCGCGAAATCAATAAGATTGAAAAACACTGATATAGGGCAAAGGAGTTCCCATAAACTATAAATAGAAACGCATTGCCAAACACATGCAAAGAATACAGATATCATTAGTTAAAAAAAAAACTGAAAGCATTCAACATAACAGTAAACAACGGTATTCTACAAAATTGATCGATACGTTGTAAAAATATCCTTTCATTAGTATAACTCTAACTTCCCATACAAAAAATCTTGAAATTATTCTGGAAGTTGGTATATTCTCTCCACTGACAATCCCGTTCACGGTTTATGTTGGTAATTAGATGATTAATCATATAAATAATTTATTCGAAATGCATAAAGCAAACATATTTCAAGTTCCGCTGCGAATCTGGTTGGCTTGACCATTTGCTGATAAATAAATATTTATACTTAACTGAATGCGGTGTCATTAGTCTCTGCTAATTAGGCGTTGTCGGATTAGCAACTTTTAATCATGTGAATTCTGGAAATGATTCGGAGACTTCGTCTAATCAACACATTAATATTGAAAAATCTGATCTTGGTAGAATACTTGCTTGAAAAAAAGAACTGAAGAACTTATTTTATTTGATTCACTTTATGGATAATTTTTATATAACTAATTGATTGGGCCGATACTTGATGAAAATCTATTATAATATTGTGAATAAAATTTCACAGTTTTCGATTTTCACTATATTTTGTTAACATGACCATCTTTTCGCCAAACACGTGGCTTTTTCAGATTTATATTACATACTTACTTTTACAAAGATTATATTGAACGATGAAGGAAAGGAATATAATAATAATAATAATAATAATAATAATAATAATAATAATAATAATAATAATAATTTTATTGCACAAACAAAACGACTCTATCTGTATTTGTACAAAAGGTTTAAAGTTCAGTCTTCACTGTTCTACCACTTCAACCTAATTAAAGAGACTTAAAATGACAGTAACATCCTCAATAAATGCAAAGCACACAGACCATGGAGGGCCACATCCCTCTCACAAAGTCTGCAACTGCAGCATACACCTCTTAAATTTAGTCCGGAACAGAATTACATGCCAGAAAAATATCATGATGCTTGTTAAAAATATATGTGGCCATATAGACAAAACTCTTCTCAAACTTGGCAGTCTTGTGGGCAGGTACAGTGAGAAGCTCTTTAGAGCGAATATTTACATTATGACAAGAGTTTCTCCTTTCCAATAGATCATAGAGGTAAGAAGGTTATTTATTTTTAATTACTTTAAAAACCAAAACAGCATATTGGCACAAAAACATTTTGTCACACTTAAGTATTTCTCTAGATATGAAGTGCGGAGTTATATGTTTAGTATAGCCAATATTAAAGGAATATCTGAGGCAGGAGTTCTGCAACTTCTGCACCCTACCCTGCATAGCCTTTGTGCTCTAGGTGAAATATAGTGGGCTACAATAATTGAACAAACTCATAATCAGACTACATGTTAATTTCCACTTTATAGGACTACTAATGAAATTCTTAAAGCCGTAAAGGTATTCAAGAGTAGCATATCCCTTGCTAAGTGTCTTTATGATGTGTTCACGAAAGCTGAGTCCCAAATCCAACACCACACCCAAATTCCTAAAAGTATCACTGAACTCAATCACTGATCCATCGAGCACCACATCACTGGTCATAGAAGCAATTGCCTTTCTTCTAGAGGTTTCCGTACCAACAAGGATACTAACTGTCTTCCCCGGGTTCAACAAAAGACTATTTTGTGCGGACCAACTACTCAGAGATGAGAGATCTTGGTTTAACAGGTTAATTGCGATGTTTATATCACCAGGAATGCTGGAAATGTAGACCTGAGTATCGTCAGCATATTGATGGATCTTACAATTCTCAATGCACTTACTGAGGTCAGCCGTGAATATGGAAAACAGTATAGGCCCCAGCAAGCTGCCTTGAGGGACTCCCTGGTGTAAAGTTCTTGTAGGAGACACCACACCATCGATATCGACATATTGTTGCCTGTCGCTAAGGTAACTAGTCAGCTATCCAACAATCATTGGATGGAACGAATAGTACATTAATTTGGCCCTCACCAGTAAATGATTTATAATGTCGAACGCTTTGCTTAAATATACATTAAATTATACGATAAGAATGGGGAAAACCAAACGTATCACTCAGTAGGTAGAGAGAACAAACTGTTAGTGACTTGGAAAAAACACAACAGTCACAAATATTCAATATTACATCAAGAAAAGATTTAACAACGTTGAATTCTAAATATCTGATTGGTCATTCAACGAATTACTGGATTGTTTCATACTATTGATTTCAAGAGCTTCTAATAAATTGAGTTTATAACCTTTGTTTTCTATATAAAATATTTCAAATTCACTATTGAAAATATGATTATGTTCCAGGAGATGTGATGCATAAGTGGAATCTAATTTTTTCTTGTCATAACTTCTTTTATGTTCTGATATTCGAACTCCAAAGTTCTTGCTAGTTTGGCCAACATATACTTTAGGACATGAACCACAAGTTAGCTTATAGATCCCTGACTTATTTTGTTGTGTAGTTTTATCTTTTAAATTTTAAAAATCATCGCATAAAATTAATCAAAATGAAAATTTTCTGAAAATTAATATCATATTTAGAGTTTATTTTCAAATCAAGATCTCAATATGGCGTATGGAAATATATGATTTTTTTGTCATAATTTTTCACTTATGCTTGAAATATATTTGTCAGTTTTGACCCATAAAATGGCCTCATTAACTTCCATATACTTATATATAATATAATATATAAATTAAGTTAATTTATTAAAGCAGCTGTACAGTAACTACTAGCTATTTAAATTTAGATTTCTTGATTATCTCAGATTAAGTGTTTATTCACTTTAGTTATAAATTACAAATCATAAGGTTTGTTTTCAATTTGATTTGTTCCAAATGCAATTTAAAATGAAAAATTTTATTTATTTTCAACAGCTACATTTTCCAATGAAATAAATTGTGTACCTGATGTTCTCAAGTTTTTCTACTATTTGTAGAAAATATTTTTTCAAATAGTCAATAAAACTCGTTTCCAAAACATTATATCCAATATTTTTATCTTTTTCTGAGCGAAACTATTCATATAAGAAAAATTACATTCACCTTCTATTTCGAGGTAGTTACAACGTATCTGAAATAAGACTTGTATCTAATTTTGAGATACTTGAAGTCTCTCGTAATACATCCGAAATAATATCTATTTTTATTACTTGTAATACAAATTTTAGGTCCTGATACTTCTTGTTATTAATAAATGATATTACGTATCTGAAGATCAGTGGAGAAATTACGCATTTTGCGGATGATACGAGTATTACTTGGAGCAATCCTAATTCTGCGACGCTGCACTCTGAAATGACAATTGATCTTGGACTGATCAAGTCCTGGTCTGATGCAAATTTACTTAGCTTCAACGTAGGTAAAACCGTCGTCTTGTTTTATAGAGATAACTCCCAGGATCTATTCCTGCAAAACCATGCCATTAAAATTGTCGATTCTGTCAGATTTTTAGTCCTTTTTATTGACAAAAATCTCAAATTTTCACAGCATATGCATGTGTTAGCTAAAAAATTATCATCGGTCTGTTTCGCCATTAAATCCATCTCAAGTGAATTAGATACGGCATCTACAAGAATTGCCTATTTTGCATTGTTCGAATCACATCTTCGTTATGGTCTTCCCTTTTGGGGTTCATGTAATTCTTCACAACTTGACACCATTCTCAAATTGCAGAAGAGAGCAATTCGTTACATGTTTGTACTGAAAAATAGAGCTCATTTCAAACCTTATTTCAGGAAAATTAGAATTTTGACGCTTCCTTCTTTATATTTACTTGAATCTGTGTGCTTGATGCATAAGTATTTTCATGCCGTATCCTTGGTGTCACAGCACGGGTATTCCACCAGATCTTCGGGACATCATGTTCACCTCCCTATTCCTTCCTCTGAATTAACAAAAAAAGTCCATCATTTGCAATTCTAAGAAAATTTACAATCACCTTCCAGAAGAATTAAAATCTATAACTTCCTTGACAAATAGTTCCATATGATTTAGTGATATGTTTTTCACTCGACTTTATTATTTATAACTTTGTTATCAACAATTTTATGCAAAAAATTGCTTATAAAAATGAAACTATCAGAGTAATCGTGATGGTGTTAATAGACTAATTGTAGAAAATGAAAAGACGAAGAAAATGAGAAGTAGGGCGACTCGATCAGACCCTCAGTTTGAGAGGAAATCGGAAAAAACCGGCCAAACTGTAGTTTTTTCAAAAACTCGTTTATTTTTTGAGTTGTAGCGTAGATCTTCGGGCCAGTATTAGCTATTGATATAAACTTCATTTGTGCGAAAATCAGGAACTGTCCGATGCATAGTTTTTGATCTCTGGCCATTCGATTATGTTACTATGCAATTTTCCAGCAGACCTGAATACGACAGGTATGGTACGATTTCAATTTACTAAAAATATTTTGAAAGTAGAATTCTCATAGTTCAAAACGTTCATCTTGGTTTTTCATAAGAACGCTGATAAATATGTTAAAAATAAAGCTTAATATGACAAAAAACGGCCGAGCGCGTGAGAGTAGTTGAAGAGTGGGGGTTTACAATTAGGGTTGGAAATAAACTCACTTTAAAAACGAATAAAATCGCTTTAAAAGGAAATGAACAAACATTAAAAAAATATTTCAAACTTTCAGTGAAGGTAATACACAAAAAATAATATATGCCACATTTGATAGACAAAATGCACTTTGAGAAAATAACATTAACTCCATATAAAATATGCTACAATATGAAAGTAATAGCCATAACTTATTGTAATAATTTTCGACTTTGAAGAAACCTAATCCGCTTCAAAATATTGTATAACGCTCTTTAAATACGGTTTGCACTATAAAACGACACATAGCACTTTGAAACGTAAGTATGTGCAATGAGTAATAACAAACCCGCGAAGAAGAAAGTTTGGCGGCAACAAACGACCGTTAACACGTACCTAAGTCAAAGTGCGAATCTGCCATTTTGTAGTTGGTTTATCCAAAGTAGAGTTAGGATACAGTAGATGATCATGCCAATTATGTAGCCAACATTAGGGGGCTTTCATCGTCAGCAAAGTTGTTAGTGCATCAGCTCTATAACGACGGCAAAAAAAACATTGAGGTAAAATCCGGAATATAAAAGAAGAAAAATTATTTGTTCGAGATATTCATGCCCTACAACTTTTGAGACTTTTACAGCAGCTTTAAGCCTATTCCTGAAAAAATGGCATGATGCGGGTGATGGTAACACTAATCAAAGTATAAAGGACTTTTTAAATTAAGTACTTCGAAAAGACATGGCAAGGGGAAAATCAATTTTGGTAGGAAGATGCAAGTGATCAATTTCCAAGCACCAGTTATGAACTGCATTCAACAAATTTCGTCATTAAAAAGGAACAGATGCTAAGAGAAAGACTTCCTGTGGGTCAGTTTCTGGAAGTTTCGAAAGTTTCTCTGGTTGAAAAATGGCCGCAATTCACAAAAAAAATCCAAGAACAAACCGTCTGCAATAATTATAAAATAAACAACCAAAATTTTCACAGATGCTTATCAGTGGGTTAAATTCAAATCGAAATTGTTTGAAGAAAATAAAGATAAAAAACAATTTTTTATACAAAAGCAAGAACTGCTACAAAAGTTTGAAGCCAAGAGGATGTAGGTACAAATCTGGATATCCATTTGAAATGGATATGTTTTGATACTTTTTGTAAATCTTAGGAGATAGTAAAAATAACGTAGTATTCTGAAAACGATAAAGTGGCGTCTCGATGCAAGTTTTTTGAAATAGCACGTATGCAAACATTCTCTAGGTTTGTTAGTCATTATGAAACAAGCAAAGGTGCCTTTCGAAGTGAAAAGTTTACCTCTCGACCACAAAAGGGAGAGACGACGACCAGCCATAGCGAAGGCTATTCGTTTTGCCATATTCTTTTGATCACACATAATACATATTTATGTAACAATGACAATACTTGTTCATTTTCTTCAAAAAAATATGTTCATTTTGTTAATAAAATTATACACAGTAAGTATATAAAAGTGTACTTATCTTAATGTTTACTAAGTGTTCCAAATTCAGACCCAATCCAAAGTGCGATTCTGTTATTTTATAGTGGGTAGGTCTTAGGTTGAAATGTACCTATTCCAAAGTGCGATTGTATCATTTTATTATGGGTAAGGTTAAAAGTCAAAATGTACCAAATCCGAAGTGCGTTTGTATCTTTTCATAGGTATTAAACTTAAAGTGAAGATATAACTTATGCAGAGTGCAAATCTGCAATTTTATAGTTTGTAGGCACAAAGTCAGAAGAATTTGTCAAAAGTGCAATTATATATTCCCCTTACAATTATTATCTGACAACGTTTAGAAATTACTGTCATGTTCAAAATGCCGACGCTTTCGAATGTCATACTTCTCCTAGCCTGCTGCTCTGCCCCCACTCTTCAACTACTCTTACGCGCTCGGCCGTTTTTCGTCATGTTCATTTATTTTTAACATATTTCTCAGCGTTTTTATGGATAACCAAGATGAACATTTTGAAATATGAGAATTCTACTTCCAAAATCTTTTAAGTAAATTGAAATTGGACCATACCTGTCGCATTCAGGTCTGCTGGAAAATTGCATAGTAACATAATCGAATGGCCATAGATCAAAAACTATGCATCGAACAGTTCCTGATCTTCGCACAAATGAAGTTTATGTCAATAACCAATACTGGCCGGAGGATCTACGGTACAACTCAAAAAATAACCGAGTTAAGAATTTTTGAAAAAACTGTATTTTGGCTGGTTTTTTCCGATTTTCTCTTAAACTAAGGGTCTGATCAAGTCGTCCGACCTCTCATTTTCTTCGTCTTTTCATTTCCTACAATTAGTTTGTGGACACCATCAAGATTACTGTGATAGTTTCAACTTTATAAGCAAAAAACTAAAAAATCGCGATTTTCTGCACAAAATTGTTAAAAACAAAGTTATAAATAATAAAGTCGAGTGAAAAACATATCATTATATCATATGGAACTATTTTACAAACAATTGCGCAGCTGGTTTTCCTCTAACACTTTTTACACAAAATGCTCCCTACAAATCTCTGTAGCTTGGCCTGAAAGTGAATAACTGGGGCATCAGCTTCGATTGAGGAAGATTTATTGTGAAGTTTATATATATTTTTTTATGGAAATTTGGTGTGATTTTTATTTCTAGGTATTAGATTGTTTAGTTTGTATATTTTTTGATTGATGTGTGTTTATTTTTATGTTTTACATTATTTAGTTACTATTTTTTTCGCTTTGTCAATGAAATGTATAATTTTAAGACAATAAAGTATATTTTATTTGATTTGATTTATAATGAGATATTTGAAAAAACACTGTAAATTTTTGAATTCTAGAGCAGATGTGAATCGGATGTAGAACATCTAAACCTTTGAATTATCAACCCGACTCAGCACTGGGGTGTTGTACACCGGTACATAATAGGTTCAGTGACGTGTTCCACTAACCCTGACAGAGGGGTCGCGGGTCGAGCAAGGCCGGGGGCGAGGGTGATGGATTATCTTAGCCGCCCTGTCAAACGCAAGATGGATCTGCCATTTTCGAAGTTACCCTGTTTACCAGAAAACGGCCAGTCCGATAGATTCCAAATGGTGGAGTTTTACTCGTTCTATAACCAGATCTCACATTTTCTATTATTTTATTTAAAAATTGATAGACACACAAATTAACACACCCATGAGTGTTCCATTATATTCAAGGCGGGCGGCAAATGAAAAATTTTTTTTTCTATATAATTTAATGTTCTTCATATGTAAAGAAAAACAAGTATTTATCATCTGAAATACAAAGGTAATATGAAACATATTCTATGGTAGAGAAATACTGAACTAAGTATTATTTATTCGAGCTATTTTCAACAGATTTCGAATAAGGCTATAGTTGAAATATCAGCTGCACAATTTATTGAAAGGCCTCAATATTTATTAAGTTTTAGCAATTCCATATATTTCATCCTTGTTTTTTCTATTTGGATGTCAGTGTCCAAATATCTTGTTTGAATAATTATTTAATAATTAAATTTTATAATTTTTTGTTGCCAAAATAACATTTTCAATTTTAATTTATGAATAGGTATGTAATAATCCGAATTCAACTTCCAAATTCGTTATCATTCATTTCTGACGTTCTGTTAATTTTTGTCATTTTTGTATGATTTCAACTTTTCGGATTTTGTCGTTTCAAGCAAAATTTAAACAATTAGGGCTTAAGATCTTAATAATAATATATATATATATATATATATATATATATATATATATATATATATATATATATATATATATATATATATATATATATATATATATATATATATATATATATATATATATATATATATATATATAAATATATAATTATATATATTTCATCATGTACATTGAGTATATATATATTACATTATCAACTTCGTATCTTTAACCTTCCAGTACACGGTTGAAAAAAAGTTGCGCCAGTACACGGGTTGGGTCTCTCAGACCCTAACTCAATATATTTTTTTTATGAAAATTTTTTTTTTTCTAGTTTCATTTATATTTTATTTTTTGGTATTGGTTTTCTTTAACTTAAATAATAAGAAAGCCAATTTTCTCATTTTTTTATACTTTTAAAAATTCAAATTAAAATTTATTATTTTTTCAACATTAGTATCAAGAACAATGAAAAAATGATAAAATAATGCCTGAACGAACAATGTCGATGTTAGGATTCTTTAAACAAGAGGTCATATAAACTTTTTCAACTAAAATAAGACAACTAATTCAACAACAGGAATAAAAATGTTAATATGAAATATATACTACTTTTGCTCACTACATTCGGAACAAAAATATAGCTACGTGCTCTAAACATAAGAAATTATTACATTCTTTACAGTAATATTTTGTTTCACGATCTTAACAATATTTCGTGTTCTAAAATTTCTACAAATTCGGGATCTAAAATTTTAACGAATTCGGGATCTAAAATTTCTACGAAGTCGGGATCGGCAATCATCATCGGTATTTACTTCGGCATCTGCTCGAACAATTTACCAAGTCTATTTACTTCAACTTCATAAGTATCCATAATAGAACAAAATATAATGTGTACTTGTCCAGAAAATTACAATAAAGACAACTAAAAAATAACTCGAATATTCCCCGAATACTTACACCAATGCACGGGTTGGGTCTGACAAGACGTTTCTCGTGATCTAGCATGCCCTAAGTAATAAACTTGACTGAAAACAATACTTATCGTTTGGGAAAGAGCCTACCGAAAGGTACAGCGGGGCTCCTCACCCAATTCAATGACATCAGAAAATAGCACCATAAAAACAAAACTGGAAGGTTAAGTAATTAGGCATTCAACATATGAAATAAATTAAAGCTTTTTTGTATCTTCCCTTGACAAAATCAAATAATACTATCTTCCCAATCCATGCATAAAACTAGATGCTGTAAAAAACAATTTTTTACAGTATGGCTCAACCAGTAGTAAAACCCCGTTAAAACAACAATTTCGAAATCAAAAAACAATTTAATGAAATATCAGAATGAATTCTATTTAATGATGTAGTATTTGTTTCGCAAATTAATACTCAGTGTACAAAAATTTCAGTTTTTTTCCTATTTTACTGTTGAGAATTCAAATTTATAAATACCTATAGATATAGATTTTAACAATTCACCTATTTTATTACAAATAAAAATATGTTCCACTAGTTATTGCGTATTCTTAAACTGAACTGCAAATGAAGAGAAGAGAATATGTTGTTATTTTAATCATGTTCATTTATTTTTTGTTCACCAATACGTTTTTTATTTGAAGGTATGACACAATATATTTATAGGAGGATAGAAATTGCATTAATAGTCAATTGAATTTATTTGCTTATTGTCATTTATTTTTCATTTCCTATAACAAATCGAAAACTTTCTGAAGTTTGAAATATTTTTTGATGTTTTTAGTTGTCCTCGTAAAACTTTATGGCCAGACGTTATGTAGTTTATTATATGTTTTTTCGATATTTACATTGTTTGAAACAGAATAGTACAAGTTCTTGTCATTACTCAGTTGATTTCAGATAACAGATTCATATAACAGAAAAGAATTAGAGTAGTGAAATAATACAGCTATATCAACAAAATATATTGAGAATATTTACTACACAACCGTAAAAAAGTAAATTATACATATAAAAAAAGACTAATTATAGATAACTAGCTGAATGAACACATCGAAAATTTCTCCTGAAATATGAAAGTTAATAAATTTTCATAAAGATAATACATCATTTTTTCCACTGAATAATAATAAACAGTTCACATGGACCATTAGGAAACATCTCCACCTCACACATGATAAATCGAACGCCGGACAATACAAACCATTAAGACAGTTCAATAACGATGATTAAACCTCACGTTCTCCCCCTAAACTATGGGCCATTATCGGCCCATTGAAGATCTGTTTTCTGTTTCTTATCATCTAGGCCTGGTGTGATTCGGTATCTGCCTTTTGTCTTCTACAACATAATGAATATATTGTAATACATTACTACGAAGTGCATTAGTATGATCAATATGTGTTGCAGTTAATGTTTATGACTATATATATATATGAAATACTTTAGAAGATTATGTAATGTATATTTAACTTAATAAAGAAATAAAAAATAACTTTACACAGGTTGAAATAAAATCTATTGAGTAAACGCGTTTAGTCATAACATTGACTTAATCTCGTACTAAATAATGGTATTACAAAATAATCTATTCATACGAAAAATTTAAAACAACATCAGAGGGGTTCTTAGATAGACTAAATAACAATAAGAAATTCATTCAGAGTTATTAGTAGGTATATTGAACATATTAAGGAGAGGAGAAGGGTTTATTTCAATCTGTTCGTTAAATAGGTTTCCGGAATTTTTATAATAGATGTATAGGGATTCCTAACAGTTGGTTTTGTGGAGACTATTTTTCAACTGTTATATATTAAAATTGTGATTAAAGGCATGGTTTTCTTGAAGAAGATGGTACGCATAATTAGAGTCTTCTGCTTGATATAGCTACGTTAGTGTTCGTGTATTCGAGTTTTGAAATTTCTAATTGTACGTCCCATATAGAACTTTCCACAATCGTTACAGTTGAGTCTATAAACATCAGTACGTTAATCTCCATGAATTTTAGATTTGTCGTTTTTAATCAATTTTCCAATGCTATTGTTATAAGTGGGTAAACTTCTGAAATTGCCATTTTGTATTTCTTCTGAATGAGACTGTCAATCATATTGGGTGAATAACCATTATTTACCGCCATTTGTTTCATTATATTGGATTCCTTTCGAAAATTAATTAGTATTTATTGCTTTTTCTGGTTATAGTTAAATCTAAGTAATTAATTGAATTATTCATTTCAGTTTCTAAGGAAAATTCAATACGGGTGTGTATGGAATTAACATAAGTAATGAAATTATCCAATTGTCTATCTGTACAAGTATAGCAAACAATGACGTCATCAACGAATCTATACCAATAAAGAAAGTATTTAATGCTAAAGTGGTTCATTATAGTTTTCTCCAAATTATCCATAAAGATTTCTAATCAAATGGCTTAAAGGATTTCCCATGATCAAACCTCCTTTATCACCTACTATAACACACGTTGTTGAAACTGAAATAATTTTGTTCTAAAAAAATGTAGCTGTCGCTTGAATAAAAACCGTGGTATAAAACTACGTACCTATACTATCGACTATTTATAATTAAAATATATTATCATAAGGGACAAATCCATTCAATAATGCAATGTAAGGAGAAAACAGGCCGAGAGGTGTAGTGGGGTTGGAATGAAATTCCTTTTGAAAATATATTGTATTGTAGGTTTTGGATAGAAGGCACAATAAAATTAAATAACAAAGTTTGAGAGTAACATAATGAAAAAAAATTAAAATAATTTATATAAGGATCTATATATAAAAAGAGCGAATGGAATCTATTTAAAACAATGATTCTTTCTAAAGAGCAAGATTCTCGGCAAGATTAGAGTTAAACAAAAGCACTATTCTCATTATGGCCATTTTCAATGTAACATATTTTTTGATATGACAAACCCCCCCACGAAACAAGGCCTTTTCTATGAAGAAAATTCAACTTGAATGTTTATAACATCATTTCCTAATTTTTATTTACAGACAGATTTCAATGATATATTATGTACTTCAGGTGAATTTGATCAATTTTGAAGGATTATATCTAAACTTCGACTCATTACAATTAAACCCCCCTGAAAATATTCATTACTACGCCATTATATATTATATATATATATATATATATATATATATATATATATATATATATATATATATATATATATATATATATATATAAAAATATATATTTATATATATATATATATATATATATATATATATATATATATATATATATATATATATATAAATAACTGCATCACGAATTCCTTTTTGATAGAATCAGCTTAAAAACTTAAATGGTCCATTTTTGCTGAAGGACAAATTAGTAAAAATACAGCACAGTTGAGGACATTTCGAATATAAATATAGGTATACACAAGTGAACCAGTAAGAAACATAAATTTTATTGATATTCAAAGCCTAGTTTTATTTTATATTCGCTACTGTTTGAATAAGGTGCTTTTTTGTGCTAAGCATTTAAAATATTGTATGTCCCGCAGTCAGTTAGCTCTGATGTGTTTTTTTATAATCTCAATGAAGTTAATGGAATATTAAAGTTTATTCTCGAGAAGATTCAGCTTTGGATCAAGAAAATATTAATTTTTATAATAATTGTTTTAGTGTAACTTTTATGATCATCTGTTAGAAGAGGTTAAATATGAATTAATCAGGAACGAAATAAAGCAGAAACATTAATATTTTCAATTCATATTCAACTGTTCTACTGTTCTAAAAGGATCTCTTCCTTTAAATATCTAGTCTTCTAACCTCAAATGTATGAAAATGGTTATAAAACTGAATCAAGTAAAACACTTAATTTTATCAAACTCACCTATAGTACTGAGAACAATTTACACCTCACATTTTATTACAGATAATCGTAGGATCTGTCTGAATTATACACAAATATTTCAGCATCTTCATTGCCACCGCGTCTTATGCTCCAGCCATTTTTATTATGGCTGCTGCGCATGCCTCGCGCCAAATTTGCAGCTGTGCTTCCAGTGTACCCCTGTCGAACGAAACTGGCATTGTTGATTCTTTTCTCTATTCTGATCCCGTAGGCTTTGTTGATGAGGGTCGGGAAAGGAATTTGCGGACATTTTAGAGAATTTTCGTCGCAAGGTAAAACTACTCCAGCTAATGGTTTAGAGCAAATTGAAATCTGTCAATACGAGACTTTCATTAATTCTTTTATTTTAAAATATTGATACTAGGCTTCTGATTTATCTTTATCTGATTTTTAATTTGAATTAAAATGCAACTCTAACGACTTCGTTTTTGACAAAGTTGATGTACCTACATTGTGTTATTTATTACTTATCTATAGGCCTATTTCATATTCTTCATTTACTATAAGTATATATAATTAACATAACAGTGATTTATGAAACCTAGTTTTATTTTGAAAAATACTCTTTTTAATTGTGAATTGTTCACGACAGCGTTTTGATAAATAGATATCTAATAATAATTATATCTGCTTTTAATGATTGCAACTAAATTTTGGGTATTTATGTTGAAAAAATCCGTTTGATATATTGATATAAAATAGTTATGAGAAAAATGCAGTTGACCAAATCAGTAGGTTTTACTGCAAATCAAAAAGATATCTAATTTGTAACTCCAGAAATTATTTGATCATTTATTCATTATTTACTTTAGTTAGTTACGTTTCGTTCAATTAGAAGATGATAATCTATTTTATTTATATGTTTTATGTTTTCATAATAGATACATATGATATTTATTAGTGCATTTATTCTACAAAATGAGTTTAATGCTTTCATTTTTATTTAAGGAATTCCAAGGCATCATAAAAAATTTATAAAATCTTGAGAATACTCAATACGAGTTATTCCATGTAAACTACATATTTGCAATAAAAACAGAATAGCCACATAGGGTAGTTCATAAAATTAATGACTTTTTTTTCAATGGTGAGGAAGTGCTACAAATCTTAACGGTCTGAATTACATGACAGAGAATACAAAATTGATAAACCTTCCAGTCTATAAAAAATAACACTGAAAAGATTTTAACAAAAATATGTTTAATTTTAGCGTAGTTGTAAATTCAATGATTTTCTTAAAATACATATGCCGTTTTCTCATTGTTTTATTACCCAACTTTGTTGGAAAAGAAACTTTGTATGAATAAATTATGGTTTGGAAAACCGCTTTAATAGCAAACCGAAATAAAAATTAGAAAATATTTTTAAAAAAAATTAATTCGTAAAGTAGATCTATATACGATTCGAACGGAATACTCTCCGCGAAGTGCAGTGCGGTAGAGAAAAATAGTTGAAACGTATGAAGGATCGTATTTCAACATAAACTCAATGTACGTACCTAACCTCAAACCTCTAACTCAATACGTAGAAGCTGTGGACGAGAGAAAATTTTCGAAAGTCACGAAAAAATAATAAATACATACTAAAAAATTTTGATAGTTTCGTTTTGCCTCAGAAACAATCACAGATACCAAAATGCAGCTTTTTTTGGTTTGATGGGATTTCACTGGGGATGCCACAGTGCCGGAATATATATATATATATATATATATATATATATATATATATATATATATATATATATATATATATATATATATATATATATATATATATATATATATATAATATATATATATATATATATATATATTATATATATAGATAGCCCGCATATGTCGAAGCAGCCGTTGACACGTGTTTCGGACTCTTTGGTCCTCATCAGAACGGCGTAGCCGTTTGGTCAGAGTTTGAACAAATCTCCCAAACCGGAGAGATCGAACAATGTACCACAAATGTGTGATTGTCTTCCGAAGCAAGGGGTTCTGCTTGTTGTTGCTGTTTTCATATCCAGATTTTACATCGCATACTTGGCTATGCCGTTTTGATGAGGACCAAAGAGTCCAAAACACGTGTCAACGGCTGCTTCGACATATGCGGGCTAGACCGATAATTTTGCTTGTTATATTCACTATTTCCCCGCGATAAATTTCTTCTTTATAGTATATATATATATATATATATATATATATATATTATATTAGACTCAAAAATTTTCTAAAATCTTGTGAATCTCAGTGTTGGAGTA